>VXBO01005938.1:594125-648331 GCA_013400135.1 Rhinoptilus africanus | reverse complement strand
GGGTGGCTCTTTTGTGTGGCGCGGTGCGTTCTGCTCCGCGCCGGCCCGCCTGCTCTTCCGCGCTCCATTCCGAGTCGCCCCGCTTGCCTCCCCCGGCTGCGGTGTCAGGGTCGCCCCGCCGCGCCGGTTGGCGCTGCGCGGCCGCGGAGCGGCGTGGGGCGTTCGGCGGGGCCGCGCGGAGCGACCGCTGGGATGGGGTTGCGGGGGCCGGCCGGAGCATATTCTGCCTCTCTACCTGCGGCCCCAGTCCGCCGCGTACCTCTGCGCGGGTGCGTAGGTGCGCCCGAGTCCGCTGTCCGCGGGAGTGGGGCGGTGGGGGGAGCGGGCTGGGAGCGAGGCGAGTCTGCTCCGTTCCGCGGAGGCGGCCCGTCGCGGGCCGCGGCGCTTTCATCTTTTGTGCGCGTCGCTTCCTTATAAAGAGAAATGGGCAGCTGCGGCCCGGGGCCGAGTTGTTGAAATTTATCCCTTTGTGTATATTACAATATCCTCCATTTTTCTGCCCTCTAAACAACGAGCCTTTCGCCATCTTGGGCAAATTTTTATTCCTAAGTCGGCCCGTCTCTGTTAAGAGGGAACGAGCAGAAATCTTGAAAGTCCTTTTGGGTAAGACTCGAAGTTTAGGAAATGTTACAGGGACAGACGGTGACGTCATGTAAAGTTTAAGAGGAATTTTTCCAAGAGAGTGTGCTTTCCCCTGGAATTCCTGATACAGTGTGTTGTAAACCGCACTTTAGAGAGGAAGGTTCCTAGTCGAGACTGCGTGTTCAGGGAACATTAGGAATATGCTGCTTTATCTGGTGTGTGGTTTTGTAACAGGTAGAAAAATAATTGTGGTTTTGGGTTATTGTTCCCCCCCCCCCCCCCCCCCCCTTTTTTTTTTCCTGGCCTTTAGTATTTAATACGTAATGCTTGGTAAACTATATGGTTGTTTAAAAAAAAATATTCCAAAGTCCTTATGTTAAATAACGAATCATCTGGGGATTTGCATTACTTTTGTTTACAGAAAGTAGTAATCTGATGTGAGGTTTACATGAAATACTCAGTACAGAATCTTCCCTGAGGAATAAACAAATTATACTTGGGATGAGGAACATAGAAATACTGAGTTGTTCCATTTTTAAATTATAAATTTGAGGAGCATAATTGAAGCAACAAACTTAGTAAGCTATATTCGTGATAAGATTCTGCTTGGAAGTACCTGTATATATGTTGCATGTAGTTTGGGTTATGTTCCAGACAGTATATAATGCAGGTGGCAAAACATAGTTACTATGCTAAGCTCATTTAAAAGAAAAATAAAATCTCTTTACCTCTGGCTATAAACTCTGTGTCAGCTGTTGTGAAAAGGGAAACAATAAAAAGTACTGTTCTGTTAATTTACTTCTCAGTTGCTTCCCTTTTTTTTTTTTTTTTAGATCGTATGAAAGTTTTTCTGGTCACATGATATGACTTAGTGCAACACAAGGTATTTGATAAGGAATAACTATTGTAGGTGAAGTTCTGGTTTTCCATTCTTTTTCCTATACTCATCTTACTTGCTGCATATTTACAGTGACACTAATGAGAACATGAAACTGCCTGTATTTAATTTGCATTTTCTTTGTCTTCAGGGTTGGGAAAAACACTGACAACAGTTAATATAGAAAGTAATAGGAATAGCTGTTAGTACATCAAGACTTTTTTTTTCTTATCCAAGTCCATATTGAATGATGTACCTGAAGTGTCCTTAAGCTGATGTTAGAACAAGTGTCAGATATTTACATCGAGGGGTGTGGATGGTTTGATTTGCTTTTTTTTTTTCTTTTTAATGCATCAGAAAGTGGTTGAATTGAGTATTTGCCAGTTATGTGAATATTAGGTAGATAAAAATGTTTAAATAGTTGAAAGCATGTATAACAGATGTTTCTAAATTATACATGCAACAAAGGTCTAGAAGATTTAACATACTATAAATTGTGAGTAACAGAGGATAAGTAGTTCCAGAAAATGATAGTATATCTGATGTCTTGTACCTATAATAACCTATGTACATGTTTTTGTCACAGTCTTGCAAAATAAATAAACTATACCTTGGCTACCATGTTCTTAATATTATAATTCTTGTGAAGTGTGTATAGAGGAAGCATTAGGAGTTGCTAAGGGATCTCTTTAAAGTTCAAGCAGGGGATATTTGTTTAATCATAGATGGTACCAATTCCCTGCAAACAATGGAGTATTAATATGAGGTTGTGATCAAGTTCTTCATAAATAGAACTCTTGGGTGAGTAAAAAATCCTCTTCAGGGGATCGGGCAATGTTCCCTTTTAATTTGAATGGCACAAAATAAGGTTTTTGACTAATGTAGACTGAAAATAAACTAGAACTGTGGTACTGGTATTTGTCACCTATAAAAACCATTGTGATGTGTTCCTTAGAAGTCACTGTTCCTACAAAAAGTAATTGTTTTGAAGTTTCATTTTTGTAGATTATTGTATGTTGTCAATAACATTGCAAAACTATTTGAGTGGTGTTAGGGGAAAGATAACTTAATACATGCTCTGTACCTTTTGGTGAGAAATAATTGGTTTTCATGAACATGTAATAAGGTGCTTTGCATTTTCAAAAGATAAATTAGCAGTATTTTTATATTATGGAGGGAATAAGCATGGGTTGACCACTGCAGTATATTTGTTAAATCTTAATACTGACCTGATGATAAGAAGAAAGTGCTAGAAGATTCAAATTTTTGTCTTTTTGGAAGACACTGAAAATGCAAATAAAGTAAGGGAAGTCTTTCTTTTTAGTCCTGTTGTCCTTTTTCCTCGTTTTCTTTGTTTGCATGTTTATTATAGAACTGCAGTGTAAAGGAGCAGATGTTTTGCAAAACATCCTGATGTGTTGCTTTTTCTTATGGGAGTGCATAACTGTTCCTTCTGATACATCGACTTGACAGCTGGTTGATTTCATGGAACTGCTAAGAAGCCATTAGTGGTGTCATTGAATTGAAACAGAACAGTCACTCCCAGCTTGAACTGCAATTGTTAATGTCTTTGTTGCTACTTTTCTGTTCCTACACAATACGTAGAACATCACAGTTGCAAAAAGAGGAAGTTTGTGCTTTCTGATTATCTCCCTGAATTAGGGAAAGGAGGCATTAGTACTTGACTGCTTTTAGTTTTGTAATATTTTTATAATGGCATACTTGGTAGTAAGAGATTCTTAGCTGCTGGGAGGTAGATTTAGCACAGCCAAAAATGCAGTTTGACATGACACTTCTACACTGACATGTAGAAGGAAGAGCATCCTACAGTTCAGATTGCTTCACTGTGATTTTCTCTCCCCCAGTCCCTAGTACAGGTATCTTTGAATAAAACCAAATACTGGGGTTTTGGTCGTGGTTGTATTTTTTGTTGTTGTTTGGTCGTGGTTTTTTTAATTCTAAACTTTATTCTAACAGACGGTTACTGAAGAGTGGTACTTTGGTTTTGTCACTTAGATAATTTGGCCCAGTGAAGATTCCCGAAGTTCACCAGTGCTCTCCTAAATGTTGTTCAGCTTTTAAGTTACTTTTCTTTCAGTACAGTACATTAAGAAAATTGTGTTGTATCACATTAAAAACTAGTTTGTGATCATAAATTGCCATCAGAAGAGATGCTGATGCAGTTGCTAAGGACAGCAGTGTTTTTTGTGATTTTTGGGGAGTTTACCACATTCTGAACATTGAGAAAATATATGTCATAAAGTATGTGTTGGTCAACATATTTTAAAGGAATTGGAAGTTGGTGGTGAAGATAACATAAAGAATTCAAAATTTAGGTACAGATCATCTTCCCCACTGCATCGGAGAAGGAAATCAAAGGTACTCTTTCTGACTGACATTTATACTTTTTAGAAATTTTTTGTGATAGTGCTACGTTCTTACTTTAAAACTTTTTTTTATTGCATTCTTTCTGTGTAAAGGTAGAATGAAAGTGCATCTTCAAGTGAGTGATAGGGGTTTTGAGTTCTTCCCTGCTTGCTCTTCGCTGATGAGGAACAGAAACAAGGATATTGTATTAGTGAGATTAAACAGACCCTCCTCCACCCAGTTTTTGCTTGTTTATTTGAAGAAAGAAAAAAAGGAAAAAATCAACAAACAAATCAACAAGGAGTCACTAGGAGATTTGCATAAGGAAAATAGTATGTTCATGTTAATTTTTTCATTTGTGTTTCTTAGTACTTTTGTGAAGGTGGGAATGTATTAATTTCATTGTTACACAGATAAGGACTCTGATGTAGAGAAGGATTTTGTCTTTTACCAACATCACAAACAGTTGATGGTAGAAAAAATTCTAAAACGGTAAAAGAGTTCTTAAGAAACTTAGAAATTTTACAGTATCATCTCGGTTTTTTTTTCCCTTTTTTTGGGGAGGGAGGAGAAACTGTGTTTAATTTTATTGCAGCATTAGCATTTAATGAAATCACCGGATGAAAGAAACACTGTCAGAGTGAGGAAGTGATATGCTTGTTTTAGTTTTTTAATGTAGCAACAAGGAAAGGGGATACAGGGTTTTTCCCTTATTAGTTTAACAATTAATTTATGTTTGACAAAATTCATAATACCAGTTTATTCTCTCTTTATGTGAATGTTTTTCAGATCGGTGGGGAAAATACAAATATCGAAGAAAGTTTAATACTGTTTTTAAACCTAACCTAGTGACAGATGATCTCTCAGACATAGTCTGAAAGTACGACTTAAAAAAAGATGTACTGGGCTTGTCAGTGGCCATTTCATTCTTTCAGAAGGGTGATGCCTGTTGCTATTAACGTGAAATCTCTCCCATTGCCTTTCTACTCACACCCATCAGGGCCTCCTGAATGTCTTGTTTTCTGTGTGTAAAGGATATAAGGCTCTCTTTTCACTTGATGTAGGTCAGGCATTGTAAAGAGCTGAATGGGTTAAGCCTTGGTAGTTTGCAAAAAGAGATTGCAGAGATTTTTCTAGCCCCTGAGGGAGGAATCGCACAAACCCTTAAAATTCGAACTACTAAAAATGTAAAGGCACCATCTGAAAAATTGGTCTATCTGATGGATTGTTTATATCAGCAATAGTCCCATTGAAATCAATGGGTCTGCTGAGTATAAAAACCGTGTCCCAGGTACCGTTTTCAGTATAAAACCTTAAAAACAAAGGTAGGTTTAGAAGTAATGCAGTGGCCATCAGATAATGTTGTTCTCTTTTTTGAGCCTCACACAGAACTTTTCCTCTGGAATTGTTGGATAGGATAATGAAGGATTTAAATTTTTGAATAATGGAGAACCCTACCAGTGTTTTCTTGCAAATTACGGGAAGTGTAAGGTAGATTTTCTTTAGACTGTTTATTGAGAACGGTGATATAAAGGCACAAAATACTCTGCCTAGCTTTTTTTGAGCTTGAATCTCAGTTGTGAGACTGTTGGATGAGAAGCTAAAACTTTGAAATCTTCTAGGGAGTGTTTTTTCCTTGGCTTCGAGTATGTAGCTAACTTTATTGGATTGTGACCCTATTTATTAATCAATTTGTATTAATGAATTAATGTTTTTCTAACACTAAAAGACTCTTTAATTAACAGTGCATTGCATTTTATCAGATACTTATTTTAAAACAGTGATGTGTGGTATCCAAATATAATCAGCATAATAACCCCACGGTCCCGTTCTCAGCTGTCAGTATTTTCTTATTTGAAGGAAAACTGGTTTGACAAAAATTGTTGCAGCAGTCCATGAGATGTGTAGGGACATAATTATTGGGATTTTGCCCCATTTTCTGTTCTTACACTTTCCACAAGCGTGCACTCATTAATCAAAGACACTGTATTCCTGCTGAGGGCAGAGAGGTTCATCAAATTGGCAGCCAGTTTGGTGTAAAGAACAGTGTACTGAAGCTCTTAACGTGCTAGGACATAAATAAAGCTAAGTCTTTGTATGCAAACCCTGGAGGTTAATACTGTATAATTCGGTGTCCTGTCTTTGTTTTTATGATTGATGTTGGTAAGTGTTTGAAGCTTGATGCAAGCCGTTCAGCGGGTCAGGGCTGACAGTCTGATTGGCCGCAGCAAAACGGCCTGTGCTTGGCAGAAGGGCTTTCGGGTGTGATGGGGAGGTGTTTTGTTTTGTTTATTTTTTCTTTCCTTTTTATCTTTTGGCTGGGAGATCATTGTTCAGTTGCCTGAGCTGTTTTACGAAAGTTCTAGAAATTGACAATCAACCCCTGCTGTGATAATGGATCTACCGCATGAAACGCCGATAGTTTGGTCCTATTTGTTCTGAAGCTTACTGCTATTTGTATCCTTAACAGAACTAACATGTAGAACAAGCAGAGACTACTGGGATTTCACTGTAGAAATAGTGCTGGGATTTGGCTTTAACATGAATTGGTTGCATATTCATAATTTAAGAACAGCTGGTTACAGCAAGCACACAGTCATTTGCAAGCTATTATAAACCATTCTACTCACACACGGAGGCTGTGCTTGAGCTTTTTTTATTGATCTACCTGCATTTGAAATCTGGTCACTGCAGCCACAGAGGCCTTTAATTTTAGCTGCGCTTGCATCATAGAACAGCCTCAGTATTAAATATTTAATTGTAGCTAAATGCTGAATAAAGTGATAAACTGTGAGCATCGAAGAAACAAAGTGTAAGGATGAGCAGTGACATACATCTTAAATACTTTTTTAGGCTGCTTTACGTAAAAAGGTGTTGTAACGTAAGCCAACCTTTGTAGTCATTTGGTAGCTTTTGTTGTTGTGAATAAGAAATCTTTGTTAGATTTACCCAAGGTTACCTTGCTAAAACTGTAGTTGCTGAAATTTGTGTTTTTCATGCTTTGTATGCCTAGTGCCTTGGGAAGAAAATCCAAAAGTACAAAGTGCGATTATATGACCCAAAATGATGGTACAGTAAAATAGCAGTAAGCACAGTTGTCGGGTATCACATGGAAAAAAATAATGGATGTATTAGGCTGTACTCTTACATGATTAAGTTTAGCTGTTGGTATAATGTGAAAAATACATACTTGGAAATATTGGTAAGTAATATATATGTAAGCTGTGTTAGTAAAGTTGATTTCCATGCACACACACATCCCCCCCTTTCAGTTTTGCTTTTCCAGGTTAGAAATCAAATGAAGCATTTCCACTAGTTTATACATTTAGTCTGGTAACTTTCCTGTATCCTTGCTTGGCCTTGTGACTGGAACTTCTAAAAGGAGAACTATACTTTTGACTTCAAAAATCAGTTTTCCAAGTAAAGTGTTCCTTAGTTCCTTTGGGAATAAAAGAGGACCCAAAACACCCACTCCCACACATCTTTTCATCTAGTTTGTTCTAAGTTACTACCTCATAACCTGGTATGTAGACAGAAAGTATCCCTGATGAAAGATGTGAATAAATTCTTACTTTGTGTATATGGATCCAGGAAGATGGGAGGCCACTAAGGAAGGTTCCTTACTGTGTCATTTAGTGAGATAAAAATATCAGGCATACATGCCTGAAAGAGCGTCTAGTTTTTCAAGCTGCATCACTTGATTTAATAAAAGATATTATCACTCCCTACAACTGTTGTCTTTTCTATGTAGTTACAGAAATTTTAAGAATGCCAAACCATAAGAAATGTGAACTAGTATTTTTCCATTGCAGCTCTGCTCATTTTTCATTCTTGGAGTTACCCTTAAGCACCTCACTGCTTCTTTTCAATGTTGATGAAAGAGCTAGATCAGAGATGATAGTTGAAACTACAACCGTGTGGTTTAGAAGAGTGAGGCGGGAGAGAGGAGTGCCTCATATTTAGATCATTTTGGGACCTAACCTCTACGACAGCTGTAATGCCAGAAACAATTTATTGATAGCACAGTTGTAAGAGCTTTCACAGCAAGGAGAATTCCTCTGTGTGTTGTTTTTTTTTTTTTTTAACTTACCAAGCCTAATGTTAGAAACAATAGCGAGTTCGATTTTGTCTCTTTGAGGGAAATTACCTTAAGTGTGAGTCTAAAGAAGTAAATGGATGCTTTTCTCACCCCACACACCCACCACACCCCTAGGGGGAATAGTGTATTTAGTAGTCATTGACAGTCAGGCATTGATTGAAATTTTTTCATCATATTGTCAATATAGACCATGTTAAAAAGCTACTGTCCGGAAGAAAGTCTGAGAAATGGGAAGAAAGTTGAGATCCAAAGCCTTGATAAAAGAAAATGAACGTATAAATTATTGAAAAAAATCACAATAATACATTTCAGCAATTCTTTATCTTCCTGGCAACTTAGCAGAGAAAACACTTGGATTTAGTCATACCTTGGATGGAAGGTTTGGAAAATAGGGTTTAAGCAAAGTGGGTGAATGTTTGAACACAAAATAGGGATGTCTCAAACTGCCAAGTCTTAGTATGGCATACTAGAGGCCTTCCATTTGTCAAGGCAGTTTGTTTTTGTGTTTGTTGTGGGTTTTTTTTTGTTTTTACCTGCCAACAGCTACCAATTAAAAACAACATTAAAGGGTTTGTATGGTTTACTTGCTACGTAGTGCATGGAAGAGTGGAGAAGTAAATTTTAGAAAAAACCCCCAGGCTTAATGGAAGAATATATTCCTGTAATGACAGCAAACTGTTGTTGAAGGTCCTTTAATGTCTGGCATTTAACTGTGATACCAGCACTGCATTTTTCTGCAGTTGCCATCTTTTTTCTTTACCAGAAGTGCTTTTCAAACTTTATTTCCCCCTCTTAAGGCTTAAAACGTATAGCAAGTTGTCTTCAATGAACCAAACATAGTTTTGAACAAGAGTAGGAAGTATTGATTCCATAGTTGAGCTTGTCCAGAGGGTTAGTTTTGAAGTAGTCTTTTACGACTGCATGAAAAGGTGTGTTCATCATGCAAAGAATTAGTCAAAGGGCATGCAGGGGAAGGAGGAACTCACTCTTGCTTATTAACATGAAACTAATGGTAAGTGCACAAGTAAGCGCAATCGGTTATAAAATGCCCTTTTTCTCCTGGCATTAGGAACTAGAAGGAACTGTTGATGCTTAGGTAATTTCCCTTTTATTTGTACGTGATAAAGCTACAGAGCAGCTTGGAATACTTTCCTGTGTTTAAGAGATGTTTTCTGTGTGTCAAGCTGTTTCTGATTATTATTGAGGTAAATTTATAATCTTTTGACTCTTGCAGATTCTGCTAAGTTTTCAGTGTTAACAATTATGATGTTAATAGATATACAGCATATTTCAAAGATTATTGTGTTGATATAAATGGTTTAGAGTAGCATTTAAATGTAGCCTACAGTCTTTTTGCAGTCATGTAAATGAATTACGTATTTTGAGAGATATGTTAATAGTGTAAAGACTTTATAATGCAACAGACGTGTAGGGGGGACAATCACTTTTTAAAACTTTCTTTGACTCTTAATTTATATAATTATTGTAGTTTGGTATCTTGCAAACTGCTTAAAATAAATACACAAGCAATCATCTTACAGAATGATCTGTGTTTGTTCTAAGAGCCAATTAAAATGCAAGTAGGTGGGGTCTCTAACACACTTGGTAAAGCAGAGTTACTTTTTTTTTTCCCTGCGTACATTGACCTCAAAAAAACTGACCTGCTTTCTATTAATAATTTTATAAAACATGAAACTTGGACTGAGGGAAGGGTTTGTTCTTCCTTGTTTGTTGTCGCTGTTGCTTCCAGTGGCATAGGCAGTAATACAGATAACTGAAGTGCTGAGTTAGTTAGGTCATGTGTATAAATCTTCGTGTTAATTATATTATCTTCTGTTTATACACAGAATCTTATTCTTTATTTTAGCAGCCTCTTATAAGTGTCAGTTTCCATATATAATTTGTGTGATTCATAATTCAATAAATAACTTCGTATTCTTCTGTAGAAGTTTGCTTAAATTTTAAGGAGCTATTTGAGTGCCAAATTTCAAGTCTGATTCTTTATAATGGGCACCTCAGATTTTTTAGGAAAAAACCCGTATGCTCATTTCGGGGGGAAGACCCATGGCAGAGAAGGTGACCCAGAAATAGTAAATCGGTGTTCTTGGCTGAAAATAGCACTGCAAGTTGTAATGTTGCTTAGTGAGAACTGCTGATTGTGGAAAACAGTGCTAAACACTTTAACGCACAATTTTTTCAGAGGTGTTTCAGAAGAACATTTGAGATATACAGTATTTGATATTTAGAAGCAAAAGTTGCATTTCATTATATTAGGATTTAGTCAGCCTGGGGTTGCACAGTGCTCCCTGTTTGAATATAGCATTAGACAGAATGGTAGATAGTTCTTACTAGCCTAACAGGAAAAAGATGAACAGTTTAGAGATGTTATCTGTATTAGTTATGTTACTTATGATCTCAGCATGTCAAGAAATGAAGATTCATGTGTGGTTTTGGATGTACAGTGATCTAGTATTGCGTTGAAAGGTTTCTCTGGCTTTGTAAGAATGGATAGTTGCTGGTATGCCTAGTTGTCACATTTTTTTCATTCCTATATTTTAATTCTAAAGTTTGCAGTGGTTTACTTGAAGAATACAATATCATGACAAGTAAATGACTGGTACTTGTGAGTTGTTTGCCTGTCTTAGTAGCCATAGAAGGACAGTCATAGAATCTGTTAATGCACATTTTTCAGGTCAAAGCAATTCAAACCTAAACTGTTCCCCTCAGAGAGAGGGCATAGTGGGTCTTTTGTTTTGTGTCTCTTAAATTTCTTGAAAAGATAGTTGTTTCTTTTGCAGTTGGTGTGGTGGTTCGGTCTGACTAGCCCTGAGTCCATTGGCTGTAATCTATCCCATTGCAGTATCATAATAAAAGTTAAGGTATTACTTGCTTATTGAACATCCGTATTTGTGTTTATGGACAGAAAAATGCAAAACTGAGTCTAAAATGTTGCATTACATAGGCAAAGGGGCATCAGATTTCTTCATGTATGTACCAAATTTTGTAAGAAAATTTCACTTTTAGCATCAGTTCACCAAATGCTTTATAGATTTTGGTTTACTGAAATTCTGACACTAAATTTTATTCTGAAAAAGCAGCATCCATATGCAGATTAACTGTAAGTTAAGACTTCATGCTAGTTAAGACCTTTCAAACAGTGCTTACCGAAAACGTACTTCATGAGACCCATACTTATTTCTACCATTGAGTAGCTTGTCTTTACAATGAGTGATGTTCATATGTTTTGATGGCTTGGTTGCAATACAGGAATTCTTTTTTTTCTTTTAATAGGATGTGATTTGAAAAGACCTTGCAGAGTACAGACTGAGTTTATCTATTAACAGAAAGAAGTTTTACTATGGTGAAAACCCACTGTGCTTGTGAAAAGATCAAACTGAACTGGAAGAGTCTCAGGAAACTAAGAGGCTGCATGAAATTATTCACTGATGGTTTTGAAATAATGCACATGGAGCAGACAGAAGCAGGGAAAGTAACATATACTAAACATACACAGTGATGGGTTCTAAATTCATTACCTACTATCAGGTAGAGATATTGGAGTCATTATCACGGTTTAACCCTGGCCGGCAACTAAGCTGCACACAGCTGCTCGCTCACTGCCCCACATGGGGTGGGGGAGGGAATCATAAAAGTGAGAAAACGTGTGGGTTGAGCATATGACAGTTTAATAGGTGAAGCAAAAGCCAGGCACTCACAGGCAAAGCAAAACCAGGAATTCACTCGCTGCTCCCCATCACAGGCGGGTGTTCAGCCATCCACAGGGAAGCTGGGCTCCATCACGCCTAACAGCCTAACAGTGACTTGGGAAGACAAACGCCATCACTCCGAATGTCCCCCCTTCCTCCTCCCCCAGCTTTTATTGCTGAGCACGCTGCCGTGTGGTCTGGGACATCCCTTGGTCGGTTGGGGTCGGCTGTGCTGACTGTGTCCCCTCCCAGCTCCCTGTGCCCCCAGCCCATTGCCGGAGAGGGGTGAGGAGCAGGAAAGGCTGTGGCTCTGTGCAAGCACTGATCATCAGTAATGAAAACATCTCTGTATTATCAACACTGATTTCAGCACAAATCCAAAATGTAGCTCCATAGTAGCCTCTATGAAGAAAATTAACTCTACCCTGGTCAAAACCTGCATAGTCATAATGCACAGTTCTGCTAAAAGCATAAGTTCAGCAGCAGTCGCAATGCAAGTTTGACACATTTCTGGGTGAGAAAGAAAAGGACAAAACTGAAAACATCTAGGGTACAATATTAATTCAGCTTACCCTGTCAGATAGAATAAAAAAACAAATAAAACTGAAACAGCTTTGGAACATTTTCCATGTGAGAGTATATAGAAGTCTTTAGCTTGGGCTAAGACCAAGTGCTATAAAGTCATACTTGGAATAGAAAACAATCTTTTGGCATTACAGATACAACTGAAATACCATCTTGGAACTAAAATAACCCAGTGAAACAAAACCAGTAGCCTGTTAACATAAACAAGAAGTAGTGCTTTTTACTTGATGCTAGGTTAAATGTGGAATCATCCTTCGATGCTGTGGAGAGCAAAATTACGATGCACTTAGAATGATTAGATACAGTAATGGAAGAGGTGTTTATTAGTGGCCGCTGAACATGGTGATTGAAATGCAGTGTTAGACTTGTTAAATCGTTGTACTTCTGATTTCTGAGGGAAGGCTATATACATTCATTCTTTTTCAAAATGTTTATTACTTGGGTAGATGGACCTTTATTCTGAGTTAGTTGCTGTTAATTTCTTTTGTTAATATTTGATGTTTTGTGTCTTTGATAGTTTGTGTAGATGGAATAATAAAGATGCCCAAAATATGAAAGTTATTCTAAGATTTAAATGAATATAGAGGTTCCTTAATGATTTTATATGAGGGATTGAAAAGTAATGATCTTTTGGTTTGTGATTGATCACCACAATTTTTTTCAGTCATCACTGATTATCCTGTCCTTCATTCTTGATTCCTTACTGTGCTCATGTAATAGAGAATAATTTTATGTACTGTAACTAAAGCCTTACAGATTTTCCCATGTCCCTTTTCTTCCCAGTCCTGTGTGTGTATATTTAGTCTTCAGGTGTATCACCTGTGATATTTGTAAACTCAGTCTTTACCCCACCTCTGACATTTAAATATTTCTTTACCTCTCTCTAGCTCTAGGAAATTATTTCTGGGGAAGAGGATATCTTTGTTCTGCTTCTTGAACAAATTCTTCTAATACCATAGCTGATAAGAAGGGCATCATATGTTTCTAAAATATTCTGTATCTCAAATATTGTCAAAATTAGAAGGGGAGGATTGAAGATAGCGCATTCCATACCTAGTCCTTAGTCCTAATCTGTATATTTTTCATGTGTAAGCGGCAGTCTTGAACTAATTGCACGTTATAGTGCAATTAAGCATGTATATTGGTGTATGTAATCCTCTCTCAACCTATCTGGAAATGTGAGTGAGAAAATAAGATCCTTGTAAGCTGCAGGCTGTAACCTGTTGTTGGTTAGAGAAAAACATTCAAAAGGAAAAACTGCCCTGGAAATGGCAGAGTTGAAGGGCAATGCATAGACCAAAGGAATCCCTTCGGTTTTGCCATATTTGACTGTCACAGATATAATTCAAGTTTTGTCCAGTCAGCAGCCTCGTTCTGTTTTCTCTTGAGACAGTGGCCAAGTGTAACTATGACTGGGTGGTACTTGCTGAGAATACTTTGGATTTAATCTCTGGTGCTTGTCTCAGTTCAGGGCTGAGCTGCTCAGAAAGAAAAAAGAGAAGATATTTCTGTTCTAAAATAAGGCTGGGTCAAGCCCATTTATTATGGTGACAGATATGCATGAGCAAATAAATAACTGTGTATGGCAATATATATGTGTGTTCTTATATAGGAAGGAAGAAAAAGGATTTTGCTGGATGATGAAGAGTTTTCATGCTGTGCAGATTCTTTTATAAATGAAGAGCTTGATCCTTCAGATAATATTTCCATGGTTATTTTCACAAACTGGTTTTTGACTTCTAGCACAGGGCCTCTAATGTTGTAATTTATGTTTATTAGCTCTATGGAGTACAGAGGGTGGTTATTTTCTGTGAAATAGCAGTTCTACCCTCAGCTGTTGTTTATCCTCTTGATTTTATTTGTTTTTCCTGATGCCACATCAGTTGTCATGGGAACAAAAGCAGAACTGGAGAACCAGCAGCCAGCAACTGAACTGTCTGACTGAGTTTCTCCTTCTTTCCATGGGAACAGATGTTTTAGAGGGGAGGATAAAGTAAATACTTGAATTTCTCTGGCAAATTCCACTTACCTTTTTGTGACTCATCTGACTTGGAAAAAAAGCACTTGAGAATAGTGTTTTTGTTATGAATTTAGGGGACAGGCCATGAGTAGTCAGATTAATTTGTTAATAGAAGAGTTGAAGAGCTGGTTCATTTTTTTATTTGACAAGCGATTTCAGGATTTGATACATAAATATATTGGGTCTTAAATTGTGTATGTTTCCGTTAAATCCCCAAAATGAACAATTTGGACTGTGGTCTCCATAAATGTCTTTCATTCCCTGATTTAGTAAAAGTTCGGTAGATGCAAGTAAAGTTCCATTCAGACCAAACTGCACAGCTGTCTTACAAGCAAAGTAACATGTATTTTAGCCAAATAAAGTATTCTAAAAACCAGTGGCATGCCACTAACACAGTTCCTTTGTTTTTAAAAATTTAACAAATGTTTGGGCCATGGACGGGATTCTTACAGGCCTCAACTGTTAATTCTAGACTAATTTTAGTAATTCCTAGAGCATTGACTAAATTGTTCTGTTGTAATTTTTAAAGTTGTTATTATTTTTTGGCTTAATAAAACTTTTGAAACTATAGACTGTTTGCTTTGCATTTGCATAGTTACATTTGAATATTTCTCGTTGAGGACTAGAACTGATCCTTTGGTTTTAGAAAATTTATTTAAGCTTTGGATAGTGTGTAGGTGTTTGCATTAGCATAGATAAACATTTAAATATTTGGACCACAAAATTAGAAAATACAACATTTTCAGTGCATAATGCATAATATAGCTAAGATGTAATAATTTACATTTTAGTGGTAGAAATTAAGCCATGTACTAGAAAGATAATGAGAAAATCTAGTTTTTATGTAAATTTTGAATTCTGGATTTCTCTTACAAGTGTTAAAGTTCTAAGCCGTCTGAAACAGTGTCAGAGGTGCTGGCATGAAATTTTTACAAGGAAGAGAATTGTGAGCAAGACTTCGCAGCAAGTTGTTAGATTTTTGTTTAAAAGAGGAGGTTTTATTTTTTTATGTCCAATAAGGTTTTTTACTTAAAGCTTTGTGTATTGGATGTATTTTAAATATGTTCTTATGAAGCTTCTGAAAAGCTCTTCAATGTTGAACAGAATTTTATGAATTGCAGTACTGTGAAACTACTAGTAAAAATACGTAAGGTGCATAAACTTGGCTAGTACAAGTTCTTTGTTCTAATTGGTAGAAAACTGTGGTAGCAGTGTAGAAACAACAAAACTGTTACATGAAAAGTACCAATTTCTTGTGAATTATGATGTAAAAAACCCCAAAAGACAAAACACAGTAGGTATCAACTCAAAAGAGTATGTTGTTGGCATTTTATTAAATGAAAATGAAAAATGTCCTATCCTAAAGACTTCAGACAATATTGCAAGTAAGTTGCAGTTAAGTTGGAGCTAATGTGTTTGGCTGAAGTAATAAATAAAACTGCTGAAATACTCATCTCCTGTGGGGCCTACAGCAGCTGAGGCGTAGAGTTGGCATCTGGCTTAAAGAAGGCCTGTTGTAACTTGTACATCTAAAAAAGAGGCTAAAAGAGGCACCTGCTACATACAGTTTTCAGATTCTTTTCCTTTTTGATCACCTGTGAAAGGATAAGATTAAAACCACATCAGAAATTTGTGTAAACACGTTACTTTGTTTGTTTTGTCTTTTTTTGAGTGCAGCAGGTAACCTATCAATGCTGTCAATGTGAACAACATAGTACTAATAAACAGGGCATTTTTGGGGAGTAATTGCTCTCTGAAATAAAGCTTTTAAAATCAGAATATCTTAGAATTATACTTGTTATGGCGTTGCTTCTAATAGCAAACAACATGATTTTTAAACACAGAAGTGTAAGTGTATTAGCTGTCACAGACAGGCTTAACTAATTAGGTTGGCTATTCTGTACGTGGTTGGGTTTTTTTAGTGCTTCCTTCATTGAGGTTTGTGGCTTTGATATCACAAGAGATTTTTGAAGGAACCTTTTGGATCCTAGTGACTTAAAAAGTAAGTGTCTTATTTTGGTTAGGCTAAATCAAACAACTTAAGTCTGCTCATGAGCTGAAGTTTGCCTCTTCTTCATATATATTGTAAAACTTAACGCCTCCAGTTTGTCAGGTATGCTTATTTTCTGAATGGAATGTATACAGTTGAAGTAAAACTGACCTAATTCAGAGAACTTAAGTTAAAGTGACTTGATTCGGTGTGCTTATTAAGACTATTGTACTGGGTTAAAATCGATTGTGAATCATGATTCAACAAGAAGATATGCATTTATTCCCAAATGGTGTTTCAGTGAAGGAGATAAACTAGGGAAGGTGCACCTCTGAATGTGTTGACTGTGAACAGAGAAGGACTTACAGGAGATGTGATGTTGGAGGCTGTCTTGGGCACAGCAGTCATGCAATGATGGTTTTAAATTCTCAGAGAAGTGAGAAGGAGGGACAGCAGAACTGCTGCCTTGGACTTCTGGAGGGCAGATTTTGGCCTGTTCAGGAGCCTGGTTGGCAGAGCCCCTTGGGAGGCAGTCCTGAAGGGCAAAGGAATCCAGGAAGGCTGTGTATTCCTCAGGAAGGAAACCTTAAAGGCTCAGGAGCAGGCTGTCTGTCTATGCTCAGAGATGAACTGGCGGGGAAGACGGGCCTGGCTGAACACAGAGGGCTTTGATTGAAGCTTGGGGTGGTGGTGGTGAGGGGGAATAGAGTTTATGGCCTTTGGAAGAAGGGGCAGGCAGCCAGGAAGGAAGGAGGACAAGGATATTGTGAGGTTATGCCAGGAGAAAATCAGAAGGGCCAAAGGCCAACTAGAACTTAGTCAGGCTACTGTCATAAAAGACAATTAAAAACGTTTCTCTAAGTACAAAAGGAGCAACAAAAGGTGGGCTGAAGGGAATCTCTATCCTCTGTTGGATGCAGGGGGAAACATAGTGACAAAGGATTAAGTAAAGGCGGAGGTACTTAAGTCTAATCATTCTGATTCTATGATTGGAAGAGACCTTAAAGATCATTAAAGTCCTACCCCCCTGCCCTGGATGGGGACATCTCCCACTAGACCAGGTTGCTCCAAGCCCCGTCCAACCTGGCCTTGAACATCTCCAGGGATGGGGCAGCCACAGCTCTGAGCAACCTAGGCCAGTATCTCACCACCCTCAGAGTAAAGAATTTCTTCCTAATATCTAATCTAAATCTATTCTTTCAGTTTAAAATCGTTACCTCTCATTCTGTTGCTCCCCTGGCTGATCAAGAGTCCTTCCCCAGCTTTCCTGGAGCCCCTTTAGGGGCTAGGAAGGTCTCCCCGGAGCCTTCTCTTCTCCAGGCTGAACACCCCTAACTCTCTCAGCCTGTCCTCACAGCATCTTGCATCGCCTCATCAGCATGACCTCTCAGCATATTTGTGTCTTCCTCTGTCCCAGCACCAACAGCTCTGTGTCCTTCTGCTGTTGGTGGTCCAAGAGCTGGAGGCAGCACTGCAGGGGGGTCTCCCCAGAGCAGAGGGGCAGAATCCCCCCCTCACCCTGCTGCCTGTGCTGCTGGGGATGCAGCCCAGGGTGCAGGGGGCTTTCTGGGCTGACAGCACACATTGCCGGCTCACGCTGAGCTTCTCATCCACCAACACCCTCAAGTCCTTCTCCTCAGGCCTGCTCTCAGTCTGTTCTCCACTCACAGTAAAACTAGTTTTTCCCTGAGTGCCCAGCGCCCTGTGCTGGGAGTCTGGGATAAAGAACAAAATGAAGCCCCTGTAATCCAAGGAAAAGTGGTTAGTGAACTGCCACACCACTTAGACACACGCCAGTCTCTGGGGTTGTGTGGGATCCACCCAAGGGTACTGAGGTGGCAGGTGTGGTCACCAAGCCACTTTCTGTCATTCGTCAGCAGTACTGGCTAACTGGGGAGGTCCCAGTTCACTGGAGGTTAGCAAATGTGTCACCCATCTACAAGAGGGGCCAGAAAGAGGATCCAGGGAACTACAGGCCTGTCAGCCTGACCTTGGTGCTGAGGAAGGTTATGGAGCAGATCATATTGAGGGCTGACATGTGGCACATACAGGGCAACCTGATTATCAGGCCCGGTCAGCATGGATTTACGAAAGGCAGGTCCTATTTGACAAACCTGATCTCCTCTGACAAGATTACCTGATTTCCTGGAGGGTAGGAAGGCTCTATAGAGGGATGCTGACAGACTGGATCAATGGGCCAAGGCCAGTGGTCTGAGGTTCAGCAAGGCCAAGTGCTGGGTCCTGCGTTTGGGTCACAACCCCATGAACACTATGGGCCTGGGGAAGAGGGGCAGCAAAGCTGCCTAGAGGAAAAGGACCTGGGGGTGTTGGTCGACAGCTGGCTGAATATGAGCCAGCAGTGTGCCCAGGTGGCCAAGAAGGCCAACAGCATCCGGGCCTCGATCAGCCATAGTGTTGCCAGCAGGACTGGGGCAGTGATCGCCCCCCTATATTCAGCACTGGTGAGGCCCCACCTTGAGTGATGTGTCATTTTGGGCCCCTCATGCCAAGACAGACATTGAGGTGCTGGAGCGTGTCCAGAGAAGAGCAACGGAGCTGGTGAGGGGTCTGGAGCACGAGTCTTCTGAGGAGCGGCTGAGGGAGCTGGGGTTGTTCAGTTTGGAGAGAAGGAGGCTGAGGGGAGACCTTCTCACTCTCTACAATTCTCTGTAAGGATGGTGGAGTGAGGTGGGGGTTGTTGTCTTCTCCCAAGGAACAAGCAATGGGACAAGAGGAAGCGGCCTCAAGTTGCTCCAGGGGAGGTTTAAGTTTAGATTATTAGGAAAAATTTCTTCACAGAAAGGGTTATCAACCATTGGAACAGGCTGCCCAGGGAAGTGGTGGAGTTGCCATCCCTGAAGGTATTTAAAAGCCAGGTAGGTGTGGTGCTGAGGGACATGGTTTAGTGATGGACTTGTCAGTGTTAGGTTGAAATGTTAGGTGATCCCACTACTCAAGTTTACCATTAGATATAAAGCATGTATCATAACTCAGATGCAGTTAGATTAAGTCAATACATCCTAATCCTGAATAGATTTAAGTGTGTGCTTGTGTTCATAAACAGGCATTGACCTACTGACAGGAGCTAAGCATGTAAAATTGTTTTGCAGAACCTCAGCCTTAAGTTAGTCAGTGTTTGGGCTCTTCGTTATTTTAGCAGCAACATTATTGCTCGTATAATGCCTTTCATAATTTGTGTGTTTTTGTATTCAAAACACAATAGTGCACACTTTGTTTCTCATCAAATTTTTTTTATCAGATTTCAACATTCTTCTCAGTTCATTAACTGGTATTTTCTTTGCTATGAAAAATGCTTTACCCCACTTACACTGAAATACAGTAGTCAGAGGAATGTAGGCTGTAAAAGATTTAGGCTGGCGTTTTTCAGTTTGTTTTTTCTTTTTGTTTTGTAAACATGATAACCTTTTCTATATGCAGTCATCATATTATATGTGGCTGCTGATCTGGTGAATATGATACTGTTTTGAATATGGTAGTGTTTTGTACTTGAAGTTTGGCAATTCACTTTGTGGTTCTTAGTCATGTGAGGTACCATCCCAATTAAAAAGATGCTGGCATTAGTTAAAAAATTAAACATACTTTTGAATACTGATTTTACAGAATGTAGATTTTTGAGAATCCTTAGTTATTGTGGATTGAGAGATTTGTTAGCCTTGGAGCTGCAGATGAGCTTGTGTTTACACGCTTTATAACAAACAGATTGAATTCAAGTGCTGTTTATGAAATGTAGCAAATAATTTCTGATAAAACTCAACTGTTTCTATAATGCTTCTGGTTACTCCTAATTATGCAGAAGTTCCTGTGTGGCTCTCCCTTCTAACTACCTCTTGTCAACACTGATAAAATTTTATGACCACGCTGTTTGTCCATGTGCCTGTCTGTTCCATGCAGTAACTTGTTTGCCATTCATTTTCAACCATAATTGAAAGTAGGCTAGGCATTCAAAGGTAAAGTTCTACAGTTTTGTGAAAAGATTCACTGTGTTGAAGAAGGTGCCCAGATTAGACTTGCCAGCTGGGGAAATGGTAGGCAGTGTTAGTGTTACTTCAGCCCTGCCCCAAGCCATTCTCTGATTCCTCAGCGTGTGCGCAGCAAGTGTGTCTCCACTGGCATCACTGTCCTTGCCAAGTGGGTTGTTGCAATGGGCTAACATTTCCTGCAGGGGATCAGTTTTATGGCAGTCGGAATATGCAAAGGACTATCATAGGAACGCTGCCCCCAGGAGAGTTTTTTCCTGCCACCTCAAAAGTAGCATGCATATAAGGAAACCTGTAGTAAAAAGCTTTCGGAAGAACACTTCTTACCTGTGTTCTGTGCATAATAGAATGTGGATGCTGGATACTAAAGTTTACTTTTTGGGTCAAAATTATGTTTTCAGACTAAATTAGGTATTATTTCAATTTGAAAATGTTTGTCACTTTTTAGTAACATGAATAGAACAATTTTTACATGTGTAACTGCAAGCAATAAGCAACGCAATTTTTTGTCGGTGAAAATACCTTAGAATCATTCCTGTGTGCACATGTAAGTATTTCTTACTGAGGGTGCAGATACATAAGTCATGTTAATTTGTTGTTATCTTTTCATTCCAGTATTACGTGAAAGAAGAAACATTTGCATTGATGTGTGAAATGAATGCTTGCCTTTCTGAAATGCGTGCATGTAATGCACATTTTTCCAGAACTTTAATTTTAGTTGGGGATTTTTCAGAACTGAAGTCTGTGTGCCTAACAGTGTGCTGTGAAATGGATTGTGTGTAGTGTTAACTTATGAACAGCTGATTGCAGTTTCATCAATGAAAGCAGGACTTGCCATTTTTTTTGGTCAAATGGGGTTTTAAAAAGTATAGTCATAGCTATTTTTTAATGTGAGTGAAGGGTGTGTTTTTTTGTGGTTTGGGCTTTTTTTTTTTAGTATTGTTGACTGGATTTCAGTGATGCAATACATCATACCTGATTCACTTCCATACTGTAAACCAGACTAGCAAGAGTTAGACCTGTTTGTCAGATGTTAAAAAGCCTGCACAAATGTCTACTTTACTGTAATGTAAATCACACTGATTCATGCATGTGACAATAATTAACTTCTGCTGATGTTAGGAAAGAAGTCACCGTTGCTGAAAACCAGGTTTCAGTATGTTTTGACTCAGCTAACAGAAGTTAGATGCCATTAGACCGGTATAAATTTACCTAATTTTGAACAGCGAAAGTGTAAGACTAGAATTTATACAGAACTTGAAGCTTTGTTTTTAAACAAGACAAATTTAAGTTCCTTTTTTTTTATGGAACATTTTGCATATAGCAACCACTGAAATAATCAGAAATTACATCTTCTAAAGAGTGTGGTCTCTGAATGATAAATTTTCAACTTCCCTTTTGCTTGCTTACCTGATTATTTTTTATGGGCCATCAGGAAGCAGTCAGGGTTGAGGTTACCAGGTAGATCACAAACTGAAAGCAAGTGTGTTAAGTTTTAGAACAAATAAAATCCTTCTAAATAAACAGTAGATATTAATAAAGCTATTCCAGAGTGGTTTATTACTGATTTGATTTCACGTTTTTTTGTCTGAGATACTCAGATTGATACTTAGGGCAGTATTTAAAAAATGCTTAACACTTGTATTGATACTCTTGCAAGAAGTGCTTTGGGCTTCAGTAGTACCAGAGTTAAATTAGTGCTAAGCAGTGGTGGAAGTTTCATTCTTTAGCTCAAGCTCCAGCCTTTAAGAAATTAAAAGGCAAGGATATTCTAGTAAGAAACACTTGATATATTTGGAATTCAGCTAGCTTGTGGCCTCCTGCACCATTGTGGCCTGTATGGTCCCTTCCACTCAGGTTTTAGCGCCTTTTCTTACAGTATTTTCTGTTTTAGTTACCGGGCAGACAACTTTCTTCTACAGGTTGGTAAGTTATCTTGTCAACCTTCAACTTAGCAGAAACCTGAGTCAAAACTGTGTTCTTACTCTGAAACTGAAAGCACACACACCTGAAGGAAGTATTTGCAAGCGCTTTTTTTGCCTAGAAAGAGTAGGGAAGCAGTAGGAAAATAATTTGAAACGCAAAGCTATACTTATTTTTCAGGCATGCTGTAATCGATGCTGTTTCCTTACTATCAACATCGGAGGCCATACCATTGCTATTGTACTAGAATGATGCTAGGATAATGAGTTTAATATATATGAATGGTTTGAAGTAAAAAATTTGTGACTACTACTAGTTCCTTATTTTTAGACTCTTTACTGTGTATATATATAATTCAACCCTTCCCCCCTCCCCCGCCCCCCAACTTGGCCCAGATTTAAGTCATCACTTCAGCAAGACTTGGCTCACAGGAAAGAGAAGGGGGAGTATAGAAAAACATGGGTGCTCCTGGCAGCAGAGTCCATCACTCGTACCTAATTCTCAATTTTCTTTTAACTAATAAGAGGTTAAATGGCTAGCTTGCTTTGTACTTGCAGCTTCCAGTAACATCTACTAGTCTGTTGTTTTGGTGCTGCAACACTGTCAATGTTTTTTGTTCATTGGTATCACGGGACTGTTTTCCAGTGTTTCCAGAGAAACACCTCTATGCAGTTTCTGTTTCTTTGAACTGGTTGTTATCATACTTCTTTATGGCATAAGAATTACTGTAATTCGTAAGTTACCGTAATTCTTCATGCCATTTCACTGTTTGAAGCACAGCTAAGTACATGCTGAAGGACAGAGGTGAAATTTATCAGAAGTGTAGAGTTCTGTGTCTGGTTCTGAGCTCCTAAGTATGGGAGAGGGATGGAGCTACTGAAGTGAGTCCAGTAGATGGCCATTACCATCTTGAAGGGATCTGGGGCACCTCTCGTGTGAGGACAGGCTGATAGAGCTGGGGGGGCTGCTCAGCCTGGACGGGGATCTCACCAGTGTGTATAAACACCTGGAGGGACGGTGCCAAGGGGAGGGAGCCAGGCTCTTTGCAGAGGTGCAGTGACGGGACAAGAGGTGAAGGGCACACTGGAACACAGGACCTTCCCTCTAAACATGAGGGAACACTTCGTCACCACAAGGATGACTGAGAGCTGTCACAGGTTGCCCAGAGAGGTTGTGGAGTCTTCACGCTTGGAGATACTCCAGACTCGTCTGGACACAGTCCTGAGTGATTCTGCTTGAGCAAGAGAGTTTGACGAGGTGGCCTCCCTTTCAGTCTCAACCACTTTGCGATTCTTGGTGTCACTTCTTTTATGTTGTAGGATGTTTTGGTGAATTGTTTGAATAAGTTTGTGTCAGAATGATACTAGGAGCACATGCAGAGTCCCAGGTTTTGACCAGAAGAGTAGAATGTTGCTGCAGTCTTGAAGTAACATATACTAAAATTCCAGTGTCTTTAGTTTCATTGGAATGAAATGCATGAGGATTAAAATACAGTCTACCCAATGTGATCTTTAAAAAGGTAACTTTTAGTTCTTCTGCTATTTATTGGTTTAGACTGTTTTTACAGTCAATCTATTATGTCCTGGGAGAGGAGGACTTCATAGAAGTGTTCCTTAAGGAAATGGACAACTGCGGAAAATACAAAATGGCTTTTCTTGTACCTGCTGTTGTGTCATGTCATGAGAGAATGTGGACACAAGTGATTTTAGTAATACTGTGAGTGAGTACAGTGAAACCTGAGCATTGTAGGTTAAACGTTGGTTCTTTTTGTAGCTTTTCCTCAGAATAATAAAAATGTTCTAAGTTGACAGAATAGAGCTACAGACAAGAAAGTTGTGTATTTTGTTTTGACACAGATAAAGTTGAGTGGAAGTACTTGTTGCTTTTCAGGGAAAAACAAAGGAGTGAATTTTCATAAAAGAAAAATCAACCCTTCTCCCTCTCCCCTCTGCATTTGGGTAAGGGCGACCTTGGCAATGTAAACACATGCAGTAATCCATTAAAGACAGAACTGAAGAACTTGCTACTAAGCTTATAATAAAATAATTACTAAGTCAAACTAAATGTAAATCACTTGTACCTGCTTTTTTTCCTTAACAGAGCCATTTAATAAATGACACCATTGGCATAAGTTAAAACAGTGCTTATCTTCTCTTTGAGAGACAAAAAATATTTTCCTCTTACTAGGAATATAGTTCTTGCATATCTACCAGTGCTCCTGTAGTGTGTTTATTCATCTGACTCCTGTCTTGAGTGTGCTTGTTTGCTTTCTCAGTGCTAAGATTTTTGCATGCTGGCAGGGAGCAAGGTAACATCTCTATTCCAGAATTCTGTGTGCTAGTCTCAGCTGGCGAGTCTGCTTTGCCTTTTAGCTTCAGGGAAATGAACTTTTAATAGCAGAGTTCTGAGTTTAGGAAACTCTATGGAAGAGACTTCACCTGACAGTATGCTGCTTTTTTTTTCAGGGACATGTCTTACACCTGTACTTATCATGTGAGACAATAAATCAACTAGGTATGTCTGTCATGCGACTCATGTCATGCATCTTGACAATTGAGGGATAAACAAATGAAGATGTCCATTAGAACTATTGTTTTTTGTGATGCAGTCTTTTATATTGCCTTTGATAGGATTATTTGCACATTGACCAATTTGAAGCCTTTTATTGTTCCCAAAGTGTTAAATCACTGTTTTTATTATGTTCACTAGTTTCTTTTTTTATGGTTGTAAGTCCACCTGTTAGTAAACTATCTCCGCTTCTACAAATATGAGGACATAAGGGGTAATATGTAAACAAACCATGATTTTGAAAATTGAAAAAATCAGTGTTTTCCTTTGTTCTTTGCCAAGCTAAAGTTAGCTTACCAACTTAGTGCCTTTTTTTGGTAAGGTAGTAAACTTCAGAAGCTAAACAAATACTTTAAAAAAAACCCCAAACACACCTGTCAGTAATAACAAAACCCATTTTTACATTGTTTGGTTGATTTGAAAAGTAATGCTGCCTTCACTGCGCAAGTAACTAGAAACCATACAGTCTGACTGGTTATCTTGTAATTTTCACTGTGATTCATAAGAGAGGGTTCCAGTCTAAATGTAGTGGGTAGTGGAAGGTCTTTTCCAACCTAGACTATTCTATTATTCTATGCAAACCAGTAAAGTTTACTAGAAGATTTTTAATTTAAATCAAATATTTTAGTAAATACTATTAAATGAGAATGGAGATGCAATATTTGAATCACAAATGGGGTATTTTAGTATCACGCTTTCTTCATATCCTGATATATTTTTCTTATGTATTGCTGCTATTTATCTTCTATTACTAGGTATTAATGGCATCTCCCAGTACGAGGCTACGTAACTCAGATTTTAATAGTGCTGCTTCTGTTGTAGTGTAAAAGCAGCAGACTATGTGGTTCTCAAGGACAGAATTGAAGAATATACATTGTGAAATACAGAACAGGGAATGTGCTGTTACTGTCTAAGGACTATGTGATATGTAAAATAAGTGTCACTGTGATCCCTTTTGTATGACAGATGTCAGTGCAGGAGCCTAGGATCGCTACCTCAAAAGAAAAAGCAAGCACTGTAAACTGTAATTGTTTGGCTGTCTGAAGGGTATGGGGGTGTGTGTATATCTATGTTGTGTTATGCTGACTTGGTTTGTGGATAGATGAAAACTGTTGGCCCCTGCAAGCAGAATATTCCAGTGCCTTAAAAGTGTTACACATTTGTGCTTAAAGAAGATCATGTTGTTTTGGGAAGAGTGAATTAGAATTAAAATAGATTATTGTTGTTCCTTAATATGTATTTGTAGGTAAAAGCTGTCTGCATTTCTATAATGCTGTTGTTAAACCTATTCTTGTTTTCTCTGATGGGCCTATAAAATAAATGTACTGATCTATAGTAAATAGTATGATCTTAGCATTATGTAAGATTGCTTTTTCTGGATGAGATTTTTTTCTGGGGTTACAGTATTCCTCTGTCAAATAAGCTTTCAAATAAGTTGCACACAATTTTTTCCCCCAAAATTTATATTTGTGACTTCTGTTTTATGAAAATATGTTATGTCCTATCTGCTTTAGGTCATGTAATTTCTTGTGTATATAATCTGAGAAATGGGTCTTTTTTTATGTGTATCACACATCAAGAGGACAATTACAAGTAACTAAAAAGTACCTGTGTTTCTGCTTTAAAAATACTGCTGCATTGGGTCTAAATTAAATCTTCAGTGTCACATAATATGGGTCGTCTTTTCATCCCATGATATCTCGGGCACAAAATGGCAGGTGATTGGTAGGGTAGATTTAGATGAGATATGAGGAAGAAATTCTTCACTCTGAGGGGGGTGAGCCCCTGGCCCAGGTTGCCCAGAGCAGCTCTGCCTACGCCATCCCTGGAGATGTTCAAGGCCAGGTTGGATGGGGCTTTGAATTACCTGGTCTAGTGGCAGGTGTCCCTGCCCAGGGCAGGGGATGGAAGTGGATGGTCTCTAATGTCCCTTCCAATTCAAACCATTCTGTGTATGAGTCAATGAGACACATATTTGCTATGAAACTATATGTGTTAATTTTTAAGTATAGGATATGTATATATGGAGAGAGAATTTTGTTCTTGTTACAAGTTGGATTAATAGGTTTTGCTAACAGGCAGGGCAATGTTTTTGTCATAATTGTGAAAATAGAGAGAGACAAGATCTGATGCAAAGGTTGTTTAAATGTAGCTATACTTGATAACCAGGTAATTTCCAATTTCATTTGGTTAAAGTGCTTTGTCTTGCAGCTGGTAATTGCTTTTGTTAGAGAAGATACAGGCTGTTTCTGTTTTGTCACATCAGAGGGAGCCCGAATTTAAAATTTTAGACGTCAAACTACTTTATTTGTTACGAACCTGGGAATGAGATCTTTATATGGAAAGAAGTAGCTGCTTGTTACAGTGGTCAGAGTAGGACTCTTGATATTTGCTTGTGTATTTGAGATAATTTAATTGTGAATCAAATCTATATTTCACACCTCATCTAACCATATGTTTTCAGGAGATTAAAGTGCTGGGAGACTTAATAAAAGTGACTGAACGACCTTTTAAATATGATGTCTCAACTTTGTGCTGGCTGTGACAGTAAACGCATGCCTAATAAAGGTACCTATATCAGTGGTGAGAATTTGCAGAAATTAGAAGAACTTCAAACCATTTGTGTTCACAGTTCCAATAACTATAATAAATAGTCCAAAGAGTTATCACTTTATTCCTGCACGCTTTATCCCATTTTCACTTGCATGGCGCTTTCGTCCATTTAAGTAACCTAATTTATTTATTAAAAAAAAAAAAGGCCTTTCCCCCTTACTCATGGGTTTGTATTTTCCTGATTTTCTTTCCTTGACTGGCTTTTTCATCCTTCTTTCTCCTCTCTTCCCCAGCTATGTTTGTGTCTGTGTGTTCATTGCTTTTCTAATACTGTGCACATTTCCCTGAATCATGCAAAATGCAATGAAGTTTTGTTTGTGACTGGGGTTTCTGACTAATGGGGCAATATTCAAAACAATTACTGTCTCTTTGTCAGACAGGAGCAGCTACCTGAATGCTGAAGTCACATCTTCCTGCTCCTTCCTTGTTTGCTGGAGCTTACAATGTTGTAGAGCAAATAAATACAAATACGGAGTCTCAGGGTAGTGGTCATCTTCAAACAGAGGATGATGATAAGGTCCCTCTTAATGCAGTAATACTCGGGCTTTCTCTTGTTGTTCAGCTCAAAATGGACGTTGAAGGATGACATAGCGCTTCCTTCACTGGAAGGACAACTTAATTCTCATAATTTTCCTCATCTTCCATTGATGATGATGGCAGAAAGAGGAATGATACTGTGTTTTTACTGACAGCGTTCGTTTCTTCAGTTCATACCGGCATGGTAGAGTTGTTCATCAGCCTGTCTTCACTTGTTAGAGAGGGGCCTTGACATCATTCTTGTTTATTGAATGTACGGAAGTGACACACAGGGGAGGTTGTGTAGTACGGCTAACACAGTCGTAACTGTGCTTGCTGGTCCCTGTTTAGTGCTGAGTCAGAGAAATTCTATCCTGTCTGTAGAGTGTGGGAGTTGATGAAAACTAATTAGGTGATGTAAAAACCTTTCAGCACTTTTAGACAAGCTTTGCCAAAAGATTGTTTCTTCACCAGCCCTGAATCTTGATCAAAATACCTTATTGTGATGTAGACCTTCTTGTCATTGCTGACATCATTGCTTTTATCCATCATAGCAGTGAAAGGTCCTGATGTGGAAAGGTTCATGGCCTAACAGTGTCTGATGCGTTGACAGAGTTTTGACCATCCACGCAGCTTTTGTTTCTTCCAAAGGGACATTTCTTTTTTTTCCTTAGTAGCCGAGTCCAGGCATCTCACCCTGTCAAGCTGTGTGAAATGGTCAGCAATGTGAATAAAAAAAAACATACCTCAGCATTTTGAGCTTTTTTCACCTTTTAGTTTGAATTCTGTTTCAGTGAGAGGATAACGATGCTACAAAACTGGCATGTTTCACAGATACATTTTACCTGAAAAGTACAAAAAGGACTTAGGAGTTCTTTTTTTAGTACTACTGAACTAAATAGAGCCTCAGATCAGTAGCTAAGCTTTTGAGGCCTGTTCCACTGAAAGAGAAATAAGGACAAAGGATCCTCTTTGTTCTCCACCCAGTGTATATAGTGATTTTAAGCATTTGAAAATCAGATCATGTGTAATTGTGCTAGTATGAGAATTAATAATATTTTTAAAATAACTTGAAAATGGTCAAAAAAGCAAGTTTAAATTACTGAAGGTATAGGGGAAGGATAGCAATACAGAGAATAATAAGGGCTGTATCTAGAAGGTGTTTACTTGATCATGATCAAACAGTCTTGCGCCAAAGGAGGTTTAAGTTTAGATTGCATATTAGGAAAAATTTCTTAGCTTAAAGGGTTACCAACCATTGGAACAGGCTGCCCAGGGAAGTGGTGGAGTCACCATCCCTGGATTAACAGGCAGATGTGGTGCTGAGGGCCATGGTTTAGTGGTGAATTTGGCAGTGTTAAGTTTACACTTGGACTTGATGATCTTAAAGGTCTTTTGAACCTAAACGCTTCTATGATTCTATGTAAGTGGATCCCTATACCCAGAGAATTGAACATGAGAGATCTCCAGGTGCATAGATCAAATCACTTGAATAAAAAAGAGGAACTGTGGGCTAGAAGCCTTAGTCTTGTGTTTTGGGCAGTGTTCTAGTAGCTGACTAACTCCTGTATTTCCTCTACAGCAGAAAGGTGTAGTTTGCCCACTGAAGAAAACGGGGACTATAGTTGATTACAGCATTTGTGTGGCTTATGCTTTCATAAAGAAGTGCTAGCATACTCACAATAAAAATGTGCCTTCTTGAGTTTAGGAAAATTGTCATTAAAATGTTATAAACGCACATTTTATGCTGCTTGAAAGGTGATTTTGTAGTACAGTTAAACTGAATTAACATTTCTTCCCTTCATTGTGTTTTTACAAAGGCAAGATGTGGGTAAAGGCATTTGTTTCCTGCCTCATGTAGAATTTTGTCTAATGTAGGTGAAGAATGGTTAGTTCCTTGAGCACTGATAAAATAACACTGAGAAAACAGGGCTCCTTGGGGGAATAGGAGTTTGTTTTTCTCCTTTCAAATGCTTAATGGAATGAGGACTGTACAGTTGCAAATGAGTGGAAGGAAGAATAAGATCTTAAAGAAATTTTTGGTCTTAAATTAAGAGACCTAGTGCAACTTGATAATATCGAAGACAGTTTTTTTTCACTCCCCCAGCATTGTTCCTGTTTAGAAGGGACAGCAAGAGCTGTAAGGAGCTATACCAGTAAACAGTTCTGTGTGGCAGCAGAGGAGCCTGTGCCTGCTGTATCTATGCTGGCCAATTGGTGAATGCGACATCTCTGCATAGAAGGCTTTTTGTGCAGTGGCTTTAATGATACTCTTACAGTGTTGCATTGGGAAGGTCATTATAAGGCCTTACCTGGAATAGGGTGTATTTCTGTTTTGTTCCAGAAGGATTATTCATGTTCAAGAAACTTGAAACTGAAATAGGTGAGAAGAACATACACTAGGATTCTGAGGGTAATTTGGAGACTTGCGTAAGGATTTGAAAGAACTTCAACGGGTTTACTTTAACAGAATTAAAAACTGAGAGCTTGCTAGTATTCCTGCTACAAACTTCAAGAAAGAAACTGTAAAGAACACACAAAATGTAGAATTGAAAGAAAGTTTAGTCTGAAAACTTGAGGAACGTAAAGATGGAAGAAGGAAGCCAAATTTTAAAATGACATTTGATCTATTATGAGAAGGATTGCATGATGTGGGATAGGAAGGAAGTAGATCTGGTTCCGGAACTCTTTTCTAGTGTGTGATCTTTCAGTATTGGTGCACTGGTTTATAGATGGCGACGGGGGAAGAATTGCAAGCAGGCAAAACTCAACTACCTAAAATCTTTAAAAGTAATTAAATACAGAACCGAAACTCTAGGGAAAACACTTGATTTCTAGTACTTAAATATTCCTCATGCTGACAGATGCCCAGTCTTTGCTAGCACTGATATCCACATTGCTGAAAACTGATGCTGAAATGCTCAAATTTTGTTGATTTATCAGCTTCCAAAATCATAAGGGATAATTTTGCTTGGTAGGGTAAAATTTTACTGAAACTATAGCATATATTTGCACAAATATGATATTTGCATATCATATTTATTTACTGTCACAGTGGAAATACTTTTGTCTAAATCCATATTTTGGATTGTTGGTTCTCCACAGTGTAGTTCATCACAGAAAGTAAAGGACTTGAAAAAAATATTTATCAAAATATGTGTGTGTTTTTAATCGGCTTACTTTCCTAAAACTGTGTATTTTAGGGTCATGACTTCTCTTCCCTTTTGTTTTGACTACTCAGGTAGGAGGGTTTTCCAGGAAGCAGGTTGTCATGAATTAGTATTTAGTGAGCATTAATGACTCTTCTGCTCAGACGTTTAAAAGTATTGGTAATGGTGATCTTGTCTTGCATAGAGAAACTTCCTTCAGTTTTTTCAAATATTTATCTAAGTTTTAGGAAACAAGTGCCCCCATTTTATCAAATGTTCTTTCTACTGGGTTTTCAAGAAATGCTAGTTACAAATTTTAGCAGAAGTACGGAAGTTTGACAAAATTTCCTTCATCTCGCTTTTCCCATGTTTTATAATGCCATAACTTTGTTAGCTTTCCCGTCACAGTAAACTCCCAGAGCAGTCAAGTCCTAAATTACTAATGAAAACCAGGAAGAATGTAACTTGAAAACTCACGTTCTTTCAACCTTTGTTTGCAATATAGTTAGAAAGGGCACCAAGTCCATTTTTAAGAGACAGGCATATCTTTTGTAATATGTTTGCATTGGAGAAAGAAGCAAATTACAGTGAAGAAAGGAAACGTCTTGCCTCATAGCTTTATGAAAATGGTGCAGTTTTTGCTGCATTCTGCAGTGCATTCAAATTCGAAGTTTTGATTTAATTGAGAAGATGCCGTTGCCAGAATGCAAACCAGTTATTCTAGTCTTGCTTAAAAAACCACATTGCAAAGTGGTAACAGTAACAAAGGTGGGAATTCACCCCACCCTGTCTTCCTGCTTAAGTAAAACCTCAATTAGCTCCATTTATATGCTAATATTAACCAGAGGAAACTTCCTTTTTCTTTACTTTGTACACAATAAGGAAATAGTAAAAGAAAAAAAGACTAGGTTACATTGATGTTGCACAGTTAATAATGAAATGTGAAAACTAAAAAAAAAAAAGAAAAAAAAAAAAGAAAAAAAGTATTTCCGGTCCACGTTAACTGTCCCATTCTTGCAACAAGAAGCAATTACTACACCTGTGTGCCTGTAGTGCAATGGGCGCTGCAATGCACCCAGTGAAACCTAGCACTTTGCCTGTGCTGGTTTGATACTGGGGAATACAAAAATAAAAGAAAGTTTACCATCTCCTCTTCCAGACACACTACAGTTTCTGTTCTTTTAAATCATAGAATCATAGAATTGGAAGGGACCTTAGTAGATCATCTAGTCCAACCCCCCTGCCAGAGCAGGGCCACCTTAGAGCAGGTTACACAGGAACGCGTCCAGGCGGGTTTTGAATGTCTCCAGAGACGGAGACTCCACCACCTCCCTGGGCAGCCTGTTCCAGTGCTCTGCCACTCTCAAGGTAAAGAAGTTCCTCCTCATGTTTAGGTGGAACTTCCTATGCTCAAGTTTGTGCCCGTTACCCCTTGTCCTATCACTGGGCACCACTGAAAAGAGCCTGGCCCCATCCTCCTGACACCCACCCTTCAAGTATTTATAAGTGTTAATTAGGTCCCCCCTCAGACGCCTCTTTTCCAGGCTAAAGAGACCTAATTCCCTTAGTCTGTCTTCATAGGAGAGGTGCTCCAGTCCCTTAATCATCTTAGTAGCCCTATGCTGCACCCTCTCCAGCAATTCCTTGTCCCTCTTGAGCTGGGGAGCCCAGAACTGGACACAGTACTCCAGGTGGGGCCTCACCAAGGCAGAGTAGAGGGGGAGGATGACCTCCCTCGACCTGCTGGCCACACTCTTCTTGATGCACCCCAGGATGCCATTGGCCTTCTTGGCCACAAGGGCACATTGCTGGCTCATGGTCATCCTGTTGTCCCCCCAGGACTCCCAGGTCCCTTTCCTCAGAGCTGCTCTCCAGCAGGTCAGCTCCCAACCTGTCCTGGTGCAGGGGGTTATTCCTCCCCAGGTGCAGCACCCTACACTTGCCCTTATTGAATTTCATGAGGTTCTTCTCCGCCCAGCTCTCCAGCCTGTCCAGGTCAACTTAGTCTATGATTAGATTGTCTATGGTGTTGTGTTCAGTGTTGTGCTTGCAGGGTGCTTCCCCTGCCCCTGCTCACTGAGGTGACAAGAGAGGTGAGTTCATCTGTTGAAAGATGTCGATGTGTGTAAATAGACTAGTTGCTTTACTGGGGTACATCTCGGTCTCTGTTACAGCTGGCTGTTCAAGAGCAGTATTACTGAACTCTTCAGCGCGTGACCAGTGCATTTGGACTGATTTTGATAGTGTCAGAATAGAGGGTTTGCTTAGAAGGAGTTGTAACAAGAAGCGATGGGATGAGAAGGAGAAAAGGAGTATTTTAAACCAAAACTACTGTCAGTTAAGATTTATAAATGGATAAGGGAATAATTTTTGAAGCTGCATAATCTGATTCCTGAAAACTTGTACAAAACTTTACAGAGCTAATGTGTTGGCATAGCTCGCGCAGGATCCTGAACCAGCTTTGGACCAGGTAACATAGGTGTTGCAAGCAGTAGGGCAGGAGTGTGCAGCCACGCACCGGATGAAGGGAAAAACAGTAAATACTTGAAAAGTAACCACACTGGTTGTGTGCTTAACTTGACTTAACCTTGGCTGAAAACTAGTTAAATAGTCACAGTGGGGATTGTAGTGTGCATCTACCCTGTCTAGAGACTGAGAATCTGTCAAGTGGTGTGATAATTTTTGCTCTTCATTGTATGATCTAGGTGTTTTGCTACAATTAAATTTTATAAAAGCAGCCTAAGCATCGGGTTTACAATAGCCCGATTTTAAGCTTATAGGGTACAGACTGTGTGGGTTTCATGGGGCCCCCACTGTGCATTTCTGACATTGTCTTATTTAATGTTCTTTGTGATACTGAAGTCCTTTACCTTTTCTCCACCCCTTCCTCATGTGTTTGCTTAAAATATACAAGTGTCTATTTAGGTATTAAAATGTTAACCAAAAAATTACCTTACAGTGGGTGCTACTTTCTTTAGGAAGAAATGTACAACCGTATTTACTTGGAGGGAAAGAGCAATTTCTTTCAAGAAAGCAGTTTTATTGTTTACAGTTTTCCAAGATAGTGTGAAATAATGGGATTCCGTCAGTGATGATCATCTTCTGATGCTCTTGGGACCACCTAATACAAGGTGCTGGAAAGAGGGGAAAATATCAGTTCTGCTTTGTGTGTAATCTTCAAATAATTTTAAAAATAAAGTCAAGCTAATTCAATGTGTGATAGGTGTGTCTCTTGTACACAGATGAAAGGTACAGGCAATAGCAAATGTAAGGTTCCCTTGTGTTTAAAGTAAATGAATAATTAGTTACTCTATGTATCCCACCACCTGCTGGTGGTGTTGCACAATAGCAAATTTTCTGGTGCCTACCTCTCCTGATTTTTCACCCTCACATCTCCCAGACGTTTCCTGACTCTGATTTTATGATCTATCACTCTTTTCCAAGCTTAGGCATGACAACCCTCCTACCTCATCCCTTCCCTCAGGTGCAGTCAATGTCATGTCTCATTGGCACTTTGGGAAGGTGCTCGCCTTTGAGCTCACATAAGCGTACAGGTATTCAGGGTAGCAATGGACATAGAGCATACTCAAATACTCAACATACTCTAATAACACAAGTATCAGAGTGTAGGAGACTGAAATCTTACACAGGCAGCAGGTATTGAGGTTGTCTGTGAGTTTTGAATGTGGACTCAAATATTTATTGTACCACTTGAAATTAAAGAATGACTTTAGAAGGTATTAAATTAAAGAAAGCTAAGAAAATATGAATGCACTTTGAAATACACTTTACATTTCCATCTGAAGTAATTTGTACGGTATGAAGTTCTGCGAGAGCTCCAGACAGTATGAAGTGATTTTGGTTATGCACATGACTAATGTTGAAATTTTTTGCTTTTGGAATAATTCTTAACATATGCAGACCTGTCACGATTTTGGCCAAATTGGCCAGTGTCTGGTGACAGATGTCCCCATCCCCCCTTCCCCAGCCCGAGCCTCTCATACACGGAGAGGAGGAGAGATTAGGAGATTTACGAGTTTGGAAGAAACCAAACTATGTTAATGGAATATTAATTATAAAATAAAAAGGAAAATAATGAAATAGATACAGTATATACAAAACCGTATTAAGCTCCCAGGATGATGTCACCAAGAGGCACTGGGGAAGTCCCAGGCTGGACTCGGCGACGGGTGGGAACTGGGTTCCACAGATGGAGTCAGGAACCCACGGATTGGCATCAAAGGCAGATGACCAGACAGGATCCTCCTCAGATGTCAGCCACTGAAGGAAGAGAGTTGACCCTTTGGACTAGATGATCTTTCGAGGTCCCTTCCAACCCTACGATTCTATGATCCCTCAGCTTTTATACTGAGCATGGGGCAGATGGAATGCAATACCCCTGTGGGCCCATTTTTGGTCTCTTGTCCTGTCTGCTCCTCCCTGCAGGTGGGACCCCTCTTTCCACTTCTGACCCTCCATTCAGGCTCTGACCCTCCATTCAGGCAAATAATGAAATTAGCTGACCTTGATAGTTATAGCAGTAAGTATAAGCAAGAGCCTTTCTGCGTTCTGTTCCTTGGCACAAACTGTCTTATCACACTGAAAGAACGGCTTTAGACGCAACATGCTCAATTTCAGAGAGTTAGAAGAGGCCTAGCTAAGAAGTAAAATTACTGAACAGAAAGTTAATTCCGTTTTACCTCAAACCAGGACAAGACCTTTATTGGAGCCATAGTAAAGCCTGTTATTAAAATTGCTATCTGTTTTTACTTGCGGTCGTGCGGTCTTTCGTATTACAGTTTAAGTACATTTTCCAGTTTCTCGTGGAAACTTCTTTGTTTACATTTTTTTGTGTTTCTAGTAAAGTTGTAGAGAACTTTCCAAGTAGTGAACCTTTTCATGTACTTGGTTTATATACTGGCATCCAGTCAGAGCAGATGAAGTAGAGGGAGGCGTCAGCAGCTGATAAAGGACATGTGTTGAACAACAGGTTGTCAGAGCGCATCACGCTGAATCTACTACTCCAGATTTCCTCCCAGTCTTTTCTTCTCTTTTGGAAGTGTTGCTGCCCTGGGGAACCAAGTAGGCTATTTTCCATTGTGGTTGAATCCTTAAGGATCTGGATAACTTCTTTATACAGAAACTTTTTTCCTCGTTTGGCAGTGTTGAGGGCTGCGGAATCTGTGATTGTGTAGTGCATGCTGCCTCCTGGTAGGGTCGGTGGTTATCATTCCATGCAAAGGGCAAGCTGGAACTTCAAGAGCTGCTTTCGCTGTCCTTGACTCTATTGAACCTTGTAACATTTTTCCCAATTTTCCCAAGGTTCAGATTTTGGTGGGCTATTCAATACTTTCAAGACTGGCTTGTATCAGGACTAGCGTGGCCAGCAGGAGTAGGGAAGTGGTCTGTACTTGTCACTGGTGAGGCCTTACCTCGAGTACTGTGTTCAGTTCTGGGCCCCTCTGTACAAGAGAGACATTGAAGTGCTGGAGCATGTCCAGAGGAGAGATACCAAGCTGGTGAGAGGTCTGGAGACTAAGTCACATGAGGAGAGGCTGAAGGAACTGGACATGTTTAGTTTGGAGAAAAGGAGGCTGAGGGGAGACCTCATTGCCCTCTACAACTACCTGAAAGGACGTTGCAGAGAGGTGGGTGTTGGCCTCTTCTACCACGTGAATAATGACAGGACCAGAGGAAATGGTCTGAAGTTGTGGCAGGGGAGGGTTAGATTAGGTATTAGGAAGAATTACTTTACTGAAAGAGTGGTCAGGCCCTGGAACAGGCTGCCCAGGGAGGTGGTTGAGTCACCATCCCTAGAGGTATTTAAGAAACATACAGATTTGACACTTCAGGGCATGCTCTAATGGCAGTAGGGTTCTTTTTTGTGTCTGTATGCTTGGACTCTATCTCGAAGGTCCTTTCCAACCATGAAGATTCTGTGATACCAAACCCAAAACTTAGCAGTGCCACAGGTATGGCTTTAGTCAGAAGTAGAACATAGGTGCAAAATTATAACAAGTAGCAAGTACTGGAACTTCAGCTAATACAGTAAATACCACACCAGATGAAATATGATTTTGTTTTCTTTGTTTTCTACTTTCTGAAGGACGGTACAGGGTTCTAGTGAGCCAGTGGGATTGTTGAGAGTTGCAAAACACATATTTTCTTTTTTAAGCTTTTCCTCTCTCAAGTGCTTTGCTCCTACTTCTTAAATGGTGCAGCTACTGTGTCATATCTCTTTCCATCACTTCTCTCTTCCTTTTTCTGGTCTAGTAGATTGAGTGTTTTTTTGTGTTTTCAAAGCGTAGTGGTAGGGTAGAGAATGGAAACAGCAATGTTGTGATTCTCCTTGGGAGAATATATGTCATTTTTTTCCTGTATACATTGATGATATTGCTACTGACTGTTATGAGGAACAATTCATTCCTGTCTGGCCATTGACAAGGGAGAGAAAAATAACTCTTGTTTTCCTGGCAGACCCAGAAGTGTAGTTTGACAGTAGTGGCAATAATAAACAAAAAAGCAATTGTTGGTGTCAAGGCTCACACATTTACAGGTTGTAATTTAAAATTAAATTTAAAAAACTATGACTGCTGTTGATGTAACTATGTACGTAGATTTTAATTGTTACTTAACTTACCTAAGTTTGTAAAAGAAGTTCTTGCTCATGTAGATGGCTGAAGTTTGGTTGTTTGTGTAAATTTATTAGTAAGTTTTCTTCACTGTGCTGCTGTGAAGTAGGCCAGCTTTATGCTCTTTTCAGTGTGATGCTGTAGAAAAAATTACCAGAGTAAACCCACACATTTTTCTGCACATTTTTTTTTATTTATTAAAAAAATGTTCACTGTAAAATCAATGCCCCAAACCACAAAAAACCCAACCTGGAAATGCCATTTTACCCCTAGCATTTTTGATATGTAGGCAGTTATGCATATTTGCTTGGTTAAAATTGTCTATCAATGTAGCTAAGAGAGCATCTCCAAGCTTTGTGTAGCAAGTGTATTTTTAGTGCTACAGAAGATATTTTTAAAGAATCGAACTGTAAAATTTCAATGAGTCTTAAAAAAAAGTAATTATTAGAAAACCCCAGCAATACCAGATTTCTACTACTATAGCAAGTAACGTTTTCCTGAAATGGTTGTATTCTAAATGTTGAATCTGTTATGCTTTTTTTCTATACAGTGTGAACTATGTGTTCAAAAGAACTTGATTACCCAGGGTAGGGGTGGGAAATCTGGGAAGTAAGCAATCCAAAGAAGTGTTAAAAATTTTTTTTCAGTTTTAACTTTTCAGTGGATTTTGTACTGACTTGGAGATGCTTCTGAATTCTCCTAGCCATAAGGAGAATTTGAAATCCTCATGCTAGAGAGCATCAGTAATGCTCTGAAACTCTTGTTCCGTATAAACAAAATGGAAAATTCCCATTGAGTTCTTTGAGGCTAGAATTCTTTTTGCATTTTAACAGAAAGATTCCTTTGACTTCCTGTGTACATCAAAGGGGAACACATTGTACTGTATCATTCACGATTTAATAAAGGTAAAATGGGTACGTGTATTTAAACAGCTGGTTGCAAACAAAGTGTGATTACATAACGTTTGGCTTAAACTGCTCTTGTTTTAATGGCTTCATATCTGGCTGTGGGAAACAAAGTGTTTTTAGTACACTGAAAATACTTCACAGATGTGTTTTTTTTGAGAAATTTTACTGTTCTGCTTGATGTGTCTGTCCTTGTAAAAGTTACTTGATGAAAGGGTGACTCAGCTGATCGTTGTTTTTTGTTTGCAGGTTACAAAACAGCAATGTCACAGAACTGACTACATTCATCACAGTGAGTAAGCCACAGCAGTAAGCATTCTGATAATTTTCTGAGAATTAGGAATCATGTAGGGAAAAGGAGAATGTTATATATTGCATCTGGGTCCTGATTTCAGCAAGACATTGAGCATCAGCTTAGCTAAGACTTTTAGATTCTTAGTCCGTGTATGCAATTACTTGTTGACTTCAGGCTTAACTGTTGAGTAGGTCTTTAAGAATTAATGTCCATAACAACAGTGGTACCATTCTTTCTGTATTTCTTCGTATGTAGGCTTGAAATATAAATATGATAGAATGTAATTTTAGTGTGTTGCACACTTTCAATATACTCTTAGTAGTTTTGATGTCTGATGTTACACAGTTTAGTGAATATTTAAAATTAATGGAGAGATTGTGGTGAGAGTTTTGATTCCAAAATCCATTTTTGCAACTTTGAAAAGTATTTTGAATAGTCAGAGAATGTGTGTTATTTTGCTACGTGATGAGCAGTAATTATCTTGTTTTATTAAGAGGTAGCTTGCTAAACTAATAGGAAATGAAGAATTTTGTGTTCCCATCAGCTTGTTTGGTTTTTTCAGGGTAACTAAAGGAAAAAAAGTGTTTGTGTCCTACTCCAGTAGTACTTTGCTTTAGACTAAGTTAACAGTTAGAAAACCAAAATAGAGATTTAAACAGAAATCCTGACTGCCTTGCTTAGCGCGTAGATGCAATTTTCAGGCACACTTTTTAATGTAATGTTTATTGTAATATCTGTCAGGTACATAAAGTAAGAAAGAAAAATCTGAAATAGACTTGAAAGGATTTTTCAAGTTTGTTATCTTGGTGTTCCTCACATTAACCATCAATTCTTTGTACACTGGTGCTAATACACCCTGAAAATAGCAAATGACATACTTAAATTTGTAAAGACATATTTTAAGTTTATGTTCAGTAATGAGATATGTTGGTTAACAAGAGCCTTATTTAGATCGCAGACATGATATTGAGTGATACAGTGGCATCTTGACTTTCAGTAGTGACCTTCACGCCCTTATCCCAGAGGGAACTTTACAATAAGTAAAGATTAAATTTGCACTGACAATTTGGGAGGGGGAAGGCTAAATTCATCATTTTGCTTGCTGATTAAGATAATTTGATAATTTTTAAGGCTAATTTAAAAGACTCAGGTTTTAAAGTACTACTTCAAGTATACAGTTGCACACTTTCTGTACAATGTGGAAAGAGAAGCTATTAAAACCACTACATGTGACTTAAAACGGTATTTATGGGAATGGTGAGAGCATCAACATGTGCTGAATTCAGAGAAAAAACAGGTTCATAAGGAGGGAGCAGATCTATTAAATAGGAGGAATCAAGTGAACTAAAGGTCAAAAGAACAGTTTTGTAGTTAACACATTGCTCGGCAGGCAGTGGTATGAGAGCAGGTAAGGGGCGGGGAGGTAACAGAGCCTGCTATTTCAAAGTGAGGAGCAGCAATTGGAACCAATTTAGAAAAAAAAGGGAAGAAATGGGAAAGTCATTAAGTAATTTGCAATAGTAGGCAAAAATAGGAAGGATTTCTAGGATTTAGAGTTTACTGTAGGCATCATACATTGTGAAATTTATGTAATAAGTAGTATACTGCCAGTTTTAGTGAAAGCTTTAATGAAGCTTTCTTTTTTGTAAAAGCTGAACCCTGTTTTTTGTTTGTTAATGAGGTAATTTTTTTCTTGTAACTACTGAAAGATTGCTACCTTCACAGCCTCCCTGTGTCTGAAGAAAGACATTGAAACTTCTTTCGCCAGCAGGTCGAGGGAGGTCATCCTCACCCTCTGCTCTGCCTTGGTGAGGCCCCACCTGGAGCGCTGTGTCCAGTGCTGGGCTCCTCAGCTCAAGAAGGACAGGGAACTGCTGGAGAGGGTGCAGCATAGCGCTACCAAGATGATTAGGGGACTGGAGCACCTCTGCTATGAAGAAAGACTAAGGGAATTGGGTCTCTTTAGCCTGGAAAAGAGACGTCTGAGGGCGACCTTATCAACACTTATAAATACTTGAAGGGTGGGTGTCAGGAGGATGGGGCCAGGCTCTCTTCAGCAGTGCCCAGTGACAGGACAAGGGGTAATGGGCACAAATTTGAGTATAGGAAGTTCCGCCTAAACATGAGGAGGAACTTCTTTCCCTTGAGGGTGGCAGAGCCCTGGCACAGGCTGCCCAGGGAGGTGGTGGAGTCTCCGTCTCTGGAGACATTCAAAACCCGCCTGGAGGCGTTCCTGTGTAACCTGCTCTAAGGTGGCCCTGCTCTGGCAGGGGGTTGGACTAGAAGATCTACTAAGGTCCCTTCCAACCCTATGATTCTGTGATTCTTAGAAGCCTCCAGTTTTGTGGGGGGTGGGGGTGGTGTAGTATCTAATTAGTTTTAAATGTTACCTGTATCTTGGGCATAAAAAAGCTAAACCTGCTAACTTTGACTTGTGAAATCTTACTTAAGAAAAAAATTAAATTAGTCCTTTTCCTTGAGAACACAGGTATGAAGAATCATAGAATGTGTTGGGCTGGAAAGGACCTTTAAAGGCCAGCTAGTCCAACTCCCCTGCAGTAAGCAAGGACATCTTCAACTAGGTCAGGTTGCTCAGAGCCTCATCCAGCCTGGCCTGGAATGTCTCCAGGAATGGGGCCTCCACCCCCTCTCTGGGCAACCTGGGCCAGTGCCTCACCACCCTCAGTGTAAAGAACTTCATCCTAATGTCTAATCTAAACATATCCTGCTCTAGTTTAAAGCCATTGCCCGTCGTCCTATTGCTACATGCCCTTGCAAACAGCCCCTCCCCATCTTTCCTGTGGGTCCCCTTCAGGGACTGGAAGGCTGCTGTAAGGTCTCCCTGGAGCCTTCTCCAGGCTCAACAACCCCAACTCTCTCAGCCTGTCTTCATAGGAGAGGTGCTCCAGCCCTCGGATCATCTTTGTGGCCCTCCTCTGGACCCGCTCGAACAGGTCCATGTCCTTCTTGTGCTGAGGGCTCCAGAGCTGGACACAGTACTCCCGGTGGGGTCTCATGAGAGCAGAGTAGAGGGGGAGGATCACCTCTCTGCATCTGCTAACCATGGTTCTTTTTATAGAGCCCAAGCCATTGTCCTTCTGGGCTGCAAGCACACATTGTTGGCTCATGTCCAGCTTTTCATACAGAAGTACGCCCAAGTCCTTTTCCACAGGGCTGCTTTCTAGCACAGCACCCCCCATCCTGTATTGATAATGAGGATTTTCCTGAGGGTTTGCTCAGGCCCACTTCTCCAGCTCGTCTAGGTTCCTCTGGATGACGTCCTGTCCCTCTAGCACATTGACTGCACCACTCAGTGTCATCTGCAAACTTGCTGAGGATGCACTTGATCCCACTGTCTGTCACTGATGAAGATGCTGAACAGCAAGAAACATGAGAACGACTATTGCTCAGGTTGAAAATTTCTCTCTCACAAGTGGTATGAGGGCTCCTTCATCCCTAATATTTTGGGAGTTATTACCCACAAAAAAGTCTAGATCCTACTTTGAGGGGTAGTTTTCCCTAGGCCTGTAACCATGGAATGAGAGCTGCGAGGTGGCTGCACATGACCTGTGTTACTCTGTGGAACAGTCAGGATGAATCGTGAACCAAAAAGTGCGTTATTCAGTAGAACGAGAAGAATGCTCCTTAAATGGACAAGTGTACCTGCATAACTTTTCTCTCTTTAAACATGCAATTGGAGAAGAACAGGAGGAATTTATATAAAGATTTGTGCTTTTTGATCAGTTTTCCCTTTGGCCTTAAAAAATGAAATGGAAATAATAGCTGGGTGTAGTCCTCTTTCTCTCAATAAGCTTATTTTTAGAGATGATTGTTTTTACTGACTCAGTGTACCAGTTTATTCTGCTTGTGTGTTTATTGCCAACTGTAAGTTACTTGATCCTTTTGTGAGGGATGAAAAATGTCAAATCTCTGAAAAACAAGAAAAAACACATCCTTAGTCATCTCTAAGAATTTTGTGGGCACAGCCAATTCTTTAGCCTACAGAACATACTTCCATTGTTATGATACAGTAACAGTCCTTCCAACCAAACAAAGAAATGGCACTTCAGTATGCGTTCTGTTGTAAGAAATAGGTTGCTCAAGGGAGAGCTCGAAAAGATTAAGAAAAATGGTGAGGAATGATTCCTTGTACCTTGTGGGTGGGTTTTTTTAAATTTCTTTCTGTTAAAGTCATGCCATTTTAGGTAACACGTTCTTGAGGGATACTAATTGCTACTCCCAAGATACAAAATTGTTTTCATTCCTAATGATAACTCTATTTGTTCAAAAGGTGGTGGTGGTGAATTCCATCAGTACTACTTTACATGTGGAGGCAGAAATAGTGTAGAATGTTGACAAAGTACTTGAAAATTACACAGATAATACTTTCTAAGAATTTTCTATATAGTTTTAACAATTTATTAATGGCTTTAATTAAACAAGTGCTTTAAAAGTAAAAGTTCAGCTGAGCAGAAGGCTGAACAAAACTTCCTAGAGAGTTAAAGTTAAGAATAGAGGCCTCAGAATTTGACCAAAGTTGTGATGACGTTACGTTTATCAGAGATAATTGCTATTACAGGAACACTAGAGTTGGTGAATACTGTGGTTAGCAGAAGAATCTTTATAGGCGAGATCTACATTTAAGTTCTTTCCATTTTTGAGGGGGAAGGTGGAGGAGAAAAAAGAAACCAAACCTGAAGCAAAGAAGAGGAAGATATTAAAGGATTCATAAATCATGCTTTCTACAGAAAGTAAAAGTAAGGATTTGACAGGTTTTAAAAACTACCCAGTTTTTTTTCACAGTAGCAAAGTATCCATTGGCCTACTTTGAATTGGTGACTTGGAGCGTGAAGGTGAGTAACACAAAGTGTTAGAGTTTTATTACTATCAGACCCAGGAAGAATTTTAATGTACTTGAATTACTGGTTCTAAAATATAGAAGCAAATTACCAAGAAAAGCACTTCCCTTACATGAAATTTAAGTATGTGTAAATAGTAGCCTGTTTGCAAACTAAATAAAAACATAACAGACGTGCAGAAACATGCAAGTTAGGCACACATCTTGTGTCTTTTTAAAACCATGTGCTTTATTTATCACTTGTCAGCTGCTATGTCTCAGAACAAAAGCAATGGCACAAAATATGTGACTGTTAAACTGTAAGTGAAATCTGATAAGAAGTCTGGGAACTGGCAACTAATGGGAAATTATGGATAATGAAGTGGAACACACTGTACAGAGAGGTAAGGGAGAAAAAAAGATGGAAAATTCGGTGAACTGGGGTTAACAAAAATAGTTCTGTGATTCTAAGGCAATTTGAGTGTATCATTAGCTCCCTCCTCACAGCTGTTCCCATTTTTCTTGTCAGAAGTTAGCTTAAGCATGTAGATACATATCTGAATTTACCTTTTTTCCTTGTGTAATACTCAAAAGGATGCAGAGGATTCATGTGAAGCTACATTTGGCTATGGAAAAGAAATCTTTGTTTTTCTATCCCCCCCCAAACAATTCTGGGGCCTACAATACAAGGGAGGGATTGGGGAGGGACTCTTGATGAGGGAGTGGAGCTATAGGACAAGGGGGAACGGTTTTAGCCTGGAAGAGGGGAGATTGAGATGAAAGATCCTTTATTCTGAGGGTAGTGAGCCCCTGGCCCAGGTTGCCCAGAGAATCTGTGGCTGTCCCATCTCTGGAGGGGTTCAAGGCAAGGTTGGAGCAACCAGGTTGGGCTTGGAGCAACCTGATCTAGTGGGAGGTGTCCCTGTCAGGGCAGGGGGTGGGACTGGATGGGCTTTAAAGGTCCCTTCCAACTCAAACCATTCTGTCATTCTACAATAAATGCTGTTCATTGCTTGTAGTAATAGTATTTGAAAAGTAACAGTCTGGGTTTTTTTTGACAGTTTAGGTGGATGTACAGTTGGCAAGCTTAGAAAAAAATACAGAAGCTTCTAAAACAGACCATCCCACAAAAAAAAGATAATTTACTTTCTTCATATACCTGTAACACCTACAGATATAATTAAATCTTTAATTCAGTATAATAACAACAATTAACATTGACTAAGAAACTAAAAATAGTACGATTTTCAGTTTTATGTGCTTACAGTAATTATACAGAGTGTAAATAAAAGGCAGAAGGCAATTACACCCTTTTTCCACTTTTGCATAGTTATTTTTAGAAAATCATCTTATTAAAAATTGAAATACAAGTAGTTTATTGCTGTATGTTTCTGATTTGTCTGCAGAAAGACCAAATTGTCTGGTCATTGTGTATGTACGTGTATAAGCTTGCTTGTGTGCGTATGTTTAGATTTATTTGTGAAGGAAAGCAATTTAATATACTAGATGAAACAATTGAGGAAGTAATATTTCAAAATTACAGAAAGTTTCAGGGAAAGAATTAATGAACTAGGTATTTCTCTGTGGAATACCTCGTTTTATTACAGTTTTCTTTGTAACTAACAGATTACATTTGATGTCTTATATGTTGTAATAGGAAGGCAGCTTTAAAAAACAAATCAAACCCACTACTGACACAACTGCTCTAAGAGTTACTCCCAACTGTTTTAATGCTGCTGCAGTAAACCAGATTTAATATTGGTTATTTGCTGAATGAGTTTAAGAGCAGATTTTGACTATGTATTGTCAATCCATGATTAGCATCTGCTAGGAGGAATAAGTGGTTTATTAAGCTTTACTGTACATATGGCAACTGGAGGAGCTCAGATGTAAATGGCATTTTTGGTAGTATTGCTGTATTGTTAAGACCAGCTGGTTTTATCTTTGCAATAGCAGTGATCTGTTTGCAGAAAAAATGTTTTTGTTGTTTACAGTTACTTCAGAAGTTTAAAAGTTCAGAAATCTTTTGAAGTGCCTATGATTCGATAAAGTTTTCACATTGTTTGCTTTGGTTTTCTTATAGAAAGAAGTGTTACTAGCATAGTGTACTTAGCATTTAAATACAAAGCTTATTCTACTTAGGGAAATGAGAAATATTATTTCTAATTAAATGTCAGAGTTTTAATATACAGTTGCTCTGTAATTGTAAAATTAGATGTTTAGGTTAAGAAGACATCTCTAGTCAACTATTGAAAAGATAATTTTCCATATGTAAGTTGATGCAATCTTATCTTTTAAATCTAAGTCTTCAGGGAGTTTTCTGCTGGTAACTAATCTGAGTATTGTGTTCCTATTTGAACTAGAAACCTGCTTTTAGTAGGACTTCACCAATTTACCACAGGAAAGCTCCCAAAAGTGTGGTCTGGGTAAGGATTAGAAGCTCAAGGAGGGAGGCATATTGAATGTGGGTTTTTTTCATTTGTTGTTAACCAGAATGCATAATATTACTGTGAATCACTTGGCATTTGATTTTATTCTTAAATTCTTAAAAATCCTTAGTCAAACCTAAATTTGCTTTATTTAGTTTCTTTTCTGTCTTTAAGGTAAGTAACAAATCCTGTGGTAATAAAGAAAACTTGAAACAGTGGAATCAAAAGAATCAAAACTGAGAAAGCAATTGGGATCCTTAATTAAATAAACAATGAGAGTTCTTTCATTTTTGACTTGACAGCCGGAAGAGATTAGATGTGTGTTTTGTTTGTGAGAAACTGATGTGAAAACAGAACAGGTTGGTAACTGGGAGCAGCATACTGATCAGCACCTCTCTTCCACCATGTGTGAGAGGCATGAGGCCTTCGCTTATTCTTGATTTGTGGTGGTAGCTGTGTTCTTCTATTGCTTGTAGCATCCATAGTCCTTAGGCATTTACTAATTTATCCTAACAGTGGATGAATACAAGATTTTTTTTCAGAAATGTTTGCCTAGCAGGAGAGGTGGGGCAGTACCTGGAAAGGCACTGGGGTTTTGGTAGCAGCAGGCTGACCATGAGTCAGCCGTAGGCTCCTGCAGCACAGCAGGCCAGCTGCATCCTGGGGGTACTGGCCAGTGGGCAGGTAGCAGCCTGAGAGAGCCATTCCCACTGCTGTGTTTGGCCCTTCTGGGACTGCATCCAGAGTGCTCTATCCCAGTGTTGAGGTCCCCAGTGCAAGAAAGATAGTGATATACATTCAGTGAGTCCAGTGACTGGCTACCAAGATGAATAGGGAACACAAGCTCATGGTGTAATACAGATGTGTGAGAGAAGGTAATTACCTCAGGGAAGGTAAAGGCTATCTTGAGCTGTCTAAAAGCTGTTAGAAGAAGTGAGATTCTTCTTGGATGCATACAATGAAAAGAGAAGAGGCAAAAGACACAAATTATGCAAAGGGAAAGTTTGATTAGATAAAGGTAAAAATTCCTGAGAATGGAAGGTGTCAAACTTCATCAGCCGGCAATGTGCGCTGGCAGCCCAGTAAGTCCCCTGCTCCCTGGGCTGCATCCCCAGCAGCACAGGCAGCAGGGCAAGGGGGTGTGTGTGTTTCTGCCCCTCTGCTCTGGGGGACCCCCCTGCAGTGCTGCCTCCAACTATGGGGCCCCTAGTACAATAAAGACGTGGACCTGTGAGAGTGGGTACAGAGGAGACCATGGAAATGGTCAGAGGTCTGCAGCCCCTCTCCTATGAAGGCAGGCTGAGAGAGTTGGGGGTGTTCAGTGTGGAGAAGAAAAGGCTCCAGGGAGACCTGATGGCAGCCTTTATATATAGAAAGGGGGATCATAAGATAGACGGAGAGAGTCTTTTAACCAGGGCCTGCAGTGACAGGACAAGTAAGTTGTTTTAAACTGAAAGAGAGTAGGCTTAGGTTCAACATAAGAAAGAAATTATTTACAGTGAGAGTGGTGTGACACTAACAGGTTTGCCCAGAGAACTTGTGGATGCCCCATCACTGGAAGTGGTCAAAGTCTTGTTGGGTTCAGCAGCCTGACCTAGTCCTTGCCCATGGCAGGGACGTTGGACTAGGTATCTTTGAAGGTCCCTTCCAACTTAAACCAGTCCGGGGTTCGGTGAAACACTGAAATGGGTGCCCGGAGAGCATGCAAAATCTGCATCTTCTTTACTGGACAAGGCTCTGAGCAACTTGATGTAACTTTGAAGTTAACCATGCTTTGAGCAGGAGATGGGATCAGATGGCCTCTGTACGATCTTTCTAATCTCAACAACTTTGTGATTCTATCTTAACTAGAATGTTCTGAATTATTTTCCTTTTCTTCCCCTTTATCTCTTTCCTCCTACGAATTTAAAGGAGGAAGGTAGAATTAGAAAGAGGCAGTAGCATCAAGGAATTGTTGAGTCAAGTCAATACATCATAACAGGGAATATGTGGATGAAGACAGCTGCTGTTGTGCAAGACAGAGAGGTATTTGATTTCCAGCAGTGACTGACGCTTGTTTTTAGTACTGCCCTTCCACATCCTGAATGAGATCTTTCTTAGGGTAGTGCTGTTTCCCACATGTTGCCATGCTTGAGTAGCTTATCTTGGTTACCTCCTTAGCTCTGCTGCATTGTAGTACATCCTCTCAAAGCCTTATTCCTTTGCTTTTCTGTTGTGCCTGGTTTTCCCCAGTTTTGGAATGATTGTCTTAAATTTGGATGCATCATAGTGCCTTTCTTCAGATTTGACTACTAGGCTCAAAAAATAGTGAACAATGAAGTGCCGTTCTGTATTTGACTTGAGACAAGTATGTTTTGTGCAGATGCTTCCTTGTATTCTATAGTTTGCCAAATCACTTTAACACCACTAAACCCCAAAAGTAATTAGCTAGTGGTAATGAGGAGATGGGTAGGGGTAGTTGAGTTGCAGATGAGACATGAATAGACTGAAATGTGTATCGATAGCAGGTGGAAAATTGTCCAAGTTTGGTGGGTTTTTTTTGTTTGGTTGGTTTTGGGTTTTTTGGGTGAGATGTGATATGAGAGTGTCGGGTGGATACCTGTAATTCATAAAATAAGCATATTTGATATGTATCCCTGTATATTTGATCCTACCCTTTCTAAGGCAAGCACAAAGATAATGCCTGAACAAGTACAACTTTATATGGCAGTCTAGCCAAGCCCTAGTGTGATTTAGTCAGGGAAATTGTATGGGACAATGTGTTTTAGGGGATGAAGAGATAGTTTTTCCATACGGGTTTAGAAAATGAGGTAAGTGAGATTGTAAAATACATACTTAACAGGTGTTAGGAAGTAAGTTTTCATAAAATTGCTTGCAAGTTTTGTCTAGTGTTCAAATATCTTTCTCCTATATGTTAAACATATTGATGGTTTAGCTATGCGATTGTATGAGTTTACATATTTTTAATACAAAATAGTTTCTCCTGTGATACAGTTTCACTGTAAAATCAAGCTGCAAGTTTGCGTGTTTAAAAATTACTCTGGTGTACCAGCATCTACCTCAATTTCAAGACTTCAAAAGTTGCTATCAAGGAATACATTCATTAAAGTTATGTTGTGATGAGCATGACGATAGACTGTATTCTCATACTTGATGGAGAGCGTGCGTGTGTGTGTATGCATGAATATATAAAATTGGTTGTATCGATCCATGTGTAATCTCTCTTATCTGAGGGTTTAATTCTTTAGATATTCATTCAGTAAGGCAGGATTCTGTTTCCTTTTTTGTCCCAGCTCTAACCTTGGTATTTTTTTTTAATATACATTAGGAGATGCAGAGCTTAATGTAGCTTTTTTGCTTTCAGTGAAGCTGTCTTAGTTTAGTCTGTGTGGTGGTCTGTAATAAGGATCTTACCTAGGCACATTTTGTTTATTTGTAAAAGAAAAATTAAATTGAAATTGTATGCATGTATGTTTTGTAAATACAGATTTTAAAATAATCAGATGTTTTCTACCTGTTTTCACACGTTTTGTCAATATTTGAAAGGTTTTCTTTTTAGGTTTTCCAAAGGTAATTTATTTAAAACAAGTTCAGCAATGAAATGGATATAGCACTTGGAGTTTTAATATTCTTGCACAATTCAGATGAAGTGAAGAAATGGTATGCTAGAGCACAGCATAAATGCATATCGGTTGGATAAAGCATCGCCTTAGAGCTTGCAGAGGGGGTTATATGCATCATCTGTTTTAGACGTATTACAGAGGTGATGTCAAGGTGAAAGCAGACTTGCAGAATGGTTGAAAATCATTTGATATTCTGACTCTGAGGCTGTAAATGGCTCTGTGGCAGATGGGGTCTTTGTCAAGGAAGAAAAATGGCAGCTCTGGAACATCATAGATGTTTTTGCTTAGCAGCTCAGCATATAGGCTGTGACCTTCCAGTGTTCAGGAGTTCTTCATGTGCCTTAGTAAATTGTCCTCCATTTTTATTCCCTAAAAGTAGGTAAATAGCAGTCATCATAATTCAGTACAACTTGGGGTATTTCATTATGACAAAACATAAGCATGCTTCATTGCCAGATTTTTTTAAAAGTAAGCTTTGAAGGATGCTTGCCATTTCTGCGTGAACTGCCAGAAGTAGCTTTTAACTAAGCATTGTGTGTTACTGAAAATAAAGGGGAGTGTGTTTGTGTGCATAACTATGACTACTGATACAGCACAGTACTAAAACTGTGTATGTGAACTGTTCATGCTCTGGATTATAATTTTAAACTTCAACAGAAAACACAGTAAATTGGACTGTGTTAATTTTTAGAATATGTTCATGCTGTGGGCATCTGTATCTGTGTGATACATTCTAGCAAACCACAAAGTTTTGGATTATATATTGAAGAAGCTATTTCTGGTTAGTTCAGAGAGGATAAATATGGTTGATAAATTCAATCTCATTTCTGAGTTCATGTTTTTTCTTTATTGCTAAAAATTCAGTTATGTCTTAGAAGCTGGTAGCATCTAATTCTGTGTACTGTTGTTATGGGTTCATCTTGTGTTCTGTGAGGCTGAGTCTATAGAACGAGGGTTCACTTTGATATGTAGAGTAACTGGTTTCTGTACTCTCATTCCTATTAATGAAATTTGTGCCAAGTTATTTTAAGTTGTGAAGTTTGATGTCCTATACTTAAGATACATGTATGATGGCTTAATGTAAACAGTTATGTACCAGAACTGCATATTTCATAGGTACAGTAGATTTGGATATCTTAGTCGTTCTCATTTAATTATTTGAATTAGGGCTATATCCTTTAGCAGTTCTCTCTCTGTTCTTAGGTCCCATATACACTAGTTTAATCTCTAATAAAACTATTCATGTCAGTTGTTGTAGTATGTTACTTCAAGAGCCTATAACATCTTGTAGAAGATGCTCAATTGGACAGTTGACCTATATTACAGAACAATAAGTCATTGTTAAAAGTGGAAGCGCTTCACAACTATCACCTGCCAGCCATACTCTTTAGCCTACTTGACAATTGTTAAAATTATAGAAAGCAATCACTGTTCATCACAGAGGAAAATGACCTAGCACTTTTCAAGGGTTGAGATTGTTGCATTAAAGTCTCTTTCTTTCAAACCCTGGAGGTTGTATAGTTTTTACTTTTAAAGGTGAGCCCACTGTAGTTAACTGTGCCTCTGTCCGTTCGGTTTCAGTCATTTTAAGATGTAACATGGATGGCATTTTTGCAGAAGGTCAAATGCTTTGTCATTGAAACAGAAGCATTTTTGATAGTGTGTGATTGAAAACAGTCTTCAGACGTCTTTTTATTAGGACATCGTAATACACGAATGAGTGTTAAGACTGCTTCATGTGATACATGCCTGGATGTTTATATCTTTAGAAGTGAGAGAAATGGAAGGAAAAATAAGGCCGTGTGCAATATGCTTTCAGCTTTCAAAGCTCTCGATGACATAAGTGCTATTAACTTAAAAAGGAAGAATTGGAGCACATATGAAGGGAGTTTATGGAAATTTTTATGCTTTCAGTTACTTACCTAGTTCATTATGTCCAGTATCTTGATGGTATTCTTCCTGGGTTGTATAGCGACAGTTTGATGCGACTGGCTCCAGGGATGGTTAAGTCCATTTTCTGATGTTTCATTATTTTTCTCATCTATTTTTCAGCGGTCTCTTGTGCCTTCTGTTTCTTTGGTGTTGTGATGGCCATCATAGCTATAGAATGACTAAGTGACTTCCTTATGCCCTCAGGAGAAAATGAAAAAATAAATTACAAATTACTTTCATTTATTCCAAAGGAATTCTGTATGCAGATTTGGTTTACTACAAGTAACTAACTAATTTGCAATGTATTTTCATGGAATTAGGGTTTTGGAATGTTAGTTGAAAAAGGAGAAAAACCCAAACAAAAAAACCAACCTACCAAACAAGCCAGCAAACATTTATTTTCAACTGTTTTGTATTAGTTTTTTGTATGATTTCAGAGCTTATCAACAATAATGCTGACTAGATAATGGCATTATAGTAGTAATTTCTTATTTGTATTATTTAAATTGAAAAAAATTGTAAAATGAGAACAGTTGGAAAATTTAGTGGGCTGTATTAATAGTTTTAATAGTTTCAGAGAGAATTCAAAACATAGTTTTGATACTCTTGGAGCTAGCGCTGTAAATCGGTTGCTCTTTACCTATGAAGTATAAGGCAACATATACCCCTGCCTTACTAAACCAAAAAACGGTATTAGTATAAGGAGAGAGAAATGTCTTTTACTATACTTTCGTAACTTTTAAGTTTTTTATGGTCAGCTCTTAGTAGTAGAATAAATAATTCCATTCAGCATTTTTCTCTTTTTCACTAAGCGTTTTGTGTAACTGATACGTACACTGCATGCTTATACATACTGGTGATGAACTTGCTGGATTGTTTTGCTTGGTTTCATGATGATTTTGCATGTTTGTGCAAAGGAGTTACACTTTCATGTAATTGTTCTAGATTCTGTTCCTGTTTAATAATTAGATAAACATAGAGGAGCTCTTTAAAAATGTGTTTTTCTTGTATTAATTAGTATGCAAGTTTAGCTGTGAAAGTATAGTCTCTTCCAAGTGACACCCAAGTTTTATTAGACATTCCTGCTGTTTTACAGAGAAAGAGAACTGCTTTGTCTCCTTAGCACCCATTGATTTTTCTTTCATGGCTATGTTAACAATGCTGATAGAACCCCTGCAATTAGTATCTACATTTAGCCATAAGTAGAGAAATAAATTTTGTAAAGTAAGAAGTGGTTGTACCTACAGCATTAACAAAATACTTTGCAGTATTGCTGTATTTGAAGCAGTGAAACCAGGAGGAGACGATACTGAAAGGTTGAGGAAAAATGAGAGAAAGAACAAACGATGCAAAAAGAAAATGACACTGAGGTCTTGGTTTAATACATATGTATTCCAGGTTGATGGCTGATTTCATTAGCAAATCTCATTGTTATGCAATGTCTGTTCTTCTGCAGCAAAATGAATATTGTATTCTCAGAGGGTCTGCAAGTGTGTGTAAGTGTATATTATGATAGATAAAGAATATATATTTATAGTTGTTCTAATATTGTAAAACTTCTGAAAAATCTTTGTGCTTTCAAAATGATGTTATATTTCAATTTTTAATGAAGTGGTAGGTTAATGGTTATTTTCATGGAAAATAGCAGTTTAACCCTCCTTCCCTGTGCATTTCTTTGACGTGTTTGCTACCTATGTGATCTTTTCCCCAAGACCTTCAGTTTGACTAAAGAACAGTTAATACTGAATTTACCATATAAAAAAAAAGCCAACTATAAGAATATTGATTTCTAATGCTTTTTTAAATGCATGACAGTAGCGTATATAGAACATTGAAACCAGCATCATCTCAGTCTCAAATCTTATCGAACTCAAATCGCTCTTTATATTTTAATAGAATATTCTGAAAAATATTGAAAAACTGTTTATTGTAAGATACCTCAACCTTACTATGAAATGACATGTTTTGGTACACAGCACAATGATTTCCTTAAGATACTGACGTGCTTTAGTTTCTTTTGTTTTCAAGTTGGTAGTTAAAACTAATACCAACACATTTTGATAAAGACTATATTCAAAATGAGAAGGAACACATGAATCACAGAATCATAGGGTTGGAAGGGACTTTAGTAGATCATCTAGTCCAACCCCCTGCCAGAGCAGGGCCACCTTAGAGCAGGTTACACAGGAACGCGTCCAGGCGGGTTTTGAATGTCTCTAGAGACGGAGACTCCACCACCTCCCTGGGCAGCCTGTTCCAGTGCTCTGCCACCCTCAAGGGAAAGAAGTTCCTCCTCATGTTTAGGCGGAACTTCCTATACTCAAGTTTGTGCCCATTACCTCTTGTCCTGTCACTGGGCACTGCTGAAGAGAGCCTGGCCCCATCCTGCTGACACCCACCCTGTCAAGTATTTATAAGTGTTGATAAGGTCCCCCCTCAGACGTCTCTTTTCCAGGCTAAAGAGACCCAATTCCCTTAGTCTTTCTTCATAGCAGAGGTGCTCCAGTCCCCTAATCATCTTGGTAGCGCTATGCTGCACCCTCTCCAGCAGTTCCCTGT
>VXBO01005938.1:574313-593952 GCA_013400135.1 Rhinoptilus africanus | reverse complement strand
GATCAGATTAGTCAGGCATGATTTCCCCTTGGTGAATCCATGTTGAGTACTTCTGATGGCCTTCTTTTCCTCCATATGTCTTGAGATGACGCCCAGAACGAGCTGTTCCATCATCTTTCCAGGGATGGAGGTGAGGCTGACCGGCCTGTAATTCCCTGGGTCCTCCTTCTTGCCCTTTTTGAAGACTGGAGTGACGTTGGCTTTCCTCCAGTCTTCAGGCACCTTGCCTGTTCTCCAGGACCTTTCAAAGATGGTGGAGAGCTGCCCAGCAATGACATCTGCCAGCTCCTTCAGCACTCTCGGGTGTAGCCCATCAGGGCCCATGGACTTGTGAATGTCTAATTGACCTAACTGATCCCTCACTTGATCCTCCTCCACCCCGGGGAAGTCTTCCTCTTTCCCTGTTACTTTCTCCAACGCCTGGGGCTCTTGAGTGCTGGGCTGAGCAGTGAAGACCGAGGCAAAGAAGGCATTCAGTAACTCCGCCTTCTCCACATCCTCCATCACCATGGCTCCTGTCTCAGTCAACAATGGGCCTACAACTTCTCTGGTCAAGGCTTCTCATCCACATGAGAAGGCTTTGATGCAGGACAATTAAAAGGCACTGAAACTAATTAATCTTGGTATTTTTCTATGCTCTTTAATAATTCCATATATTAACTTTGTGGGGTCTAAATCCAGGTGCAAATGTATGAAGTACTACTAAATAAACGATAATTTGAGGTTTTTAATAGGTTGTGATTAGTTTTTAGGTAGTGAGCTCTCGTGAAGAATGATGTTTGGCACTGTAGTAACGTAAAGAATAAACTATTTTTCTGTGTATTCATTTGAGTGACTTTTACATGCCTTGAAACAATTCTGTTCTTAGGGTTTTGTTAGAGATGTGTTCAGTAGTAGAAGAATGTGGCTGGCTATTTCTGAGTGGTCATTCTGTAGTAGCTACTGTGCTTATTCTAATTCCAAGACACTATATTAAGGATCAAATTGATAAATAAAATGTCCATGCATTTGGTAAATAATTCAATGAGGACCAAAGGGCCTTTAGAATGAAGCTAAATAAAGAGCAGTGTGACCACTATATGGGACCAGGACATGGAGGAGGTAGAACAAAGAAGATAGCTGCTTCTCTTGTCCACCAGGGAAAAGGAGCCTCTTTCCCTTTGCTTTGGTAGGGCTGTAACCAGCACAAAGAGGTAGATTACTTAGCATTAGCTGATGGGTTTTAAAGATCGGTTGGTTTAAGTTTTTTTGGTGATAAGAAACTAGTTGAAATGTGATAATCTTTCTATTGCTGCATCGTAATGTTTTCAAATGTGGAGACCAATTTCAGCATCCACTGTTGCGCTGCATAACAGTGGAAGCCAAGAATGGACTCTGCAGTAGGGTACATGGGGAAAAAATTACATTGAGGCTTGTGAATGTTGTCAGAATCTAATTTATAGGGACACAAATAGGACTGATTTTTTTTACGCCATTGTGTGAAGGGCTCTTGGGAGTCAGAGGTCATTGAGACTTTTGGCACAGGCTGAGCCTTTGAGGAGTAAAGTGTGTCCATGTTGTGTCACATACCACACCCCACCCCACCCCCCGGTATTTTAGGTGGAGGTCACTTTTATTAACTTGTTAAGTTTTTTGAGAAAAAGATGATTTTGAAGTTCTGGTGTCCCACCTGAAAAATTTATTTCTGTTAAGGAATTGTTCCTTTTGTCCCCTCTTCATTTGTCCATGCACCTAGTGTCAAAGGATTCCAGCTTAAATTGCTGGAAGCAAAAGAGACTTTCAGAAATAAATTTATTGGTTTTTAATGTACTACAGAGATGGCTGCAGGGGGTTCATACTCTCCAAAACCATTGCAGCGGGTTGCGTGTACAGATGGTGCTGGATTTTAAGTATTTTGTTTATGTTGGTAAATCTTTACTATTTTAATAAAGTGTTTCTGCTGTGAAGTAATCTGTATTTCTTGGCAATTTTGGTATTTGCATCAAGGTACGATGCAAAATACAAATCTCTGGCTTTGTTGGCATTCACTAGAGGTTGCACAGAGATTATATGCTCTTCTCAGGTGAGCGTAAGTAACATTCATGGCTTAACTGCTTTGGTATTTCTCTATGATGTGAGAAGCTATTAATTTTTTTAAAAAACCTTGTTTTGGAATAGTGCTACCTGAATGATATGGATAGCTTTAGATAGGCTCAAAACCCTTTTTTGGGATTGATGCTTTTTTTTTTTTTCATACAGTGTTGAGAAAATTCTTACAGGTGGTATGATTCTTAACTTTTAAAATTTTCTTTGGCAGGCATCATAGCACACAAGGGCTTTGTAAGAAGCTGTTGATAGCCTTGTTTTGTTTTTTTAAAAAACAGTAAAGTTTTCAGGTTTTGTGTTTTCCTTATGACCACAGGTATAATTCCCCTGGGGAGTGTTTGAAATCTCAATAAAAACCCCACTTCAGTATTTTACTCACTGTTACTGTATACATTGTTTTAAAAATATTCTTAATGTTTTATTTAATTTATTTTTAAACACACAGATCTACAGCTAAACCCATATTCAATACCCCTATTTATAGTTAGAATTTGCTATATAGAAACTGGTACTCTTTTTTTTTAAAAAAAATCTCCCAGAAAGACAGTAACTGCTCAGTTGGCCCTCACAGGTTGGTGCTGCGCCCTTTTATGAGGGCAGGTGCTGATGCGTATTTAAGACGTAACTGGAGCATTGATGTATTATATTGTATGTTTCAGTATGCTATTAGGCAGTCTTTTTAAGGCATTTGAATTTTTGCTCTGCTAAGATTTTGTTCAGTAAGCTAGTTTTGATAATTTCTGAATATTGCTAGCAGGTTACTTTGTGCTTTTTTGGCGATTAATGCTTAAATTCTGAACATAATGTTCAGCATTTGTTTTTCCCAGTTTCAGTTTTTTCCAGGGTTGATTCAGGTTATCACTTTGTAGCAGTTCCTCATACAAAAAAAAAATTGAGAGCAGTTTGTTCTGGGGGGTGTATGTTTTTACAGAAGCATCATTTAAAAGAAAAACAAATGTTTTTTTTTCTTGGTCTCGGCTTAAAAAAGAAAACAACCAAGTTCGGCATTGATGCCTGTGTAACATCGTGGAAAAATTTTTCCTTCATAGTTCAGTTGTTGGAATGTTTTCTGCTACCTTGTAGCCTCATGTAATTAAATGCAGAAGTGCAGGTAATGAGAGCTGCCACCTCACCTGGGCTGGCTCTGCCTGCGGGAGCCGGTGCCTGTCGCGGGATCCCTGGCTCCGCCTGCATTCCCGATTGTTTACCAGGAAATCAAGATGTGTAAACTGCAGGAAGTACTGTTTGACCCTCTCCGACAGTATCTCATTACAATAATTGCTAATCTCTGAATAAGACAGCCATGTTTTGTGTGTAACACAGAGGGGAGGTTGTGGTAGGTTTCAGATGCTTCCTCAAATACAGCTTTGTAAATGCTCACTTGAATTTCATTTTCAGGGTAGCGTTTGACAATAGACATCTGGCGACCTTTGGGCTCAGCAGAGCTGGGGCACGATAGCATGTGCTTGTTCTTCCTTCTTGACTGAAGAAAAAAAAAAAGAAACCAACATCAAACCCACCACAGCTTGTTGATTTGGAGTGCTGTCGTTGTTCTGTAGCGACAGGATAATGGCTACCTCCTGATTAAACCACTCTCCACAGTAAGCTGTTTCTGTTCTGTATCTATTTGTCTGTAATGCTAAGTGTTCAGTGCTTTTCCTCTGTGCTTCCTTCCTTCCCTCCCTCCCTCCCTCCCTCATCCCCAGGCTATTAGTTTGAAACTAATTTACAGATTTGAAAACAGTTTATAGATTGAAGAAAGAATATATAGAGTTGCAACTTTCAGTTTTTTGATACTCTAAGACAGGCAACTGCCTCTTTTTTCTAATGCCTTCTGATAGCAGTGATGAGCAAATATATCTGATTTGCATGAGACAAACATTTAAGTCTACTTAGGTGTTTAGTCAACTAGCATTAACTTCGTGAAAAATTCTGATGAATGCTCATTGGACAAATACGATGATATAAAATGCATGTGTTTCATGCACATTATGAAGTATTGGTATTTTATAGCTTATTTTTATCACTTGCAGAACTGTTTCATGTCTAACAAATTTGGTTTTCAAATAAAACTGATCAGCCTTTTTGTAAGCCTTCTTGTATTTATTGTACTGTTTCTATATTTACTATACTTGACGTGTTATTTTTACTTTAAGTAATTTCTTGTCTCTTGCTGATGAGGACTGGGTGGGTGTGCAGCTATCACTCAGTGCACAGGTCAGGTTTTATTTTGTTCCAGACTATCAGTCTAACAGATTTCATGTTGTAACAATGGTGGCAGTGCATATTTGGTCTTACTCTGCTCTGTTAAATGGGTTTACCGTGATTTATTTTGTTAAGGTTGGTCTTACCTTACACTAGTAAAAATGACACAGAATTTTCAGTAGTGTATGTAACATAAGCATTACTGAAGACTTATACCAGATAATACCTATGCGTGTTCTTGGTTATTTCGTGAAAGTTTAGAAAGGTGCTAAATCAAGTTTCGCAGTTCCAGTATGAATTCATATTTAAGTAATATTGTGCTCCTGCTACCAAATACTTTTGTAGTGAATTCCCAACCAAAATAACTTTTGCTCTTCAAAGTGTCCCACTTTTTCTATTGTCATATCTTTCTGTGGAAATAAAATCATATACAGTTTCATTTAGTAACTATGTTGACAGATCCTGGAACTGAAAATGAAATCTGGAGAAACATTATGATTCAGTGAAAAGAAATAGATATTTTCATAACAGATAGTTTAAAAAAATAGATATTTCAAATAGCTGTTATTAGCAAACTTGCAAAGTAGACAACATAAACAAAAATCTGCAATTGGTCACACTCCGAGAAAAATAAGTAGGTGAGGAACAGAGACAGCGTTCCTGCAGCTTGGAGTAGAAAGATGCTTTTGGAGATCAGTTCACATGGGTTGTTACTTATCAACAAAAGGGTGTGGACAATAGACTGCACAGAAAATGTAGATAGAGGTTTATTTTGAGGAGAACAAGGCAGGAAAAATGCCATGGGGAAGAAGAGGGATTCAAGCTATGTTAATTTGTTAAAGGGCCTTCTCTTCTCCAGTGGTAGTGAAGACCTGGATTTTGGAAACTGTTGATTTGCAATGTTTTTTCCCCAAATGCTTAGCTGTGTATTCTGAGGATTACTGAGGAATGAGTGACAGCCAGCAGTCCCTATGAAACTATGACCTTTTCATGTTAAGGGCATTAACTGCAAAATAGATGTTTCATGGGATGGCCTTAGGTTTCTTACGTGTGCTGCCTCCCTTATGAGCCCCTTTACCACTGGCTACTTAGTTTGAAAGACTGGTGACCTAGGAGTACTGTTCTCTACTAATCCCTCCTACAAAATGAGATTCCATTAATTATTCTCACAAAATACTGAATTGCATACTCCCTCTCTGTAGAGGCTCTTAATCTCAAAACCCGGTGCTTCACCGCGGAACTCATTGGCCCAAAACTCCAGCCTGGATATATGGCAGGGCTGGCTTCCCCTAACACAGGATTGGGTCCCGATGAGTGCTGTGGCAGCGGCTGGTTCATGATCTGCCTTTGGTCTGTGTCCATTCCCATCCTGTTGAGAGGGAGGAGCAGGGCAGAGGGATGCCGGTGCCCAGAGAGGGGCAGATCCTCACCCAGGGAGCAGTCCTCGGCCACCACTGGGCACTTCTTGCCAGCCTTCTGCTGAGTGGGTGCTGCTGAGGCTTCCCTCTTCCCACCCCACGAAAGAGTACGGTTCTGTCTGTTACTCAGACGTGACCATGACATACCGGCTTGCCTTTGCAGAGTGCCTTTAAATTCTGAAAGAATGGCTTATGGGAATACTGCGTATCATTGTTAATCTTTAAATGATTACCGAGCTTTGCTAAGAAAACAACGTCTGGTACAGCTAAAACGGACTTCTGTATTTTAACTAGTATTCTTTAATAATGTAGGAAAATGTAATGTTTAGCATGTGGCTTTTTAGAAGTGTGAAATCTAGATATGTATTCTGACACGTACTTTTGTTTTTGTAGGTGGGAATATGGATGTGTTTTATCTTCTGTCTCTCCAGTATGTGGAAGTAAAGATGCACTCTATCAGGTTTTCTATTTCTAACCACTTCCTTCAAGTGTGTAAATAACATTGATATGTCAGATTTGCATCTCCTTAGTTTGTAAGAATAATATTGTGAATGGAGTCAGCGAGGATAGTCTTCTGACATGGTAACGGCTGACGTGGCTTCTGTTGAGGCTTGATTTTTTTCTTTGTATCTTAAGAACCACATCATTATTCCTTCTAGCTACTCGGCTTAGGTAAACTTCAGCCTACTTCTTTCTTGAGCGTATGTTATTTGTTTTGTTTTGCTTAAATGTCTGAATTTCTTACAAGATCCTAATGCCTTTAACCTGGAAGAAAAAATGAACAAATAACCCAAGAAAGATACTTTAAAAATGAGGGTGGATGCCAGTGATGAATCTGACTTCATTTGATGGCTAGCACAGCACCGCACTCTTACTTCTAGAACTGGTCTGGGTTTCCAAAGAGCTATGGGAGTGGAACAACACGAAAATGTGGAAACCATTTATCTGTGTCTCAGCCCTGCTGCCTCAGGCTATTAGTGGGAACCATTCCATTCCTGCTAGATGACACCACAAGGGTGCTTGAAGAGCACTTTGACAGAATGATGGTTGTGTGTTTTAGGGATTTTGCTTAATACGAGGTGAGTTTAAGCAGATATTTTGAACACCTAGTATCTATTCAATTAATATATTTTATTCAAGACCTGCTGTTTATATAAAATACAATTCTCATTAAGAATACAGAAATTGATTAGAAAATTGTACATGGATCATACTATGGTCAAGAATACTCAGCTGCTAAGCAGCACTGCTTTAATCTGCTTAGAATACTAGAAAAGGTATTTCTAAAAATACTTCGAAAAGGACTTCTAAAAATATTAGAAGGAACAGTATTTTTTGTTTTAACTTGACTCTTATTCATGTTTATTCATAATAATAGATATTGAGAATGTATTGGCTCCCCCTCTCCATGCCCTGGCAGCCCTCACTCCCTTCTTTTGAAGTACTAGTCTAAAAGGTGAAGGTTTTTTTTCTTGGAGCCATTTATTTTAAGTAAGAGAGATGGCAATGGAAAAAACTTTATGCAAACTAATTATGGTTATGAGGACAGGAATTTTTATGAAGTTTAAATGTAAAATACCAGAGTGAGCAGCAGGCTTTCAGAACTCATTACAAGAAATCTAAACTAACTTTCTTGAAAGTGAACTTAAATTATCCGTTATTTAAACTCCATTCAGTTGAGCATAACAATGCAAAATTTGGATATTTCCACTGGGCTTTAATTTTGAACTTTTTTAATGTAATAGTGTTATGTAATAGACTGTTGTATACCATAGGTGCAACATTATAAACACATTGAGACCGATCCAAGAATTAAAACATAAAAGAATGCTAGTTCAGCTCTGTGGATCACTTGTGGTACCTAGCAACCCAGGGCTGCTGTCCTCAAGTGGCCTCAGCAGGGCTGTGGGCCCTTTGCTGTCCCTGTGAGCTGTGCTGGGACCCACGTCCTCGTGGGTGGTTGGTGCTTCAGGGTACTGGCATGGTTGTCAGGCGCGTGCAGTTACAGTGGGCAGAAGGAGAAGGCTCCTGGTGCCGGCCACTGCTGTCAGCAACAGGGTCTGAAAGGTGGCCCTTGAAGAAATCTCCCCCCAAAACTCCCTGAAGAAGCACCCCATTTAACTGCGGCAAGAGTTGCTCTGCCTTTCAGCTGCCTCATTTGCTGCGCTGTTGCAGCCAAGGTCAGAAAGCTCTAACACAGTTTATGGAGCCACATAATGCGTGTGACTCTTTCATCTGTTCTCAATTTAATTTTAAGAGAGATTATTTTATAATTAGTGTTCCTGTCACTGTTACTTACAATATATAGCTATGGGTAAGAAATTCTTCTTTATGTGCTACTGAAACAACAGTTTAAAATATTAAAATTATATTTTGTCTTTTTCTTCCTCCTGTGTGGAGAAAGATGTAGAGAACAAAATCAGCAGGTAGATTTGTTACCAAGTGGCATGTAGTGCGATATTAACGTTAGAAAGATTAGAAACTGCTGTCCTAAAACTCTAGTATGTGAACTACTGTTGTGTGGTAATAGTTAGAAATTAATTATGCTCTTTCCTTCTTACCATCCTCAATGGTGGTAATTTACCAAGCAAAAAAATGTCAACTGCAGGATACTCCTGTTACCTATCTTGAAAAAACTTGTCAGAATTATCCCATGAATGACTAGATCACTTAGAAGTATGATGCTGATTTTAATTTAATGAATAGGGACTTAAATGGAAGGAATGTTTCTCACCTGATTCTCACAGAATGAAGTGTTTTCAGGCTTTCTTTACTGGAGGGAAAATTTTTGTGTTGGAGGAAAGAGGAGGATGTAGAGGGAGGATTAACTTTTTTGTCATGTGTCTATTTAGGTATGTAATTATTGGAGATGAAGGCAGTTTCAGGACACATAAGTGTCACAGGCACTTCAGTTAAATGACTCTATGTAAATTCTCTGGAACGTTTTCTGATCTCAGTTGCTTCTGTCCCTTACATGCAGATCATCGTTACAGCACCTGTAATTCAGTCCATGGACACCTATACCTCCAAGTCATTCCAGATAGTGTGTCTGCAGAGAGGAGCTGGAAAAGCCAAATCCAGTTCTTTATGTATAGAAAACTTTATAGCACCTGAATGATCCAGAGATTTCAGGTAGATGACAAAAAGAGGTATTGGTTGGACTTCGGTGACTTTGAAATAGCATTAGTTCAGTAAAAGGTACACAGCTTAATCTGGTGTATGACCCTGTTAAACAGATTTGCTTTGCTGGAGCAAAAGTTTCTGGTGCTTTTGCCGCTCAGAGAACTCATCTGTCTTTTCATAGCTGGCCTATCCTACGGAATAGGATATTCGTATCCTACAGGAAATTAACACCTTGGGAGCCTCTGTTGGTGTTAATGGGGCATTCATTTCCGTTTGACAGAATCTGGTGGAATTGCCTCTTTTGGGCACTTAGCAAACTGATGCTGGAGAATCCTTGCATTTGATTGTTCTTCATATACTGTTATTTCAGCCTCTGCAGTCATGACAGAGTCCAGGCTCTGCATCAATTTTAGTTAGTGCTAATGCTTATTTTCTGTGTAGTATCTGGTTGGCAGTGTTGGAATGCAGATATGTGGCGCCATCATTTCCACTCCATGAGGTATGTCTCAGTGAGCCTTAGCATTGTCTCCGTAGAATTGCATACCATTGTCATCCTACTATCTGAAGCATGAGTGCTCATCTTCAGCTGGATGAATTGCATAGCAATTTGGCAATTTGCAATTGGCAAAAATAAATTATACGACAGGCTCGTTTCCTTGTCACCTGATTGAAATTTGCTGCTCAGTGAGGAGTGGCTTATGTGGATTAATTGTACTAGCTGACTGGTTTTGTAGGGTGAGCATTTCTGATTGAAAGTGTTCACATCCGTATGTTGCGTGAAAGGGGCAAGGCAGTTTTGGCAGAAAATAACCCGCCTTGCGTTCTAACACTCCTCACCGAGGTGGGAGGCTAGATGCAGCTAGGTTTAAATTCTGAGTGATGCCCAATTCGCCACTATCAGTCCAGTCATGTTTAACCCATGTTCAAATCTCATGATTCGGATGCACTGATAGCAGACTGCACCATCAGTCTAGTCGTGCTCATGAACTAGCACGGCCACTGTTGAGTCTGTGGTTGTGTTCAGTGAGAAACCAGAATGGCTAGCTACTGAAGCAGTGCAGTTAATTTAAACAACAGATACACAGGTTCTTCGGATTGTCGGTGATAAATATGCAAATAAAAGTAATGTTAGTTACACAAAACGTGTGACAAAGTTGTAATCAATGCAGCCTGGCTACAAAGGTGGGAAAGAGATTCTCTACAGAGATTTCTAAGTTTCCCGAAGAAGAGCTCAGTATAGTCTAAGTCTTACCCACAGGCGTCCCTATGGCGGGGAAGAAAGGCTCAGCCTGTCCACTGGTCCTGGAAGTCAGAGGCAGTCTGTGATGGAGTTCTCCCCGACTTGTTTGTGGTGGTGTCTTCCCTGCTATCCCCCCTTTCTCGGGCTATTTTTTTACTATTTTTTATCTGCAAGGTGGAGTTGGAGTGACTTTAGTCATACATACCTTTATTATGACTGGTGTAAGATTCTCTCGCTTCACATTTAAAGGTATAGCTTACGAAAAGTTCAGGGAGCAGACTCAAGGAGTGGTCGCACTTCGGAGGTTTGTAGTCTTCGGGATGGAGATGTGTTTTGGTATTATAATGACATAATGAGGAAAGTTCACACTAAGGACAGCATTTCATCAATATTTGGCAGAATTCTGGCTCGGGGTAGCAAGTTGTCAACTTACCCATCCATCTTGTTCTTGTACCTGCTATACATCACAGGGCAGGGCCGTGGAAGATTGCGTTCCGTTCTGTCCCCTGTGTAGTCGTTGAATCGCACATACTGAAACAATACAATCTGGACTTCATGCCAGCTGCAGCAGTGTTCCACCTCAAAGCCTTTTCTCTGATGTGTGGTGAATGCTGTACTTCTTGCGGTTTTAGCCAATTTAGTAGTTATTCCACACTATGTAAGAAGCTATCCCTACTAATCTGTGTTTTGAGGATGGTGGTGTCAACTTTTTCTGCCCTACCCCAACATTGAAGTGAAAATAGCAGAAGGTGAAGGGGTGCTTACTGGAAATAAAAGTGGGCACCGCTAGACATACGTGTATTAAGTTGATAATGTCATACAGAATAACAGGTAATGCAGACAGATTTGCCTTTATTTATTTATTTCCTTTATTCACTTATTTCACCAGTCCAGATTCCTAGTGTTGACAGTTCGGGTTTGAAATGTTTGCTTTAGGTAGACTTGGGTTGCTTCAACATAAAGTGACTCCCTGCAGTGCTGTGTTGCCTGATGGGTAGCTGATAAGGCCATTCTCTTTTTGTGGTACAGATTGGGTAGTTTGCATTTCTTGCCCAGCATTATGCAGCTTTCAGGAATATATTCTGTGTTTTATCCAGAAGCGAGGGTCATGGAGGTTTGGAATGGAACCTGACCTGTGTGCCTGTCCTCCCTCCGTGGAATGTAAAGCAACTGAATTGTAATGACCTCTGTCATTCATAAGTATTCTTAATTTACTGTAATCATGAAGATCATTAAATATGTGAATACAGTAGCTGTAAAGAGTGAGAAGGTCTCCCCTTAGCCTCCTTTTCTCCAAACTGAACAACCCCAGCTCCCTCAGCCGCTCCTCAGAAGACTCGTGTTCCAGACCCCTCACCAGCTCCGTTGCTCTTCTCTGGACACGCTCCAGCACCTCAATGTCTGTCTTGGCATGAGGGGCCCAAAATGACACATCACTCAAGGTGGGGCCTCACCAGTGCTGAATATAGGGGGGCGATCACTGCCCCAGTCCTGCTGGCAACACTATGGCTGATCGAGGCCCGGATGCTGTTGGCCTTCTTGGCCACCTGGGCACACTGCTGGCTCATATTCAGCCAGCTGTCGACCAACACCCCCAGGTCCTTTTCCTCTAGGCAGCTTTGCTGCCCCTCTTCCCCAGGCCCATAGTGTTCATGGGGTTGTGACCCAAACGCAGGACCCAGCACTTGGCCTTGCTGAACCTCAGACCACTGGCCTTGGCCCATTGATCCAGTATGTCCAGATCCCTTTGCAAAGCCCTTCTACCCCCTAACAGATCCGCACTCTGCCCAACTCTGTGTCCTCTGCAAGCTGACTGAGGGTCCGCTCGATCCCCTAGTCCAGGTCATTGATAAAGACAGTACAGAGAACAGGTGCCTGTACTGACCCCTGTGGAACACCACTCATGACTGGCTGCCAACTGGATTTATCTCCATTTGCCACCACTCTCCAGGCCCAGCCACCCAGCCGGTTGTTCACCCATCCAAGCCATGGGCAGACAGTTTCCCTAAGGGAACGCTACGGGAGATGATGTGAAAAGCTTTACTAAAGTCCAGGTAAACAACATCCACAGCCTTTCCCTCATCCATTAAGCGGGTCACCTTGTCATAGCAGATCAGGTTAGTTTGAAAAGGGAGGGCTACAAAGGGTTTAGAGCATAATGCAGGCATGTACCATGTGCCTCACAGCGTAACTGACAGGAATGTATTGAGATTGTTTGTCAATAGGAATGTCTTTGTAGTTGGTACAATACCTATGAAACGAAACCAATCTTGCTGTTGGTTTACTAAAAAGTTATATTGTGGTGTTTGATTTACAAAAAAAAAAAAAAATTGTGCTGGCTTTTTTCCCCAGAGAGTTTAATGTAGAGTGCCTAAATTATTGAAGGTGATGTAATTACAGTGAAATTCTGCAAAACTTGAACTATTTGTCAGTTAACCTGACCTTTAAGGCTTGTACAACATTTGAGACATATGAAGTAAATCTCATGAATTATATTGACGCTTTTACTTGAGTTTAAAAATCTCGGATATCTCAAACATGGTAGCAGTAGCAGACTGCATGTTGGGAGGTCGATGAGCAGGAGCGTCACCCCCGTGCAGACACCTCCCGCATCCATCCCTCATCTGCCCGTTCCTGTGGGTGCTACACTTCTCTCTGAGGTTGACCTTTCTGAGGTCAGGGTGCTTGTTTGTTTTGTGTACTTTTTGGCTCACGCTTTTACTTTGGCTGCTTTTACACTTTTATACTCCTCGCCTTGGTTCCGTGGCCTTTGTGACATGGCGGCATGGAACCCATGGGTGCTGCTTGTCCTGTTGGGCCCTCCAGCAGTGCCCACGCTCTGCCCTGCCCTGCCCTTGTCTCTGGGCCCTTACCGGGGCTTTGCTCAGTGCTGAGGAGAGTGGGGTGTCAAAGCTTTACCTCATGAAATGAAACTGCGTTTCAGGTCTGTGTCGAGCTCGTCTGTGCCTGACTGTCTGTTCTGAGAGACTCCCATCTGCCTCCCTTCAGCAGCTGTAAGATCTTCAGCTTTCGGGCAAGAGCTAGTCTTGACTGGCAGTATCGCGATACAATACAGTTAAGTACCTTGCTCTAAGGCAAGAGAGCACCAAATGCTGTAAGACTATTTACCAGTTGGCTGTGAAATAGTAGTTACAAGTCGTTACAAGGGAAGTTGTTATTTTCCTGCTTTGTTCCTGTTTAATAAGAGATTGGGGTCGTTTTTTACTGAGTTTGGCTGCAGTCATGGTTATTCGCTATGGAAAATTCTGGGAAAATAACTGGAGTTTCAGGCGAAGTGTTGAGAGGAAGTGACACGCATCGCTACACCTAGAAAAGAAAAAGTTGGGGATTTTCCAGTTTTACTTATTCAGTTTCTCTTTTACAAATGTGAGAGCAATCATGAAGTTCATAAGTATCGATGGGCAAAATACATTAAAATGGAACAAATGTCTAGTTTATACTGGAGGTTAAAAGAATATGGATCGGCTGTAACTGTTACGGACTTTTTAAGTCACAGAACGCATTAGGTCTACAGTGTAATTATTGCTGATCCTGACTAATGACTGTTTTGGGGATTATCTCTTTTGGAGTCAGCCATCTGCTGTGGTTTGAGTAATTAACTAAACATAATTAAAGGTTGACTTAGTTTGAAAGCAAAAGTATGTCTGTCTATAGGAGAAGAATATAATTTCTTCAGTTCAAAATAATTCAGAAATGCCAATATCCCAGTTTCCTATTAAAAACTTTAAACAAGCAGCTGAATTAAAGGTTGAAAATGCAACACCATGTTCCTGCCCTCAATCCCCCCTAGCACTCCACAAACTGAAACAAAAAGTAGGGCGGAGCGGTGGGCACTAAAAGGGCAGTTTATTGCTATTCTCCCAGTTCATACTTGATACTGTATTACCAATTCAAACAGATGGCTTACGTTGGTTAAAAGCTTGCAAGTATAGCCAAATTTACATTTCTGTATTAAAAAAAAGTACTTATTTACCAAGGATATCTTCCCATTTATGACAGAAATGCAGATAGCTTATAGGTGGTTCTTAACTGTGCCTATTCATGAAACACATTAGATGGCAAAGACTTATTTTAATGCTGTATTATTACACACAATTTCTTTTAGAAACTGGAGAGGTCTGGATGTTTTTGTCAGGAAACAAATAAAATACAAAGTTTCAGTCTTGAGTTTTGAATGCAGTGTATTAAAGCTTAGAAATATCTTTCCTCTTACAAGTGGTTACTCTAATAATATCATAATGATGAGTTACTAATTTCCCCTACGCCATCCATATATACAGTAAAGTCACTGTGGCCATACTTACATCAATGAATGCCAAAATACAGCAAAACCATCGCGTTTTGTACAAGGACTGCCCGTTGGCCTCAACTATGTTCAGTCATCTAAAAAATGTACTTTGGTATATTCCTCTATTTCTGTTGATGTCTCTGTATATGCTAAAGATGGTAATTTTTTTGTAGCATGAAATAATGCATGTGTTTGCAAATGCTACTGACTTGAACCTGTAGATACAGACTTAAATTGTGATCCCTTATGAAAGGTATTTCTATGAATTATTATAGTTAGGAATAATCACAAAATTTAATGGACATAATATAACATTTGAAGTCTACCGTATCCACAGTATTTTTCAGTGGCCTGCTTCCACTGAGTAGCATTTCAGCTGGATTACATTTACAGATTACTAAAAATCGATTTAACTGTGGATAGAAAATGTTTAGTTGGAGAAAAGTATGTATTTAGGAGTCCTGAATTAAAAATTTTAAATTTTTAATAGTATATTGCCTTGATAAATTCTCTGAAGGAAATAGTTTTCATGATTTCTACTCTTGTTCTGAAGAAAAGTTTATAGACCTCATATTCAATGTAGTAGACAGTTTCTTGTACCATATAAGCTTAAGAAGTTGATTTTTTGTATTTGCAGAAAAACATTAATTTTCTGCATACATGAAAACGACATGTGATAAACTGTGTTGTAAAGAATAAAACCAATGAAGTCTTTTGGTGCTATTTTCTGCATAGTGGTTGTTTCCAGTTTGTGTAAAGGGTAAGCAGTTCAATATGATATGCTATTGTTCCCTTGTTAGCAGAATTTTCACTTCGGGAAAGTGGTATGTTTTGTTTTGCTAGCTAGCAAAGTCTAGAGACTTTATCTGGTACTTAAAATGGCTACATGTAAAATCTGTTACTTATAAGAAATTAATGATTTAGTTAAAATGGGCACAGTGCATCTCCCAGGTATTTCTTGTGTTTTTCTGTGACTTTTGTTTTTGTATTTCCTTTGGCTTTTTAATATTCATTTTTACTGACTGGGAGGAACCAAGGAATACTACATTTTTCTGGAGAAGTAGGTAACAGCTTCTGTGCTGGTTTTCCACATGAGAATTTGAGAAGTCACTGTTTAACATAACTGTGGATCAGAAGTACTGTTTAACACATCCATTTCCTAAATTAATCAAAACAGAATTTCGAAAAGTGTGTGTGTCTTGTGTACTTGGCATGCTATGTTACGAAGACTGGGAGTGAGATTTTATAGCAATAGTCTGACTTAGGTTTAGCACTTGGCCTCCTCACCTTTCCAGCGATCAGTCTGGCAAAGGGTGTTCCTCTGTAGGTGAAGGAGACTCAGGGACAGGAACCACTTTCTGAGGACTTTCCCTGTTAGGAGTTAACTGTGTTTAGTCTTGTTGCTTTTGTAATAATAAAGGTACTCTGGAAAGATTTCTTCCCACCTTGTTTATACCCTGGTCCTGACTCACCATCAACTGCAGTTCTGGCAGACTGAGTCATATAGTCTTGACTCTGCTACTGCTGTGCTTAGACATTGTTTGCTTGGCTGCAGTTTTTCAGTATTTGACAAACTGTTCCCAACAAGTAGTGTTTTTAATAATAATTTTACTGTGCATTGTTCTTAAAATACACATGCTTGTTCAGCATGTCTGGTAACAAGCAAGTCTGGTAACTTTTGATTTAGGCAATTCATGGCATAAATAAAAATGCCTTATTTTATAGGAAAAGCTCACCAGGAAAAAAAAAAGCTAGCAGTTTAGAGGAGTTCTTATATTCATACTGTCTCCCATAATTGCTGGACTCTCCCCGGGAGCAGCAAGAGCAGGGCTGCTCTGCAAGGAAGGATGAACTGGCTGTTGCGAGTGATAGAGGTGGTGCCTTTCCCAGCCCCGCTCAGCCCCACGGGATGTGAATGCTGTACTGATGACAGGGTCCAGATGAAGTACAGGGATCTGTCGGGCTGAGGGCCACCTGGTAACCTGGTCAGGAGTAGCAGAAGACAGGAGCTGAAGAAGGCCTGGAGGGAAGCTCTAAGGTGAGAGCTGGGACCCAGACAGGAGGCCCTGGGCACAGACCAGCTGCAGGTGCCAGCCTGAGCCCCAGTGGAGGCCCTGGGCAGAGGCTGTGGGAAGTGGTCCCACGTGAGGCTGTTGGCATTCAAGTTGAAATGTGACGTAGCTCTCAACAGCACTGCCTAATTCCCATGCTGTGGCAGTTGGGCTGGATTCCACTGGTGACTGAGTGCCGTTCGTGTGGTTTAACTCCCTTGTGTGGAGGTCTCATAGGAACTACTCAAGAATCAAATGCAGGTCCTGAGACATGGGCAGCACAGGTAATCCTGTAGCCCCTTGTGATTTCATTTCCTGACGTAGAAGACAGACATTTTTCTTCTCTCTTATAGATATGGAGTCTGGAGAGCGGTTAACGTCATCATCAGTCTCCTCTACTGCAGCTGCCTCGACTCCAGCATCTTCTACAGCATCTGTAGCTTCAGCAGTATCAAAAGGTGGCCTTTCCACTGGAGCTGCGACACTGAGTTCCACAATCAATACATGCGGTAAAAATGCCTCAATTATGTATTGCAATGTGATTTTAGTGTTTGTCAAAACTTACAATTATAATCACAAGTCAAATCTAATAAGGTTGTGCAGGTGAATCGAAGAGAAAAATACAGTGTGAGATTAGAAGTAACTGCTTTGGAAAAAGACTTAGAAATAATGTATACTGTGTATACATGGTATAATGTATATGGAGTATACATGGAGTAATGTATACCACGACAGTTCTCATCCTTGCATTGTACAAAACTTGATATTTTTGATTTAGGAAATGAAGCATGCCAGTGACCTAAACCACAAATTTTGGTTGTTCTCAGCTGTTCTCTGGGATATTATGCAAAACTGTTTCTGTCCTGAATGTATGATGCTACTTAATCTGCGTTTCAGGGTTCAAAAAAAAAATCATAGTTGCACTTAAGCCCTAAAGAAATAATTTTCAAGGAGAGGACAAGCAGTCAATCCCAGGAGTCAGAAAAGATTCACTGTCTAGTCCATCCTGTCACTTGTGTAGTTTGTGCCTTCTTCCAGTGTATTTCTAGCATTTAGTATTAGATAATTAAGGTTTCACGATGAGACTGGAAAGCATACTCACAAATCTGGTATTTTAAGCATAAGAAAAGCACTGTGTTTTTACAGCTTTTTTTGTAGGAGTCAGCTCTACCAAAACACTTGGCACCGTTACCCTTTAAACACCTCAGGGTCGTATAGCCACTGTAGGAACTGCCCAAGAAATAACCAACTCTTCCATGGCTTGATTTACTTTATGTGCACTTGCTCATTAGATTTAGGTTTTATGTAGAACAAACATATATTTCTAGCACTTGTCACAGTGGCATATATGTGTCGTGTTTTTGATTCTTCTGCTTCTCCTAATGTGATAGCATTTTTGTTTTGATTGGCGGTGTTTGGGGAGAGTTAAAGAGGAGTTTGGAAGAGATTTTTATTTCCTGACAAAATACTACTGCTTTTTTTTTCCCAAACACACATTTTCTCTCACATGTATAATTTTAAACATAGAATCTCTATTCCAAAGATTCTCTCCCTTCAGAGGGATTTGAGAGATTCTTTAATTTTGCTTTGTGTTTTTTTTTCAGTTGTTTACTATCAAATGCTTTACTAAATGTTGTTGTAGCTACTGCAACAGCTATTACGAAAGAAGGCCCTGACATTTTTAAGGAATTCCGCTACGCAAATCTGCACACTATTTCTGTTTAAGCGCCGAAACCTATGACAAGAGCAGTGCACTCGATACTTGTCTCTTAGACGGCTGTTTAGGCTTAGCAGTACCTTATGGAAAAAATAAAATATCAGTTTGGTTACAAGAAACTTCAGAAAAGGATTACATAAGGGTTGCAGAAATATTCTACCTAGTTGCTGTGATAGTAAAGAACTTTAAAAATTGAAAGCTGTAGGGACTGTATCAACTTGTTTGCAGTTCATTTTTCTGGAAAACAAAAATCAGTAACCATTTAAGATGAAAGTTTAAACATCAACAAAACCAAAAAGAGTATTAGATTGTTTTTAAAATAAGTAATCTTTATTCCTTGCTGAACCCCCCGAATTTATGTAACAAGCAACACAGAGTAGCGCTGTTTCTGGTTGTGAAACAACCATTTTAATGGGATGTTACAGGAAAAAAAAAAGTCTACTTTTTTTTTTTGATCCAGTGTCAAACTCCAGGGTAGAAACCTCTTAGAGTGGCTATAGAGTAGCTAGAGATTCCTTTGTTAAAGCAGTTCCCCATGAAATGACCAATTTAGGTGTGTTCTTGTAGTGGAGGCCTTGCAGTGTTGCAAGTCCAGGATTGCAGAGGTGATTTAAAGCTGTTGTGCTTGTTCACAGTGCTGATGTAGGAAGGCTGCTGAGGTAATAACGAATGTTCAGGAATCATCTGTGCATATTAATCATTTTTATAAGTCTAGCAGTTTCATTTTGGGGTGGTCACTGTCACATAGGTTTTTATTATTTATTGTCAAAGTGTGTTTAAATAAAACTGAGTTTAAATCTTTACTGGAATGGCCTTAATGACCTAAGATAAAGGTTGCTGTAGGAAATTCATGCCATTTAGGAAGTTCCCGAGTCTTGTGTTTTCTTCTTACTCCCAGATTTAGTAAATCTGATGTAGATTATGCACAGCAAATGTTCACAGAAATTTTTAAATATATTATTATAACAACTGAAGTTTGCTTTTATTTCCTTTGCGATGCAGAATGGTGGAGAACAGCAGACACGCACTCTCGTCCCGGGACAACTTTTTTCCCACCGCTCTTGGGAATTCCACCACTGTTTGCACCTCCTGCACAGAATCATGATTCTGCTTCATTCCACTCAAGAGCTACAGGAAAAAATAGTCGGAGCAGTACAGAAAAAGGTAATGGCTAAAGCTGTAGAGGGAGTAACTGTATCAAACTTCTGCACATGCAGAAAGATGTGGAACTTGAGGTTTACCTGTCACTGTTCTTCCCATTCCTAAACAGTTCTGTAAAAACTGATTCTGTTTGCTAAGCCTGAGAGATACAAGCATGGGCTTTCAATACTGACATAGTCTTTCTACTAATATTTTTCCTTCTGTTTTTCCTTAGATAGTTTGTCTCGGATGAGTAGTAGGGAAAAGTTCTCTTTTAAAGTTTGTGGTTTGATTTAGGAGGCCCTGTACTTCTATAGTGAATGCTATTCCTCTGTATATAAGAATCAAGCA
>VXBO01005938.1:557281-574276 GCA_013400135.1 Rhinoptilus africanus | reverse complement strand
GGGGCGGGGAGCGGAATGAGGGAAGGATGGCTGCAGGATCTGGATGGAAATAGCCCAGTGACATTAGAATATTCTCTTGTGTTTCAAATCACTATTTTATGTAGTGGTATCGCATGCCTTTTGAAAATACAGGATAGGTTTGTTTGACGTTTGATCCTAGGTTCCTAGGATCCTAGGCTGAAGGGTGACCTCATTGCTGTCCATGGCTCTTCATGAAGGGGGTACGGAGGGGGGAGCTCCTGGTCTCTTTGGTTTCTGGTGACAGAACACCAGGGGATGGCTTAAAGCTGTGTCAGGGGAAGCTCACACTGGATATTAGGATATGTTGTTCCCTGAGGGGGTGAGCTGGCTCGCCAGGGCAGTGGTCGTCGCCCCAAGCCTGTCTGTATTCAAGAATTGTTCAGACCATGCTCAGATCTATGGTTTAAGAGTTGGACTTGATGATTCTTGTGGATTCCTTCCAACTCTGGATACTCTGTTCTGTGGTTATATGATGCACAATTATTTTTTTAATAGTTTTGGTAGGTTTTAGGACCTGCTGTTGTGTTTCAGAATCCATCTAATGATAGTCCTGGGATTGCAGAGTAGCAAGTTTGTGTGGTTAGGGGTATTTTCTTAGAAAACAACAGTTGTCTTGACAGATCAGTAAGCAAGCTTGAATGTGGCTGTTATTTCAAATAGCATTCACACAACTTCCCCCCCCACGTCTTTTTACACATTGCAAAACTCATAAAATGTCTTGGGCTACATGTCGTTTTCCTTGGACCTGGTTGATACTTCAGAATTGTAAACAAATTATTCTGAGAGGTAGTTATTGGAAAGTATATTTTTGTGTCTTTTTTCGTCAGAATCTTATTTTTATGCCACTGACTAGATGCAAGGATCATTTGGGCTTAAAAATGTGCAATTTCAGGTTTTGAGGTTTTTTTATCCTTACAGTGTTAAATGTGTTTGCCCTTTAAGTCAGGAGTGCTCTGCATGTTTTAATAACAATAGCTCCATGAGCAAATCAAAGTGACTCTTGGACTGACTGGTGGGTAGTTTTGTCTCTTATTACATGTTTATGGAAGCTAGATGAGTGTGACTGCCATGTCTCAAGGAAAGTATCTGCTACTTCAGATTTTTTTTCAATGTCTGTGAATGTTTGTAAACCTGTCATTTCAAGGTATAAATGGATCACTGAATGGGAACAGTACCACTGCCGTGTCTGGTGTCAGCACTTCTGTACTATCCACTAGCATCGCAACATCTGCAGGACAAGTGAAAGCTGTAACCTCGGGAGCAGGAGCCAGCAAATACAACCAGGAGCAAAGCAAAGCACAGCTTTTGGACACCAGAGCTGACAAAATCAAAGATGAGGTAAATATACAGAAAAAAACCTTAAGATTCACATAAAAAATTGACACGGTAAGGGCTCTGATCATGCACACAGCAGCATTTTAGAGTGTCCTCCCCCCAGTACTAAAAGTTCAGGGTTTTTCTTGTTACTATTCATTAGAGCAAGATCTATACCCTTCTGTCTGTGGTTGTTTTTTTTTGTGCTGGGTTTTTTTGTGGTTGGTCTTTCTTGTGTATTTGTTTTTTGACATGTTTTTGAACCAAAAACTGCCATTATAGAATCATTCTTTGTGAGGGTTGGAAGGGACCTTAAAGATCATCTAGTTCCAACCCCCCTGCCCTGGGCAGGGACACCTCCCAGCAGACCAGGTTGCTCAGAGTCCCATCCAGCCTGGCTTTAAAAACTTCCAGGGATGGGGCATTGACCACATCTCTGGGCAACCTGTTCCAGTGTCTCATCACCCTCACGGTGAAGAACTTCCTCACTAATTAGCACTAAATAGTATAATTAAAACTAATTCCACTAGTTAATAGCTGTATGTGATGACATATGTTTGATAGTATTGATATAATTATAAAGTCTTTAACTTCTAACACTAATATTTGATGTTCTATTACAGTATAAGTATTTGCATTGAAATTATAAATTACATCTTATAATTATGTCTGTTCATTTAATTATGTTCTTGTGGAACTCAAAATATAAATAATTTCAGAAGCAAAATGAAATTTTTAGACTTTAAAGAAAAATGATTTTCAGGCATTAATTCCTTTTTGTCAGAAGAAAGAAGTATTAGTAATGGCTGTGATTCAGCAAAAAACTTAAAACAGGCGTCTAATATGAAAGACATGAGTAGTCTCAGTGAGTTAGTAAACCTCCTTATATACTGATCCAGGCTCTCCTTCTGAACTTTGCTTTTGTTGGAATCAAAAATACTTAGTAAAAACAGGAGAAATGGGATACTGGCAAGTTGCTTACTGTCAGAATAGAAGCTAAGGGAGTCGTTCCCTACTGGTGGCCATCTAGGCTGAAATACTTTTATATCTTGATATTAATTTATATTTTTATTTTGTGAGTGAATTGGGCCTGTTCCTTTCTTCCTCTTTCTGTTACTGCATTGCATTCAGCTCCCATGCATTGCATTCAGCTCCCAAATCTGAGTGTTCTTAGTTGGGAGATATGCATTTTCAAAGAACAGTTGGTGTTTGCATGTACCTGCATAAAAATATCTGTTAGCACTAAAATGGTTAATTATATTTGTGTAGAGATACGGTGTTTACTACAATGACAACTGGGAAATTGTTAACATATTAAAGAACGTTCACGTGTTCAACAGTTGACAGCTTTTGAAGGTATTAAGGTAGTTACAGGTATTTGGGAAATCTTTGACTTTCTTCAGGCTTAAATACTAGAAATGTCTCTTTCTAAAATTCTGCTTTTATCCTGGATATCTTTGTGCAAAACATAAGCTTTCTTTCTGTGGTGTAGAGGTAAAGCTTTTTCCAGATAATGTCTCTGTATTTCTGACTGTTGCTGCAGTTATGCAGAATACCAAATAAATTACGATCTTTTAATATCTCCAGATACCTTCTCAGGAGTTTGTATCTTAAGTAAATGAACGAACTCTTTTCTGTTCACTTTTTGGTGCTCTGTCTTATTCAGAAAACTGAGCTGGTTATGCTAGTTACTTAGTTTATATGATTATCACTGAACATTTCCTCTCTTTTTGCCTTCCCCTCCCCCCCATTTTCAGTCAGGATGGTTGTCAGCATTGTTATCTTCTCCTTCATATTACCATTTGTCTTTAAGGAATTCTGTATCCTTGAAACATTTTCTTTTGATGTGGGTACTGATTTCAAACTCCTTTTTCAATTTGCTAAGTATCAAGTTGCTTTAAAACAATGTACTCAATCAATTAGTGTACTCCTTTCTTAAATTTGTTTAGTTTTGTATCTTAACATTTAAATAATTTATCTAATGCAGATAAATTCCAGGATATCAACAGTTTTGCTTCTGAAGTTTTTGTAGTAATTTTTTTAATACTGAAGTGGAGTTTTGTTCCTGGTCTTACTCCATATGCTGACATTCTAGACATTCCTCTAATCCTTACTCTTAAGTTCTTTTATTCTCAGACTTTTTGAAGTAATTGATATTTGTCAATGTAATGATTGGAACAAGATTTCCCATTAAAACATACAGAATTCTCTAAATGAGAGCTCCAATGTGAGGAGAAAATAAAGAGTTTTGATTTAATAAATAAATAAATCATTAGTATTTTTATTTCAGTATGTTGGTACAAAGCCACAGCTGGAACGGAAGGCAGAGGAATAAGCAGGGGCCAGTAGGCAGATGGAGTTATTTTGTTCTGGGCTTTGTAGAAGTGATTTGATGTTCTTAACTTTCAAAGTGTAACAACATTTGCCTCTTTTTCTGAAGAGCAAAGTTTATTTTAAGACATTTTAGTTACACTTCTCTGAATGTTCCTTTCTTTAGGCTGTTATTTTTCTGGTATTCATCTGCTGATTTCTACAGTCATACCCTTAGTTGTAATTTTCTTCTAGGTTTGTTTTGTTTTTGTTTTCTTAAAAAAGGCAAAGTTGATACCAGGCTGTTTTATACAGTTGGTGAAAATCTGAAGAGTTACTTTTTGTGCAGTGTTTTCCTCCTGGTTGAATTCTAGTTCTGTTGTCCTATCATGTTAGGGAATCGTAAAGTGCGGTCTGATAGTGACTTGTAGTATACAAATTTTTTTTTGCCTGCAGTGTGAAAAACAACTTCCGAGTTGATGGAAGCGTCTGATCTTCAAAGCTGTAGTTATTAGAAGTTATTCTCTATAGTGTGTGTATTTGATCATTCAGAGGTCTGTACTTATTGGACAACGATAAACTGGAATCTGTCCAAAACATGAGTTTAACGTTGTGCCAACTCCGCACTCATCACTGTATATTTGCGGCATATCCTGTTAGGTCTGCTGAGCATAACGGTGTTGTATTGAAGATAGATGTCATTGTGATGATGATATCCTATCCGTGACTTCTTACGTACAAAAATTTGGTAACTGCGTTACCTTTTAACTTGCTGTGTTGGTCACCGTGTTGATAACTTTAGTGTGCTTTAATTGTCTGCTTTTAAGCCTGCCCTGTTTGTGTCTAGAGATAAAACTGAGTAAGCAAATGGATACACTTTATAAATAATCATTCATCTGAACGTGCTTCTCCAGTCTCACAAAAAAAAAGTAAAACTGACAGCCCCTCTGTGGATTGCATTAGCAAATTTCTGGGATGAGGAGGGTCGGCAGGATTTTTACACTGGTAAATCAAGTCTACAGTGTAAGAAGGCATAACTGGTGAGCTTGAGTCTCGTTTGGCTTGGAGAAAGTGCCCTACCAGTATGGGCAGCTGGTGAGGTGGGAATCCGCTCCACGACCTTGCGCTGGGGGGGCCTCTTACTTCCATGGCTATGAGCTATAGTCAGATCCTTTACCTTCAGTATCTCTTCTTGTCAATGACCCTGTTATATTTTCTTTATAAACTAGTACTTTGAAATCATGACTAAAATCTTTTTAAACTATCGCTTTAGTCACGCTTTTATGGGACCATCCTGTCGGGTCATTAAGGTCAGGCTACTTCTCATGGTACTGTGTTTAGTCTAAATTACTGCTTTCTGAACAATGGACAATCTCAGTTAGCATATGCATCAGCAGATTTGCTAAAGTCAGTGAACCAAAATCAAATATCAAACTTATTTTAATTGAAACCACTCTTGCTTCAACTTTTATGGCTATATTGTTGCCAATAGAGGAAATAGTCAAAGTGAAGTTTGCTTTTAAGAATAATTTTTTTATTGAGTATATTTCTGAGATTCCTTTATTCTCTTTTTCTAAATAATGTATTTTTTGACATTCTGTAAATATCTGCCTGGTATTACATGTATCTTCAGAAATGGTCTTTTTTATTTGTAATATATTTCAAATGAAGTAAAGCAGTAGTTACTTTTTGGTCTGTACATCTTTCTTGAGTATTTTCTTTAGTGTCAGCAAGCTTTTGGAATTTCTTTGTCTTTACAGAGAGATTTTTGCTTTACATTACTTGATTTAGTCTGAATTATTTCTTCTCTAAGCAGTTTACTGACCCCCACTCCCTCTAGCCCCTGCCCCCCACATTACCTTTTATGCTGGATTTGATAGGAACTTCTCCATCAAGATTAATCCTTTGTATCCACTAAATTCACGAGTTTAATTTTCCCCATCATTAAATTTTTCTCTAAGCTACTGATTTGCCATTCCTTCTTATGGAAACCTACTAATCCAACTTCTTTGTATTGTTTTTTTTTTATTTGTTTATGAAGTAAAAACTCCCCAGGAAGTGCTTGCTTTTCACAATGTAGTGAAGTGATTTGTTTTGAAGCATTTGATTGCTTACAAGTTATACCAAATTTTATGTCAAAATTAGCTGTCCCTTTTCTAATCAAGGCAGTTCTTTGTGAATTGAAGTTATGTGTCGGCTATTGCTTGGCACTTGCTGCCTCCTTTTTCACAAGAATGTGCCTTCCTGACTCCTTCATTGGTCCAGTAATTTAGACATATTTGTAAGATACAGCAACAAACACATTTTGTGAAGGTAGATGGACAGTAAAAGTTTTCAGGTATTGATGAGTGGAAGTAAACGCTATCAGCTGAGTAAGCCCATTGATGTGCTTGTCTTTTTCCAGATTCTTACACGCATCTCTTAAGAAGCTGATGTTATGAATATATATTTCATTAGCATTGTGAATAAACTGCTATTTCTGATTTTAGTATTATTGCAGTGTTTTGGGTGTTTCTCTTCCCTCATACAGAGATAAATAGAGAACCGCAAAGGGGAAAAGCTAGAATAGAATCCTAGAGATGTGATTCTGGGAGGCATTGTTGCTCTTCCTGCTTCAGATCACGGTCTTGTCTGTCATTTTATGATCTTAACCTTCATGAAGAGATATTCTGCATTTGTGCCAGATATTAGATAGGAATATACTTAAATGAGTAAAAGACACCAGTAATGAAACATATAGGTTCTACCATTGACTGGCCCAGTTATTTAGATCTGTTATTTTTTCAGTGTCTGCATTCATTCAGATTGTTGCCTCATGTGAAGTATTAATTGACACTTTTCTGAATTGATCAGTGAAACACTAAATCCAAATAAATACACTTAATATCTTCAGATTTTCCCACAGTGAAGCAATGCATGTGACAGTATGTAGAAGGTATGATGATAAGAAGTATTGCTGTGTTCATCACAGGAATCGATAGAACTCTATCCCATGCAAAACCAGTACACCCACTTGTAGGAATAAATTTCTTATGTTCTCCCACTAATTTAAGTGAACTTCATAAGACAAGGATCTTTGCCGTAGAATTGTTCTTTTTATCCTCTTGTTTTTTAACAAGGCTTTTGCTGTCCGTATATCCTCCTTTTGACTATTTTTAACCACAGTTCCCTCAGTGACTCCATGTGCCCTGTTGAGATGCTACATAACACTTTGCTGCTCCTCCCTGACATCTTTAATCTCATTTCACACCTTTCTCTACCTTCCAGCATTATTCTGTGAACTCTCTTTAATGATTAAATGTGCTTTAATGTGGTAATACGTACTTTTACATCTCTCACATAGCTGCCATGGTAACGTTTAAGTCCACATGTACCTCCTTCAGATGTGTTTGTAAAATACACACAATCGTTTCAGTTCGCACCCCAAAAAGCTAACTTTCTTCAGCCATTGCACTTCAAAATCTGGTCTTGCAACGTCAGCATTTTGGGATTCCTGTGTTTTTTGCATTTTTTTTTCTCTCTCTGTGTTTTTGTTTCCTCCTTCTTTTATTTTTGCCTTCTGGTCTGCAAATTTGTTTTTTTCCAAGAATGTAAGTATTACACAATTGTCAGAGTATTCCAGCAGATTTTTGGTCCATTTTTTAGAAGTAAATCCCAGAAGCTATTTGATGAGCATATTCTTCTCAGTCCTCAAAACCTTAAATTGCTGAACAGTGCATACTGTGAAATTACAAGTTAAGTAATGTGGTTAAATGAATGTGTCAGTGAAACATACCGATGAATCTAGTGTGTATTATTGTTCTTTCTATGTTAGTTTGCAATAAAGCTTTTGGTTTTAAATTTTTTTGAAGCAGGACATTCTGAGGAGGTTTGCTAGACCTGAATTCCAGGCCAATTTTTCTTTTTTGTTTTAAAGATTATGCATAGTAATAAGAGGATATAACAGATTAAAGCTGAACCATTAATAGAGTGCTCGTTTTCCTGGTAGAAGCCCAGAAAAAAAACAGTGGAAAGCTCTAGTAACAGTGACAGTGACTCGGGCTCCTCTTCAGACACCTCAAGTGAAGGCATAAGTAGCAGTGACTCTGATGATCTAGAAGAGGATGAAGAGGAGGAGGAGGACCAGAGTGCTGAAGAGAGTGAAGATGATGAATCTGATTCTGAAAATGAAGCACATCACAAAAACAAGAACAAGGTATGACATCACTGCTGCTCACAGGCTTGTCACTGAAAGCTGTTTGTGAAAAATTGACCTGTTCACATTTGTACAATTGAGCAGTTATTTAACTACACTGGTAGTTACTGGTAGTTAAATGGCTGGGAATACTGATTTTGGTTTTCTTCAGGGTTTTCTGGGTTTTTTTTTTTTTTTTTTTGCTTCCTCTGTGTGTGTGCATCCTTTATGGACTAGAAGTTTAACAGTTGGTAGGCTGTTATTTTTGTTAGAAAGTGGGAAATACACAGAAAATAAGTGCTGTGTGCTAGTAGTGTATTGGAAACACATCTCTCTATAGATATGGCTTTGGCAGTTGCTTTCTTTCTGTCAGAGTGGTTACTTTTCCTGGTAGCCAATACAAGAACAGGATTGTAATCTTGGGTATCCTGTTAGGTTTACATTCAAAAATACATTCAAAACCAACCATGGTTTAGTATTACTTCTCTAAGTTCTATTTAGTACTATTAGGTGTTGTCTTCACATGCTGAAACTACCTAGGGGAAAAAAAACAACCCCTAAAAAATAAACATATGACAAGGTTGATCTAAAAATTACTATTGTTCATCCTCTGTCAAGAATAGTGTAATTGTTCCCTGGGGACTGATGATGGGTTGTTTTGGGTTTTTTTAAAGGTTCTTCAACTGATCTAGTATGAACAGTCAAAAATACCTATTTTGCAGGTGCTGTTGCATAGTGGTATAATAGATATGAAAAATGATGGACAAAAACCACATGAAAAGTCCCAAGAAAAAAGAACACACCAGCAGATACCTCTTGTGTCTGATTCCCAGACTCACTCATCATTCCAGTCCCAGCAGAAGCAGCCTCAGGTTTTGTCACAGCAGCTTCCGTTTATTTTCCAAAGCTCTCAGGCAAAGGAGGAATCTGTGAACAAACACACAAGTGTAATACAGTCTACGGGATTGGTTCCCAATGTGAAACCTTTGTCTTTGGTACATCAAGCCAAAAAGGAAACCTATTTAAAACTCATAGTTCCTTCCCCTGATCTACTCAAAGCAGGGAATAAAAATACCTCTGAAGAATCTGTCTCTCTGTCCAGCGATGTAAGATCAAAACGGGTGAGTGAAAAGTCACTGTTTTTTTGATTATTTGTAACCTGCATGGCCTGCTCAACAAAGTACAACATTGTGCTATCAAGATCTTTTAAATATTATGTTTTAAAATTATGTGTGTATTATTGTCGTATCATGGTTTTTGATATTTTTAGAGTTGGTATGGATTTCTGAATGATATAAATTAACAGAAGTGTGTGAGTAATAGGTGTTCTGAATTGTAGTGGTTGTTTTTTTGGCGTTGTGTGTGTGTGTTGGATTTTTTTCTGGTTCTTGTTTGTTTGCTGTTTCATTTCTTTTTTTTTTTTAAAGGGTAGCAAATATTAGGCTTTAATTTTAGAGATACTTCACTGTACAAGTACCCTGAACTATTCTGTGAGTTTACCTCGGATGAAAGTTACCTACTTGGTGCATGTGCATGTATGCATAACCTAATGTATACATGATGTAATCATATACACAACTTACTGTCACAGTAAGTGACAAACATGAGTTTCACGCTCATCACGTAGTGGAACTTTACAGCTCTGCTGAAAGCAATCAGTGTACTGGTGAGTGTAGTGGGTACGAAGAAAGTAAAGGATTTTGTCATGCCTCTCAAGGAAAATGAACGGCTAAAGTTGGTATCAAAATAAGGAGTTCTTGTGGACTATTTTTTCTGTGCTTCTCTGAGTTTGTCATAATGCTGATTTAATACTTCCTGTATCTAGTATGTAAGCATGGCTTTGCGTTGTTTCAAGCTGGATAGTTTTAAGGCAAAGTAATTAAAATTGCATACTTTAATCATGTTTTTAAACAAAGTAGCTGAACGCCTTTCTAAAAAAAGTTCATTTTAATATTGGGGTTTTATTGCTCTTTAAAGACAGAAGGATATTCATGCACTGATAGGTATTTAAAACTCAGTATGGCCATTGCAATAAATTTGACCTTTTTACTGGTCAGGACTCCGCAGTATGTTTACATGTGTCTGTCTTAACAGATCTGTAGCTTACAGAAATTCGTTGTAGATTCTCAGTTCATTTATTTGTTAATAGTTATTATGGTGACTAGTGATGAATTTTTGTAATTTCTATTATGTTAGATTTGAATGGGGATTAGAAGAGAAGGAAAAACTAGCATTTTAGAAATGTTAGATTTGGGGTGTGTGTGTGTATATATATATAAATAAATGTATTAAAAAACCCACTAAATAGTATTGGTGAACCGTAAACTGAGTTCTGATTCACAGCTAGCTCACAGTCCTCAGAGGTGACTGAAAAATATTTTTTTGACACAGTTTTTATTCCTAGACCAGAAGAGAAACAGTATTTTTCCTTTCAATTGAATGGTTAAATAAATTATAATTATGAAAATGTGTGTCTTTGCCATTTGAAGAGGCTTCTGCGTTCAAATTTGTTACAAGTCTTTAGCTGATGATACATCACCCACTTAGTGGTTTGATTTCTTTAAACTTTTTACTGGAAACATGCACTGTGAATTTTTATTTTTACATGTTTTCATAATTTCATTTTCAGTTTTTAATGTTAGTAACTTCAAGAATGTTGTATTTGACTTAATATTTAAACACTGATTTAAAATGTAACATCTTTATTCTGTTAATTTTTTCTGTCAAAGATGATGTATTTTCTTTTTCCTTGGAAAAGGCTTGAGACTAAAGACAGTGTAAGCTTTACCTGCGTTTCTGGGCCACTAATGATTTAAGTTTTACCTGAGGAACTTTCAAGTACTGCTTTTTCAGAGTTTAAAAACTAGCATATCACAGTACTTCTGAGTAGTACCTTTTTCCCCGTGGTTTTGTTTGATAAATGCTTTTCTATGCCAAGAGCATTCTATTGGTTTCCTGCTAGTATTATAGCCATTAGTGTGTGGTATTTACCTTGTGCTTTAAAATGAACAAATCACTAATAAAGCTAGTTTTACATTCACTGATGAGAATTTTATATGGTGAAATGAGTAAAAAGCAGGGTTTTTCCTATGCCAGTGCATAAGAATAGTCTCTTTCTAAAAATATCTTGTTTCATGATGCTTACTATCTTTATGAAAATCACTTCTAGAGAGAGGTAGCACGTGAAAACGCTTCCCTACGTAATTTAGATCAGCTTCATCTTGAGTTCAGTTTGTCCTTTCCTACTGTTATTACAGTGAAAATCTTGAGAGAAACTTACATAGCTTGTAGTTACTCATCTCTTCTGTTGTAGCTGGCACCTGCTTTCGACCTACTAAAAATAGTTTAGGAGATGTGTAAGATTTCATAGAGTTCACCTGCCTGAATACTACTAAAAAAAAGAAAAAGAAGAAAAAAATTCCACACTTCATTCCTCTGTCTTCTTATTTCTTTAGGAACAATATAAACAAGCATTCCCAGCAGCACAGCTAAAGAAACAGGAACCATCTAAGAACCTGAAGAAGGTTATTGAAGCTTTGTCAAGCCCCAAATCAACATCTATTTCACCAGCTCATCAAAAACTCACAACCTTGGAAAACAACCATTCTAATCCATTCCTGACAAATGCACTTTTAGGTAATCACCAACCCAATGGAGTTATTCAGAGCGTCATCCAGGAGGCTCCTCTTGCACTTACTACGAAACTGAAATCCCAGACCAAGACCAATGAAAGTGTAGCCATTTCTAGTAGTGCCCCCTTTTCTTTGCCAGTAAACGTGAGCGCATGTGGGAAAAAACCAGCTGGTAACCGGACTCCTGTTATGCCCTCTACCTCTCCTGTCTTACCTGGTTCAGGAAAGGATAAAACAGTCAGCAATAATGCAGTAAATGCAGTAAAAACCCAACACCGCCTTCATTCTGCAAAACTGGTGGTGGAGCAGTTCAGAGGGGTAGACTCAGATGCCCCCAGCAGTAAGGACTCTGACGACTCAAATGATGATGATGACGACGACGAAGATGAAGATGAGGACGATGAAGATGATGATTCTGATGATAGCCAATCAGGTGGTTTAACCTTTTTAATAGGAAAAGCAGAAACTTTATTTTTTGAGTGTTGAAAACATACACTTCCCACCATATTTTAAAACTGGGGTGGGAAATTTTGCGGCTGCATGGCCCACATGGTGTCCCACAGGTATCCTGGAAAGTATCACATGCCTCCCAGCCTCCCATTGTTTCTTATCCGAAATCATGGTTTGGTTATTCTGGTAGTTGGTCATATGGCAAGTATACTTTCAGCTGTCCTGGTAGGAAGGCTCCCCAGTCTTCTGGAAGGGCTGTTGGAGACCTACCTTCCACATCAGTCACCCAGCCTGCAGCTTGTGTACTCCTGGTGTGGCAAGGTGCCCAGGAGGGGAAGGGGTGAATAGGCTGGTTGATGGCTAATTATTCTGGCAGGCAGAGCCCATTGGCAGAACAGGCTTCCCCAACCAGAGAGGGACTAAACAAAGGCCTTCAAATTGTGAAAAGTGACAAGAAAATCATGTTTCTAGGCTTCGTTCAGGAGCACAATAGTCAATGAGCAGGATTGGAGGAAAGTACCAGGACAGTTGTAAGGGCCGCAGTGTTCATAGATAGCATTGACTACTATTTTAAAGGCTCTTAAGCAGTTCAGAAGGGCAAGGCCTGTTTTAAAGCCTTTATTTTATTCCCAGTCACTCCTTTCTCCCCTGTGTGCTAATGTCCATTGGGTCCAGTTCTGCCTTCATCATTCTCTGTCCTCTTCTCATCCACAGACCCTATACTTATTCCTCTTTTTTTTCCCTCACAGCTGTAGCCTATCTTCAGTTCCTTATCCTGTCTACCCTTTACTCTGTCTCCACACTTCCAATTCTGACACCTTTCAGCCTGTTCTCAGTTCCATCGTTTGCCTTCTCTTCATGCCAGATTTCACCACCTATGGAGTACCCTTCCTGTGGCAGTATTCAGCCACTGCCTATCTCACAGGGGGTGTTCTCGGTGTAGCTCATTCTGGGGTAAACAACCTCTTAAAATACTAAGTCATTCCTCATGGAAACTTATTTCCATGGAAACATGGAAAAATATTAACTCATTCCTCATGGAAAAACAAAGAATTCCATCCAAAACAACAGTGCATTTTCATGCAGAATTACTTTATGCTGTCATATTTGTAGTAATTTTAAAGTGTAGATAGTTAATTATAGCCTTTTATTTATACTCCAGAGATGAAAAGCTTGTTATTAAATAAGACAAAGGACTTTGCAAGTGTTGGAACTTTAATGTATTTGTCATTAGTTATCAAGTAATACTGTACCTTTTGCCGCACTTTTTTTAAACAGAGTCTGACAGTAATTCTGAGTCGGATACAGAAGGGTCTGAGGATGAAGATGATGAGGATGATAAAGATCAAGATGAATCGGATACAGACACTGAGGGAGAAAAAATTCCACTGAAACTGAATAAAAGTTCCTCCTCTGTGAAGACCTCTTCCATTGGTCATGCAGCTCACTCCACCCCGCTTAATCTCCAAGCAGCCAAGACCCCAAGCTCTGCACCAGCTGCCTTATGTCCCGAGTCCCAGCCTGCAGTTTTCCTGGGGACAGCACCGTCTGCTCTTACACCAAGTACACACTGTGGTATCTGGATGTTTTTTGTTATGCTATGATATAACATCTAAATGGCATGTGCTGTAAAAGTGGTTATACTTTTAGTAGTTACACCAGTTTAGTCACTGGTATCAAGAGCCATCTCAATGTAAGAAAGAAATTTTTTACAGTAAGCACAATCATCCACTGCCACAACCTTCCTGGTGTGTGGTGGGTCCCTGTCCCAGGAGGTGTTCAATCAAGATGCAGTTGCACAGGGTGCTGCATAACCTCATCCAGGCTCCCTTTCTGTGAAAGGCTGGATGAGATGGTCTTCTGAGGTCCCATCCAACCTGGGTGATTCTGTGGTGCTCTGATCTTGTCATGGGTATTTCCAACAGACAGTAAAATCAGTCAGCAGAATTGCAGGTTCTCAAGACCTGAATGTTACTTATTCAAGGACACCTTAACTCATATAATTGTTTGAGAGAAGGTAGCATGAAATACTTAGAGTTGATATTTATTACATTAAAACTCTTAATTATTTAGTATTTGTATTTATCATTAGTGCCTTTGGCACTCCGTAAAATGACATGTTTGGCAGTTGTCTCTATCGTATTATTGATTCAGTCTCTTGACCAGCACCAAACACAACATCTGTTTGAACTTTGAAAAGCTGGAATAATCCTATAAACTTTCTGCATTTGGCAGTTGATCGCAATCTATACACAGTGCTATCTGAAGACTGAGCCTATTGTAATGTATGGATTTTTAAAGGAAAGAGTGTTTTCATGTTAATTTTCTGTACTGAAAAAATTTAAATGGGGTCTAGTATGGAAAAATAGGTGTGCAGGGAATTATTTTAGCTATGTCTGAGAGAGCCAAACAAGGCAGTTCTGTATGGCAAAATTAGGCTTCCTTCTGTTTAAAATTTTAGAAAAGGTTAAAGGAAACTCAGATAATATATTTCATAAGGAGAATAGTTACATTAATTTTCTTGGTACTTGAGGTATATAATGGCTAGAATATAAAAACAAATTTATCTTTTAGTTTGGGGATATAAGTATAAAGAGTGTATTTTAGGAACATGTTTTCATTTTGTAAATTCTCTTAGGTGTTAATCGGTAATTCTGTCTTAGGTATTTCAAAAAGACGAAGAGTAACAGATGAAAGGGAGCTGCGTGTTCCTCTCGAATATGGGTAGGTTATCTATATATCTGATGTTCCTTAAAGGAAGATAATACCTTCAAAAGTCAGTTCGTAAAGAAATGACAGTTTAAAAATATTAAGGCAGAATAATAAGGAAAGGGCTTGAACGACTTCAATTTCTAACTCACAGTGACTGTAGATCTCTTTAAAAGTGTTGGCATATTTCATGTGTTAATTTTTGTTCATCAAATCATCTCTTCTGCAAACATTACCTGTCACTTATCAGTTTTGCCCTTGTAAATTAATTCTGATGGTTAGATCTGAGCCATTGTAGACTCCAAATAGTTCCCTGAAATACAATTCTAAGCCATTTAAAATCTGGTAAGATGCAAGTAGCTTGATATAAATAAATCTATATATAGTCAGAGTTTGGACAATCTACATAATAACAATTTCTGGTTTTGTCTATTTGATTGATGATACTCTTGTCACATTTTAGATATGTGCCTTTTTATGTAAAAATCTTAAATTTACATTAATTGCTTGTTTTGTAAAAAGTTTATTGTTGCATGCAACTATTTCGTTATTACTGTAGCTGGCAGAGAGAAACCCGAATAAGAAACTTTGGTGGTCGTCTTCAAGGAGAAGTAGCATATTTTGCACCTTGTGGAAAGAAGCTGAGACAGTATCCAGAAGTAGTAAAGGTACATTCTTCTTTTTAACTTCTGTGTTCTAATGCTGTTAAGCATGCTTGCAATTAAAAAATGCCTTTTTTTTTTTCCCTCTGATAAAGATGCTTATTTCAAAATATCCTGTGATGTGAGGTGTAATGCATCTCAGTTGGTTACTGATTTGATCTCCTATAAATGCATATCTCTTTGATAGAATATGCAAAACATTACACTCACGAAGTTAGCTGTACATCAAAGCTGGGTTGTAATTATTTACAAGCTGAAGTGGAAAAATATGTGATTTTTTCAGTATCTCAGCAGAAATGGAATAATGGATATCTCAAGGGACAATTTCAGCTTCAGTGCAAAAATAGGAGTGGGTGACTTCTATGAAGCCAGAGATGGACCGCAGGTATCTGCTTTTTAAAAAGTAAAGTCTTTGATCCGAGGAACATTAAATTAAATTTAGGTGAAGTAATTTTTGCTACAATCTGAAGCATTGCCTGTTTTTAGATATTTTTTCTAAAAGTTTTGCATATTTCTTAATAATAGTTAAATTGAGATGGTGAGAGCTTGATCCTGGGTAGTGCTGAAAACAGCTCCCCTCAGTGATTTCCTTAGGAGGTGGAGGGCGTTGGGCATGCCTTGTGATCCGCTCTGAGCCTGGACTTGTCCGGTACGAAAGAACTCTGAGCTACTTATTTTATCTTAGTGTTCAGATATTTCTGTCTAAAACTCTGTTTCTTCCTTTACTGTATAAACCTAATATTGATAGTAACTTTTGTATATGCCTTAAATCGCACTCTTTTCATGTATTCATGTGCATAATATATATAAAAGACATGTTTAAATACAAGTGTTTCCCATATTGAGAATACCATCTGAGCTTCCTGAAACGTGGGATTTTTACAGAGAGAAGTGCTAAGTTGTACCAGTTACACTTCACAGTGGTAGAACTGTTAGACTTCGTGTAAATAAACCACACAAGGATAAGTAAAATTAGAACCTTAAGGAAACAAATACTGTGTTTGTGCCATGCTGTGTTACTGTGTTTTGGTCATGTTGCCATTTCTTCAGGACACGCACAGAAGCTTTTGGACTTTTGTCAGCGAACGCATTTGCTTCTCTAAAAGAGAAATATTCAGAGTATGTTACTACAGGAATGTGGATAGATGTCACACTCTCAGCAATCTTGAATTCAGGCTCTAGTTAAGCCTTAGGTCCTTGCAAACCCTGTAGAAACATATAACGTTTACATAGTATAAATTTGAAAGCAATAACGGTGGAGTTCATAGTAAGCAGGTACTTCTAGGGTGGTGCTTCCTGATTCATCTTACAGGATGAAACATTGCTAAACCCTCTTCATGTTTGGCTTTCATATAACAGCGATGACAAATTCATGTAGCTGTGAACTCCATTATGTTTGACTGAAATAATTCCTTATACTGTCAATGCAATGTAATGTCAGGGTATATGCTCTCTTTTTACCCTGTTACCTTTTTTGCGTCTGTTGCCCGTGTTACTTCATTAGTCTTGTCTTCTTCTCAAGTTACCCCTTTCTCCTCCCTTCAGTTCATGAGATGATTTTCAGATTTTGCCCTTTGATACTATAAAACTTCAGAATCAAGGCATCAGGAAGGGCAGGTTTCTGTAGGCAAGGTTGGCAGTATGAATATTGAATTGCTGTACATCTCACTGTAGTTTCTGTTTGTATTGTTTGTGGTAGGTTTCTTTGAGACTTGGTTAGACA
>VXBO01005938.1:546712-557244 GCA_013400135.1 Rhinoptilus africanus | reverse complement strand
GGGGGGGGGGGGGGGGGAGTGGAGAGACCGAGGGCATTTGTTTCAGATGTGCTAAAATGTATTGACGTTTTATGCGTGAGATTTTGAATAAGATTATAGTTTAGGCAGTTGAGCTACATTCAGACTGATAATTACACTTAGTAAAGCAGTATGTGATATTGATACATCATGAAGAGAATTTGCACTCTTTTAACTGAATTTGTTTGATTTGTGAAGCTTCAAAACGATATGTGATAATCATATCTTCGTGGATATTGGGAGGTAATTCCAGGAATTTTATTTCTGCTTTTGCTGTAATTTCGATTATTCTGTATAGCCTTTCTTGGTGACTCTTCCCTTTCGTTGTTATTTATTTCTATCATCTTTTGAGACATGCAGCATGTATCCAAAGTGATTGGGTAAGTTTCACAAAACTCAAAGATGGAGCAAGATGCGAAGAAAATTATCTAAAGGGCCAAACCAGTTCTATTGAATTACCTATAGGAAGCCAAAATACATGGATTGTCTCCTTTTGATAGCACCTGCGTTTCTTCTGGTGCATGAGCAACCAGATGTTACAGGGTATTCAAAGCAGTGATTAATTGCTGTAACAGAGAAGCATATCTTGCAGAAGTAGGCCATGAAATAGAAGGGTTAGAGGAATGTTTGAAATCTGACAAATGTGGAAACTCAGTGACAGAACCTTTAAACTGCTGTCATCTAGAAAGATCAGTGTGAATGTGTGAACTGGGTTGATGGAGAGGACACGGGGTGGGTCCTTATGAGTTTGAGTAAAGAGGACAGGAATACTGTGTCAAGTAGTAGGTGGAAGAGTGTTGTGGTGTCAATCTGAGCTGTGCCTTAAGCATGTGTCTTGCTGTCTTTGATTAATGTCTAACAGCAACAGTATCCATCACAGATGATAGAGGTTGGAAAAGACCTCTGGAGGTCACCTTGTCCAACCTCCCTGCTTGAGAAGGGTCCCCTAGAGCCAGTTACCCAGGACCATGTCCAGACAGCTGCTGAGAATTGCTAAGGTGGGAGACTCCACAACCGCCCTGGGCCACCTCTTCCAGCACTCAGTCACTGTCACAGTGATAAAGTGTTTCCCTGATGTTCAGGAGGAACCTACTATGTTCCAGTGTGCCCTTCGCCTCTTGTCCTGTCACTGCACCTCTGCAAAGAGCCTGGCTCCCTCCCCTTGGCACCCTCCCACCAGGTGTTTATACACATTGAGATCCTCTGGAGCCTTTTCCCCTCCAGGCTGAGCAGCCCTAGCTTCTTCAGCCCTTCCCTTCTCAGAGTCATTATGGAGTTAGAGAATAACTCGATTCTTCATGCATCTCCATTCAGATCCATTTCAGCTGAAATATCAGTAAGGGCGAAATACAGACTTTTTGACCTGGATATAGCTCTTTGGGAGTAATCGTTAAATCATGGTAAACATGGCATGCACTTTTTTCCCCCAATAAGATTTTGCATAAAGCTGAGAAAATGACATTGTTGGGCTTTTTCCAACAAGTCTGAATGCTTGTGTAGGAAGGCAGCTGAATTCAGGAACAGGAAAGGAGGGAAGAGCTTCAAGTACTTTTTCCCGTCTCCTAGGTCTTTCTCAGTCTTTCTCAGAATATCTGATTATGTTGCTGCCTCAGAAAAAATAGAGTGTATCTTTATAAGGCATGAAGTCTACTCTTTTAAGCCAGTTCTTAAGTGTACTGTTGTGTATCTAGGAGACTTATTCTGTGAATAAGTATTTAGAAACCTAACATGTTTATTATAGACGCAATAGAAATACCATACTGAACAGCCAATGATAAAATCGTCTATCATATGTGTTTGTAATGTAGCAGTAATTACTTGCTTCCTTTTCTAAAAACTGGAATTTAAAATTTGTCCTGTTCTGACTTCTGCAGTGCAATTTAGAAAGCTTTGTTGTTAGCGTTTTCTCACAAATCTAGGCTAAAATTAATGAGCATGTCTGCTTCTTGCAAAGCACCTGTGAATTTTATTCGTTAGTTTTGTTAACAGGCTTTGAGCTTGATTCTGCTTCCATGCATAGTTATCTGGTGCCTTTTTGGCAAATGTCCTGATTACATTACAGTATTGCAATCGATGGTAGATGCCTGAAGGTGAGGAACAGAAGTATGTTCTTATTTTGATGAGTTTCAACATTAAAACGGCATTTCACAGTGTTATTCCTATTTTCTCTCTATGTAGTGAAACTTAAATTTTATGGAAGCCCTTGATTTTCCTATCTTTGGGGCACAACCCCCATATTTTTTCTTTAGAATATTGAAAATCCCCAGAATATCATATTACACATTCTTTTAATAGAAATGTATTTTGGGTCAGATTTTAAAAGATTCTGAACACAAAAATATAGATTGTCAATTAACTCCTTCTGAACCCTTAATGGAGCTGTTCTGGACTTACTTTGTTTTGTCCTCTCTTAAACTTGTAGAAACTTCTTACATCCACAATGTCCTTTGGCAGGATTTTAAACAGTCTTCTCCCTGTTCCTTGAAAAGCCATCTCTTTTTGCTTATTGAAACTTTTACTGGTTTCATTTGATGGCCTCTAGCTTCTCTTTCGGGAGGAATTAGGGAAATGTAATATGTATCCATGGTCTCTGTGGCACTAATGATCTCATAGACCTCCATCTTTCTTTTCCACATATTTGTTATCATTAGCATCATTAACCATAGAAAATACAAATACAGAGCATGAGCAATCTCCGTGGCAGGATCTAAGGTAGTTCGTGAAATATGGCTGGTTTTCCTTCTTTTCTTTGAATTATATTTTGCCTTTCCCCCTGCCCCTTCCTCTGGCACTTGCAGTGTATGGGATAAGATATCCTAGGTTGGAGGTTGGTGTAGGTGGTAAGTGCAGTATTAAATCTAGGTTACATTGCTCAACAAAATGAACCTGTGATAGTTTTTAAGTCAGGTACGAGGCGGTGAAGTGGAAGTGTACCTCTAAGTAGTACTCTTAAAGATAGAAAAAGAATTAACTTCTGTTTGTGGTAGAGGTAACTATTTTGGATTAAAAACGGTCATGATTCTGAACAGCTTGTTTTTAGGAACCTAGCTAATACCAAAGCCTTTTGAAATGTCTGCTAACTAAGTGTGAGATGTACTCTGAGATGATCTTAACTGGGAGGGATTCAGACTTCAGAAAAAGGTATCTTTGCTGATCCTGATAGCTTCCTTGGAATCCGAATGTGTCATTAGCAAAATGTCATTTCTTTTGTCGAATCTTATATTATTATATTAAGCATTTGTAATTATGAAGAATGAGCAGAAAGAATTAAAAGATAAATTGGCAGAATGAGCAAGTTAAAATGTATTTTAAGGTACAGTAAATTTGATTGCAGTATTTACATATAAGTGTAAAAACTGTGGTAATACAAATGTATTTTTTCTGAACAGGTAATTGAAGTATTTTAGAAGTTACCATCTTTCATTCTTTAGCAGACATTTTTCAAAAGCTTTACAGACTTTTTGAAGGCAAATTCTGGAAGATACTTAGTTTATGTTTTTCACACGCATTTTTCGGAAAATTGGGAAAATGGTAAAAGATGTTACAGTTTTTAAATACTCATGGTCAGTCACACAGGATCAGATAGACTGTGTTCCTGTTCTACTCAGTAGATGCAATAAACTATTTTTTTATCAATTGAAGTAAAGCCATTTCTGTGTGAGGACCAAGTTGGGTATTTGTATTAACCAAGTAATTCAGTATTGGTTTTTGAGATTCCACAAAAAACAGAGGTAATAGTGAAAGAAAGGGTTGAATGTATTTCTGCATGATTTGTTTAGTTAGAGAATATAGTTAACATAACTTTTAGTTCAGATAGATGGATTCTTAAAAGTTATAAACTTTTGATTGCTTCAGGTTGGCACAGAAATGAACTTTCTTGCAGTGGATAAGGGGAGAACTAAATCGTACTGAATAAAACTTCAAGGTCAAAATGAGTTTGTGTTTTTTCAGCTCAGTTGTTGAGATCTACAATGCTACAGAAGGCAATATTTGAAAATACACTACTGCATTTTCTTGTTATGTATGTCAAAATTTCTGTAAACATTAGCACTTGAAGAAAATGACTCGTAGCTTGATTGCTTTTTTCATTCATATTGAACAGTGGCTTATGTGAAAGCAGGGTAGTTATTTTTGAGTTTATGTAATTAGGAAGAATCTGTTTTGCCTTTTTAAAGGGGTTGAGCAATAAGCAATTTGGCCAAAAATAATTACGAATAACAGAGTAGTGGCATACCTGCTTGGTAATAACTGTGTATATCACTGAATAGTCTTCAGTCTTGCATTAGCAGTACAAGTTACAAAAGCTTGTAGTGATAAGCTGTCAATAAATAGCCTCTGTGCATCATCAAAACATTGTAGTACCAAAATAGTACATCGCACCTCTCACATATTATTTTTTTTATATATATATATATACATATATATGTAACTTGGAAAAAAGAACAACCCATATCTCTTGCTGTCCATGTTCTCAAGTGTCTTAGATTTCTTCTTCTTTTTTTTTAAATCTGTGTTTATAATACCTGTGAAATGTGTCAATTAAAAGGGTGTGCAGTGGTGTCTTCTGAAGGAAGAGGAAGTCATTCCCCGAATCAGAGCTATGGAAGGGCGTAGAGGACGACCACCAAATCCAGACAGACAGCACTCTCGAGAGGAGTCAAGAATGAGACGACGCAAAGGCCGACCTCCGAATGTTGGTAGCACTGAATTTCTAGACAACACCGATGCAAAGCTCTTAAGAAAGCTCCAGGCTCAAGGTAAGAAGCATTTACTGTTTTCACAAACAGAAGGTATCAGTATATATTGAATTAATCTTTTTTTCTAAAGAGCACTGATGTGTTTCACTAGGATATTAGTATACAACATCTTATTTTGGAAATTTGTCACATGCTTTTACTGAAACCTTTTTCAAGATCAGTAAATGCATATACTGTTCAAAGTAAGATGTGTGTGTAAATGCATGTCTAAGAGCTTACCCTTGTAATTACTTTATTTAGATTTATAAAATTATAAAAAGCAGACATCCAATTATCAGGTTACCACTGATGTATTTTTTTAAATAGGCAAAAACAACAGATCTCTGTTTTCCCCTGTATCAGCTCAAACAACAGTGGACCTAGGAATGGAAAGTGAGAACTACTGAAGTTAGCATTTCTGTGAAGCTTTGACTGTCCAGGGAAAATGCTTTTCTTGTGAAACCCCTAATAGTGACAAGATTAAAGTGCCCATAAGGTTGAGTATGTTCCTATAATAAGTAGTACCAATGTTGAGAGTAGAACTTCCATGGCATCAAGTATTTCTATATATCAAAATCACAAGGGCCTGGTTTTAAATAAACAGGAGGTATGTGACTTTTGAATTTCAATTCTTTAGTCCATAACTGTATCACGTTTTCTGAATGTGTCTAATCAATTATGAAAAATTCTTAAATCCTAGGAGTCGGGATGTTTGTTTTAACTTAAAATTTAACTGTTCTTTCTTGTGCTGACTGTGGACATATTTGGTTAGCTGCCTTGTATTTTGCATAATGTCCTTGCTAACAGTATGTGTACCTTTAATATCTGCCTTGGTGTGATTCCTTGTATCTTTTTACCTTGTTGCCTGCAAGAAGTACTGTTCCGTATAGATGTATTTAAGGCATACAATGCTAATGATGTGGACACGTGGACAGAGAGAAGTAAATTTTAGAAATACCTTGGTACATGGTATGTCTTGTAGTGTGTCACAGCTATTTTACTTGTGCATTAAGTTCACCACCACCTTTTGTTCAGTCTGAGAACTAGGAATCTGCAAGTGTTGATGTCTGAAGCATCATAGAGTTTGCTGAGAGGCTGTGTGTTTATTGTTGAGACACAGTAACTGATTCCAGAAGTCTTTTCTCAGTGGGAAAAGATAAGCCCTAGCCACTAAACCATTTTGTTTCACTTTGTATCTTCCTTTTCCCTATATTGCTGCCTTTAAGGGGTAGGTGGGAAGTATTTAGGAGCACTCTGCCATGTCTGTTTTCTCACCACACACTGGAGCATTTAATAAAATGAACAAAAACATAGTGTCTATATATACAAGAAGATTCAAACGTATAGTATTTGATGTTACGTGTGTTCATATCTACCTTGCTCCTTTTTTTCCTCATCGTGAGAACATAAGAAACGTCTCAGTGGCTCAGCCCAGGGGTTCATCTTGTGTCGAGCTTTGTCGCCAGTAGTGGCCATAGGAGATGCTGCTTGGAGAAGGCATGGGAACCTGATCACTGTTTGGTCCACTTACTTCCTTGTATGTGCGCTCATGTAACATGCCAATGTTATCATCTGTTACTGTCAGTGTGTGTTCCCTAGTTCCATTATACAGGGTTTGGAGGAAAAAAAGTTCTCCAATATATTATCCCACCACCTTAATGATTTTTGCAGACCATGATCCTCTTTGTCAGTCTTCTCCTTTCCATACTGAAAAGCCCAAGTATTTTTAGTCTTTTCTCAAAAGGTAGTTGTTCCATCCCTTTGATCCTCTTGAGTGTCCTCCAATTTCAGTATTTCTTTTTCTGGGTGTACAATGGGGCTCCTCCGCTGCCTTTGCCCACTGTTTTGCAGGGCTCTTCCAGGGCTCCTTGCTGTCAGCATAGCCTTGCGTTTTCATGAATGCTGAATATCATCATTTCATTGTGGGATTTAACTTTGCAGTCTTAACTTTACAGACTTCATTGATGAAAAAAGTATTAAATAGAGCTGGTTCTAATAATGAAGAATTTGTGAAGAAACCCTCCACTAACTCTTCTTCATCACAAAAGGTGCTGCTCATCTCTGCCCTTTGTCTGCTATCATTTCAAGAACTTTCAGTCTGTGAAGCTTTCCTTCAATGACAGAACAGCTTAGTTTTATTAATAGTATTTGTTAGAACCTAGTCAAATACTTCATGAAATTCTGAATAAGTTATGTGCATTTGATCCTCTTTATCTCCCTGTTACTGACACTCTCATTGAGACTTGAAATTAGGCTGAATTTCTGTTTCTAGAAGTCATGCTGACTGTCCGAACTGATGGTGTTTTATAATGCGCTCAGTAAGTATATATAAGACATAGTATGTACAATAAGCCTCTACCACCTCAACAGGAAAGGAAAATCAGACTCACTGATCTGCAGTTTGCAAGACTTCTGCTAGAGGCCTTTTGTTGTTGATGAGAGTCATCAGTCCTGTGACGCAGTTGCGGTTGTTAACAATATGGTAAACACCCAGGCCAATGTCTCTGGTTCCATGCTTGTGTTCCTTCAGATCTCTCAGCTTACTGTGTCCCATCCTAGTATCTGTTAACATCTGACTTGCCTTCTTGATCTAATACTTCTTTTATAATTACCTCAAATTCATCTAGCTCTTCTGACCTGTCTGCTGTAGATGGTGCACTGAGTAGGAGAATCTACCCTACATCTTCAGCAATAGAGACTGGCACAAGGAATTAAGTAACCTTTTCTCCTAAGGCTCTTTTTTCTATCCTGCTCATCGTTAGGTCCCACTGATTGAATTTCTGGCTTCCTGTTGTATGTAAAGATCTTTTACTGTCTGCTCAGGCATCCTTTCAAGGTGCTCTTCAGATCCTTTTTTAGCCTTTCTAACTCACTCTTCAAGGTTGACGCGTCATAGGCTTTCCTGTTCTTATTTGAACAAGGTTTTCATTTTTTACATGCTCACCATTTTCCTATCATGGCCTCCTTTTCTGAAGAATAACGTATGGCCTACCTTTTTTAAATGTGGCTCAGTGTTTACCTGTACAAGTAGATGGTTTTTTTAACTGCTTCTAGGTTGCTCGCTTGAAGAGTATGCATGCTTGAAGACTGCTTTTGTACAGCTTCTTTCAGGACTACACCAAATGGACTATGTAGATGTCTCTTATCGTTTTTATGTTATATGACTGCATAGAAAGCTGGTGGTCTGCCTGTACATCTCATTCTGGTATTCCTTTAACATTAGTATCTTGCAACACCATGTATTATTAATCATTGTTCTACTGCGTCTGTGAGGTGTCTGTTACATCTAGGTTATCATTTCATACCAAAAATTGTAGTTTCCCTTATTTCTTTTAAGATTTCTTGGCTTGATTTAGAAGTCCTTAAATTTTGTTCAGTGCAGCGCATACTAATTGAATGGAAATACAGGTGATCTGATTTGTCATCAAAACTTATTTTTGCAGCACAGGTGTTTGTTTCCCATCTGTCCTTCTCAGACACGTACTGAACATTAACTATATACTCCTCACAGGTTGTGTCAGCTCAGACTAAGCAGTTCTCTGCACCTGTTGGCCGTTCCATAGTTCGTAGTTTTAAGTTCCCTTCTATAATGTAAATTGTAATTTCCAGCTACTGGTTCTGTTTCAATTGAGGTGTCACTCTTCTGCATGGTTTCCCCTTGACCCTGAAGGCTTCCCTGTTGTTGTGCACCTATTTACACTACCCTTGTTATCTGCAGCATCATCTTATCTGTACATGGATTTCACACATGTCTGCCTGTGTCTTGGTCATTGCCCAGGAAGGTGACAGTGTTTTGGAGAATGCTGTCAGAGAGGTCCTGGATCTCAGTCCTGTGAATAGCAAGCTGAATTCAACCTCCAGAAAACCCATCCTGTAGCTGTCTTACATCAGTGTGTCCATGCACAGTTCATCCAAATTTGATACATATTCTCCCTTAAAATAGAAGAACGCTTCAGGAAGTTACTAATTAACAGAAGAGTGGCTGGCTATATGTAGCCCCAGTAAAAAGAAGTGTGACTCAGATGAGTGTGTTTTTACAGCATTGTTAACAAAGGACTAGATAATTACATGAGGTGACTTACAGGGAAAGAAGTAATTCCATGCTTTCTGAGTAAAATGTTGATTTAGTACTCCGAGACAAATGTTTTCTACTTTAAAAAGAAAGAAGAAATCAGTTTTTAAATGAAGCAGCATTATTGATCTTATGCTATCACTTAATAGATGATTTTTTTCCTCCAAAGGTTATATGTAGAATGTACCCATCTTCATTTGCACTGTTGATATAGTTACTGATAAATGAGATACCACTAAAGGTGGTTGATAGTGAAATGTTGTCAAGATAAATGTATGCAAAACAAATCTGCTGTTTTCTCTGACTTTACCTCAAGCAGATGTCTGGAATATGAGCTATATCTTTATTGTTGGACAGCACTGTTTTTATGAACGTAATACTTTCTTTTGGTAACAGAAATAGCTAGGCAAGCAGCACAAATAAAGCTACTGAGAAAACTCCAGAAGCAGGAACAAGCTCGAGCTGCCAAAGAAGCCAAAAAACAGCAAGGTAAGTATTACTTACTTGTAAAAGTTTATGCAAGGTAGCAGATTATTTTGAAAAGTATTAATGAAAAGTTACCTTATGTCTGCTGATACTAATTTTTTGTTTGCTTGTGTTTGTTAGCTATTATGGCAGCTGAAGAAAAGCGAAAGCAAAAGGAGCAGATAAAGATAATGAAGCAGCAGGTAAACTTTGTGACTGCTAAATAAGCTCTTAAAATTGTTTTGAATTACTGAATGAATTAGGGATATTTTGATTATTTAGTAAATTATTAAGCATGCTGATTACAATGTGAAATGTTTTAGATCTAGTTTTAAAGAGCATGCAGTGTATATTACTTAAAGTTCTACTTTAAACTCTTTAAAACTCTACTTTAAAACTCTGTAGTTGTTATTCCTGTTGTCAGGATATACCAGTTTTGTCTGTGTTGATTTAAGCCACCCAACGTATGTAATCACTTGCCAATATTGGTAAGAAATTAAAAAACCTGCTACTAAAGTAGAGTGATGCGGTCTTCCTTTATTTGGTTCTGTGAAAACAGTGTTCTATCTGCTTATGTAAATACTGGAATAGTTTGATTAGCTGCTCCAGTGATTCTGGCTGCCTGTCCGTGGTTTTAGGTTGTATGTGAAGGGTTGTATCTCAGTATGCCAGTGAAATAATATGTGCTTTTAAACATAGAAGTATTGTTACATACTGTCATAGCAAACACTTCCAATAATAGTGAGCCCTATAAAATGAAGCTACTTTCAGAATCAGCTAAGCTGTGTTTAGATCTCTATAGAGGCTTCATATGTAGTACTCAGATTCAGAAATTAGCAAACCAAAACATGTCTGTATTTGATTTATTTTGTTTGTGTTTTTTTATCTCAGAGAAAAATTAATTAGGATGAAATAATATAATGATCGAATCATTTAGGTTGGGAAAGACGTAAGACTAAGACTGAGCACTGGAAGAGGTGGCCCAGGGAGGCTGTGAAGTCTCCTACCTTAGTGATTCTCAGCAGCTATCTGACATGATCCTGGGTAACTGGCTCTAGGGAACCCTTGTCAAGAAGGGGAGTTGGACAAGACGACCTCCAGAGGTCCCTTCACGCCTCTACCATTCTGAGCTTTTGTAGATAGTGACAGCTTCAGTTTCCACTTGTTAACTGATACTTGTTAAAGACAGGCAAATAACACACACTTCTGTCCACCTGTCCACCGCACCCCCACAGCCCCCC
>VXBO01005938.1:494895-546685 GCA_013400135.1 Rhinoptilus africanus | reverse complement strand
CCCCCCCCGAGAGCATTGGAGTTGGATCAACTCACATCACCCTATGATTATAAAGTGGCCCTTGCATTCTTAGGTGCACAGGGAGCAAGAGCTGCTTAATTGTCAAATACATCAAATCCCAGTCTTGTTTATTATCACCATATTCCTTCTTGATGATGTATAAACTGATCAAATCTTAATTATTCCAATGTGTAGGATACTTCTTCTCTTCTCTGAGATATTTCTTTATCCTGAAACTGAGAAGTTTGTTCTGTATTAGCTCTAGCCTTTGTGGAGTTGAGAGAGTATGGTACACACTCTCAACTTTCGTACAGTTTTGTTTGTAAAGTATAATAGGGGATAATAGAGACTTAAGATTCATGCTGTGAGCTTTGCATGTTTAAAAAGTTCAACCTTGTGTAAACAAGGCTCCCAAATTCCTTTGCTGGGTAAAATAGTCTTATGCTGGACTTCTGAACAGTTTAAGGAGCTGTTAAGATTAGCCTGAAGTTCCTAAGACCTCATGAAGTCTTCTTGTATTCAAGCTCTATTCTTCAGGAACATCTGTATGTCTTTCTCTTCTGTGATTGCTCATTTTCTGTTATGTGTTACAGATTATCTTTTCTTAGGGGCTTAATTTTGGGTTTTGTTGTTTTTTGATGAAGTATATACATTGGTCTGTGTTCTCTAGAAAGTAAAAATTTTACATAGTGGTCCATGTTCTAGAGTCTCAAACCAGCTCACAAGAAAACAGTGTCTTCTGTACAGATGGGCTTTAGCCTCGCTGTTGGGAAAACACCTGCTGTTGCAGAGAAGAGCATTGAGCTCCATTTCAGGCTTCTGATTTAGACCTCGCAGTTTGCAGGGCTTTTCCATGGTCTTCAGTTTTACTGTTAAAACTTTACAGCAGGTCCAGCCAAGTGTATTGCAACGTTTCTCTTCATAATGGTCCCCTCCTACTCGCTGTGGCTCAAGCAGCTTTTTTGAGATAATAAAACCTCAAATAATGTGCTAAGAAATTTTTAATTTGAGCTTGGGTTATTGCTGTTTAACAGACAAAACCCATACAGCACAGGAAACGTGAACTAATCCCAACGTTTGCAATGACTGTGTTCTAAATCAATGTAATAAGATTTTATTCCTATTTCAGGAACTAATTCCTGGAAAAGAATAAATTAGAATATTATTATACTGCAGCCATCTGCGGAGTACTTAGCTTGATCATTTTCTTGTTGCCACGATGAAACATGCTGAAATGTGGTGTACTGCCTGTGGCTGCTGTTTTGGTTACTTTTTTTTTTGTTCTTTCACTCCTCAGTATGTACAAAACTCAGTCCCCTAAACTACATATTAAGGCATCCAAACTCATCATAAATTTCCTGAATGTTCTAAAAATCTGGAGAAGCTAAAGTGTACTTAACTGTGAACATATTATCCAGATGCATGTGGGTGACTGTTACTGGCTGACACAGGATGTGCTTGGGCTTTCACAGTACTCGGGTTCTCCACGTTGCCCTTGGTACCATAAGGCTGCTAGAACCAAGGCAGAAAATAGTGGTTTGGCAGAACCCCATCTTATTCAAGGAGATCACATAAAAACATCATGTTTTTCATGTCACAGCTCCCATTTCCATTCTTTCCTAAATAGCTCCACCATTGCTCATTAGAATTTGAATGCTGCTAGCTTGCTTACATTGTCATAAATCTGTCCCCCTTAAAGCTGTTAAAAAAATTAAAATGCTATGACAACTTAGACATGAGCACCTGTGCATAACTAAGTGTTGGTTCCTTCAGGGATATGCCAGAGATCTTCTAATGCTAGTGAAAATTATAAATTTACGTTGTTATATGCGAACAATTGACTACAATAGGCATTAGACTCAATAACAAAAAGTATATATGTATAAACTTGGTCATTTTTTTTGAAATGTAAAAGTAAGTTTACTTTCTCCGTATTGTTTTTTTTTTTTTTTAAAGAAATAACTTTCTTCCCCTTGTAGGAAAAAATAAAGCGAATCCAGCAAATCAGAATGGAGAAAGAACTTAGAGCTCAACAAATTTTAGAGGTAAAAATAATGGGTCAAATACAACTTTTGTGTTGCCATTTTAAAGACTGTTGTAACTTTATAGTCACACATGTACTTAGGATAGTTACTAAATATAATGGCTCTAACAACTTGGACTTCCAAAGGCCAGTTCAAAAACATCTTAAAATATTGTTCTTAAAAATCTGTATTAACTGTGACCTAAGTCTTGCAAATGTTCAACTTGAGTTCCTGACTTCCTACACAATTACTTTTGTATTTCCTAAAGTTAGCAGCATAACTATTCCTTTGTTAGAAAACAAGTTTGCAACAATAGGATGTTAAAGCAGTATCATGCTCTGCTCTGCATGAAGTGCAGTGGATTTAAAATACCAAGTTTATATATATGCTATATATATATGTTACAATATACTGATGTATTAGCTTGCTAGGATACTAGCAAAGATACATTGCTAGTTTTCAAGTCTCCATTCATGGAAAAAATTAATGGTAATCTCTATATTTTACTGTTTCTGTGTACACTCGCTTTCTTAGTTATAGGAGTCAGGTGAAGCAATTTTGAGTGGGACTTGAAGTTCTGGCTTAACTTTAAAAAGTAAATTAATTGTGAATTGGTTGATTATGAAAGCTGCAACGGGGAAGAAATCTGTTCCAATGTACACAATGCGTAATGATGTTTTGAACTTGTAAGGGCATGTAAATTTATTTTTAGTCAGTTTATTTTCAAGTTGTGATGGTGCTGTTGTGTGACCTGTTTTGCATGCACAGGCAAAAAAGAAAAAGAAGGAAGAAGCAGCAAATGCCAAATTATTGGAGGCCGAAAAACGAATAAAGGTTAGTTTAGAGGAGCTCCAAAACCAACTACTACATTATGGTGTATAATATATATTGATGTATACAAAAGCAGTAAATTTGGAAGGATATTAGTTGATAATGAAACGTTAAATAAAGATGGCATATGAATAACTTGTACATAGGTTTATATAAATACATGAAGCATACACAGAGAAGTTTGTGTATGTGACAAACACGCATACACACATTCATACATACACACGTGAACATATAGTAATTTTTTGTGTGCCACTACCATTAGTTTTCCTTACATGGCGCTTGGTTTGCATAACTTAAAACATTTGTGTAATGCAGAACTCCTTATAAACACTGGAAAATAGAGTTTATATATGTACTTCTATTACCGTTTTGGCATTCTTGGTGTGTTCTAACATGAAAGTCGCAACTCATAGACTTACTGTCATGTACATTACATCTGCTTCTCTGTGGTCAGTGTATGGTGGGGTGCAGAAGTAAGAATTTAATTCAGATATGCTGTTTTATTGTGGCCAAAATGTGCAACTTGTAAGTAAATTTTGATAGACATTTTCAATTCGTTTTTGTTCTTTTGTTTAAGGAAAAAGAGATGCGAAGGCAGCAAGCTGTTCTTCTGAAACACCAGGTTGGTATACGTTCAGTTGACCAAACAGACAGAATGCCAATTGTGACCTACTACTTGAACTATAAGGGGTGGGGGGGAACCTTCAAAATACGCCCTTTTAAATTTCTGGGTTTGATTCCTGCACAGATTTTCTTTCGTCTTATAATTTGTTGCTTTGCTTTGGTGTTGGGGTCTTTTGGGGGATTATAAAGTGGTTTTATGACTTTGTGATTTCTGTTTCATAATGTTGTGCCAACTCTTTCTACCAGGAGTTGGAGAGGCATAGACTAGATATGGTATGGGTATGTTTATTTTTGTACATCTAACACCGCATTGTGATTTGGTTGTGATATGGTTGTCATAGCAATGCATAAAATGTAGCACTGGCTGCTGTCATATTACATACTGCTGCATGGCTTTACAGCACAGTGCATTGCATACATCTGCTTGTCTGTCTGTTGAGGGAAAAAAAAGGCATGTCTCGAACATGTGTATAAATTGAACACAGCAATAAATGAATGAGGTTTTAAGCCAGAAATCTTTGTTACTGATGTCCCAATAGAAATTGGACTGCTATATAAAGTCAGGGATTAATTATTGCAAAATTAATAGGTAGTCACTTGGATAATTTTTGCAAGCCTTGTCCCATTCACTGGGAATGAATACAGATGTTTTAAATACAGTTTGAATTAACCTATTTTACAAATCGGGATGGTTTCTTTCCTAAGTTTTTCAGGTACTGAGGAGATTAGTTTTCAGTCAGTGGTTGTAATTATACAATGAAACATTAGTATGTAATCCTAGCCTCACTGAATTAGATGATGAAATACCCATAGCCTCTACTGGGACCAAGATTTACTCTACAGCTTTTAAGGAAAAAAAAATCGATACTTGATGCCCTACAATACAGCTTTTTAATGCATTTGAAGTTACTGACGTAATTTTATTGAGGGACAGGCATCAGTAAATGCAAGTGTCATTGCGTATATATATACGCCACCACTAGCTTGATTTAAATAGATCTAGAGCTGAGAAAATGAATCAAATTAATTTATTGCTTGGTTACAAAAATGTTAATATTTTCAATGTTTAAAAATGACCAGTAAAAATTTCTGCTGAATTGGCTATTGAAGAAATAAATTGCAAGTCCCGTAATAGCAGATGTAAGGTAACTGACCTGTTCCAGCCAACCATTATGCTTTTTGTTCTGCCAGCTTATGAAGGAGCATCACAACTGACCATAAGTAAATCTGTACGCTTTTTTTACACTGTCTCCATGTTCATTGCTTTACCTTTTTGCTTTTGATTGTTCTTATATTTGCTTTCTAAACCTGAACTAAAACATGCACAGACTTGGCCATTCTTGTCTTATATTTAGTATTTACTGTGACTTGTCTATTAATGCTAAATTTGTTACTCAGCTTTTTTACTGATTTGAAAATGTGGATTAGTTTTGTTCTAATCTTACCTGCTTCAATAGGAACGAGAAAGGAGAAGACAACATATGATGCTTATGAAAGCCATGGAAGCACGTAAAAAAGCAGAAGTGAGTATTAACTTCTGAAAGTTTGAAGTTTTCATGGTTTCATTCTGCAGTAATCTGTAGAAGAGCAATCTCTTTGATGTACTGTATGTATAATTTCATTTGTATATGTGGCAGGGGCAGGACAAGAAGCATTAGGCACAAAATGAAATACAGGAAATTGTGTTTAACCTTAAAAAAAAACTTTTTCACTTAGAGGGTGATGGTTGAACACTGGCATAGATTGCCCAGGAACACTGTGGAGGTGCAACCTGCTGGGGGGGACAGCAGCAGGGACATGACACACACAGGGATGGGACTGGATGATCTCAAGAGGGTCCCTTTGATCCCCAGTGATTCTGTGCAAGAGGCAAAAAATGGAATAGTTGCTTCAGCGTCTCTGGTAATTCCTGGAAAGGAAGTTTTATTTTCTTTTCTTGACATTGTTCATGTGCATAAGAAGAGTAAGGACTTCGTCATATTGACTTGTCAGACTTGCTGAGCAGGTTTTCCTCAATACTTATACAGGGGTAAAAGTACACATCTTTTTCCAGTCTAGGCTTCTTAGAACTTATGGATTTTGTAGATGATTCTAGATTTGGGCCATGATGAAACCAAGCAAATAGGATTATTATGCCTTAATAATTTTATTTTTTCTCCTTCAGTAGAAAGTACTGCTGTGCTATAGACAATTAATGCTTCATTTCTCATTTTTTTTCTACTAAAAATCTACATCAGAGATTCTGAACCAAGAGATAGGGAAGCCTACAGTCCTAAATGTGTGTGTGTGTCATTTTGTGTACAGTCATTTTACTTTGTCTGCCTCTGAATATAGTTATTTAATTTGTTTTCTCTTTTGAAAGCAGTGACATTAAGCTGATAAAAAAGGGAGTTGATCTCGCTTCACAAAATTTCAGGCTTCTTTTGATGCTGATCCTGTAACCATCTAGATTTTTTCCTCTTGTTTTGTTTCTTAAAATAAGAGTATTTTCAAAATAGCAGCCCTTTCCTTACCATTAGTGCTGCTTATTCTGGTGACGGCTTTCATTTATAGAAATCTAGTATATCACAAAAGGACCCAATAACACTTGCTTATTATGAGGATTAATGCTAAAGATTAAATACACATTCTGTGTTATTAAATTGAGTGGGGTTTGTGCAACTGAATTAAACTATTCCTTTTATAGTACTGCAAAATGGAAATGTTTTTCATAATTCACATGATTGCTTACAAGTAAAGGAACCCTAGATACTTTACTTATGGGGGGAAGAATATTCAAGAAACACTGGTAGTGCGTATTGGCACAACCTAACCCAAACCCCATCAAAATATTTTCATTGAGTTGACTAATCAGGCCTTTACCTAGTTAAATTTTACTCTTAGCTGTACTATCGTATGAAAGACATGGAAGTTTCCCTGCTCTTATGCTAATATAATAGTGCTTTTGTAATAGTACTTGTTCTTAGAACCAGTTGAGAGGTCTTCATTTCATTAGAAGGTTGCAGAAGGAAATGAGGGGAAAGTCTTTAGTTTGCCTTGAGAAGCAGTTGGAACCACATTGCTTAATGTTCATGACTGAAGTGGAATGAGGAAAAGCCTCTCTACAGGAATACTACAATCTGCTTCTTCAGGTTATACTGCAGAAAACGAAATGTTACTAGCTAAAACAACTCCAACCTTTTTAGCTTAATTGTTTTGAAATGGCCAGCAGGTCGAGGGAGGTGATTCTGCCCCTCTGCACTCTGGTGAGACCCCACCTGGAGTACTGCATCCAGCTCTAGAGTCCTCAGCACAAGAAGAACATGGATCTGCCTGGAATGGGTCCAGCGTAGGGCCTCGAAGATGATCCGAGGGCTGGAGCACCTCTCCTATGAAGACAGGCTGAGAGAGTTGGGGTTGTTGGGCCTGGAGAAGAGAAGGCTCCGGGGAGTCCTTATAGCAGCCTTCCAGCACCTAAAGGGGGCCTACTGGAAGGATGGGGAGGGACTCTTTATCAGGGCGTGTAATGATAGGATGAGGGGTAATGGTTTCAAACTGAAAGCGGGTAGATTTAGATTGGGTATTAGGAAGAAGTTCTTTACTCTGAGGATGGTTAGGCACTAGAACAGGTTGCCTAGGGAAGTTGTGGATGCCCTATCCCTGGAAGTTTTCAAGGCCAGGCTGGATGGGGCTCTGAGCAAGCTGATCTAGTGGGAGGTGTCCCTGCCCAAGGCCAGAGGGTTGGAACTTTAAAGTCGCTGCCAACCTGACCCATTCTATGATTCTCTGAAATACTACAGTGGTTCATGTTGCATTATAGATGGTTAAAAAAATTATCTAAAAAAATGTACATGACGAATAGCATTGATGATAAAACCAGAGCTGAACAGTATGATGAAACTTTCATTAGACCGTAATCAAGTAATTTACATCCTAAGTAGTCCTGAGGCTGTCTTCAGTTTTAACCCTGTTATCATCTTAAGGGCGACTGTCGATGCTAATTCATGATTGATAACTTCTTAATTTCACTTTTTATATATTTCTATACCCTGAGACTTTTTTCTCTCCATTTCCTGAGACTTACATAAATCACAGATAACTAAGAGACTGAAGTAAAGCGACCATCGTTATAGCATCTAGTTGTCAAAGAAATCGTTAAAACATTTTTATCTTAGATATGCTCGTAAATTTAAATGAAAATGACAGATCAAAACAAAGTGCCCATCTGGGCAGGTTAGAGAGATGTAATTAGTGTGGTGTTCTGTGTGACACCACTGTGGGGGGTGCTGGAGAAGAAAAATAATAGATGCTTGGCTTCTCACTTACTGTCCCTGTTTTCTTGTTGTATAGAATAAGATACTAATGAGTGTCAGTTTTCGTATTCATGCCAAGTGTGTGGTAATCGAAGGCTAGAAGCCATGTGTATTGAAAAGATCAGTGGTGTTTTATAAGTTATTTATATCCACTTCTGTATTATGGGAATTTTTAAATCATATGCTGTCCAGAGGCGCCTTCCCAACTACAGATTCCTTGAGTCGTCTGTGCTTTAGCAGATGCGCATTGCTGATACTGTTGTGTAAGGGGGCCTTGAAAGTCAAATGCCTTGCCACATATGGCAGTTCTGCACCAGGTTTTCACTCCATACCCATTTCCCTGTGGACGGGAGAGAACAAAAATGAATCTTAGATTTCCTCACAAATTTGATGGTTTTGTTCTATTTCTGTAGTTTTCCCCTTCCCTTTACTTGAATGCAAGTTTTTCAATTGCTATGGTAATTATTAAGATGATGTAAGTAGTGCTTTTCAAATTCTTAGATTATTCCATTGTAAGTATATGCATTTTATTTTCTGTCCTTTTAATTCTACTTAAGGAAAAAGAGCGGTTAAAGCAAGAGAAACGTGATGAAAAAAGATTAAATAAAGAACGTAAATTGGAACAGCGCAGATTGGAATTAGAAATGGCAAAGGAGCTAAAGAAGCCTAACGAAGATATGTGCTTAGCAGACCAGAAGGTAATTGTAATAATGTAAACTTATTTTATTGCCTCTTGTTTCTGTATTTTACCACTGTGACAGTAACTTTTGTTTTCTTGCAGCCATTCCCCAAGTTTTGGGCTAGGTAATTAGATAAGTATTTGAAATATACTCAAATACAAGATACTACAAACACTAAAGTAGCATAAGTTTAGTTAATAAAAAGCATTTTCTTTATAAGTGGCCTGCTTCCCAAAAAGCACTTGCATGATTGTTTAAAAAAAAATTGATTACTCTGAGTTATTTTTACAGCAGGAATATGCATCATGTCTCAAGACCAAGGCACTAGATAAAGCTTTTCTCATATGTGCAACTACTCTAAGCTGTTACTGAAAAAAGTTACTCTCCCAGTCTTCCGTGTTCTCAGTTCTTGTCCTTCAGGGCTTGACGTACCTCAGGTTCAAGCTCTCTGTTCCAGAGAATTCCCCTCCCTGCATTCCCCAGATATTTTTACATCACCTTTTATAGTATTTTGGTTCAGAATAGAGCCTGAGAGGCTCTCCTGGTCCAAAAGTAAGTATGTATTACTCTTGCCTCTTACATTATGTGAAAAGGTAAATGTGCTTCAGCTTTGAATTAAATTTACTGGATTGGATGTGGAAGGACAGCTTCTCTACAGCTTTTACCTTCTAGCATTGTCATGCTGTAGGTCATGTGGAAGTTTCAACCAGTTTCTCTGGCTGGTATCAAAAAAGTTTTCTTTGGAAATATACTACTGAATCTTTCATTGTTTTTCTTTCCTTTTCAGCCTTTGCCAGAGTTGCCTCGCATCCCAGGTCTTGTTCTTGATGGAAGCACGTTTTCAGATTGTCTCATGGTAGTGCAGTTCCTGTGTAACTTTGGTAAAGTTCTTGGCTTTGATGTGAACGTGGACGTTCCCTCCCTGAGCGTTCTTCAAGAGGGTTTGCTAAACATAGGGGACAGCATGGGAGAAGTACAGGACTTGCTTGTAAAGCTTGTCTCTGCAGCTGTTTGTGATCCAGGACTTGTTATGGGATACAAGGTAAAAAAAAAAAGGAAAGAAGTCCATAATGAGCACCCTGTATTTAGGAATGCGTTCTTCATAATGCATCTTTGACACTTCTCTGATATGGATTTCCATTCCCTTTCTTTTTTCTTCTCTTTGGTGTTGCTGTCCTAATGTTACTCAAAGACTTTCTGTGCCCTGTCTGCCTTCCCATTTTCCAGAAGCGATATCTTTATGGGCATTTTCCCTACCCTCTCCCATTTTTATTTGGACCTCTTGTAAGGTACTATCACATCTGTAGCCACACCTTTTAATTCCTCCCCTCCGCCTTTCATTCTTACCCTTATGTTAATACTCTCAGTGAATCTGGCCATTTCTTTCTCCACAGTCAGCTCTCTACATCACTTCATCAAAACTCTGATTCATTCATGATGCTATTCCTTATTATCCTTCTTTTCCAAGCCAGCATAGCTCTTTTCTACTCTAGAACCCTAGAAAGCATGATTGTACAAAAACAGTGTTCATCACGTTCCAGTTGGATCATGTCTCTCTTCATTTAACCTATTTCATTAATATTATCTCTGCTCTTAAAAACTTCAAGATGAAGACACTCTAATTTGTTACTCTATTCAAGATGTACATTTGAACAATTTTAAAGAAAAATCCTGATTAAAGTCCTGTAATAATGCAAACAAACCCACACCACTGTTTTAGAAAAAATAATGTAGCCTGCAGAGGAAAATAATATTTTAAAATGTGATTGTTCAAAACGTCTTTATTCTTTTTAGGCTAAAACTATTCTTGGGGAACACTTGCTGAATGTTGGTATCAATCGAGATAATGTGTCTGAGATTCTGCAAATATTCATGGAGGCTCACTGTGGGCAAACTGAGCTGACAGAAAGCTTGAAGACAAAAGCTTTCCAGGCACATACTCCAGCTCAGAAAGCATCAGTACTTGCTTTTCTTGTCAATGAGTTAGCATGCAGCAAAAGCGTAGTAAGGTAAGATTTTTCCCAAATAAGTCTGTAAAAGTAAAATTATAAAAATGTGTAATAGCTCAAAAGTACTACTGTATACACTGTGTTCTGTTACAAGAGGATTCTTCATGTGCTTACTCTGAAAGCTGAAATTTGCTGTTACTGCTCCTTACCTTTAAACACTTCTGATATGATGGAAGAGTAGAACTTTTTCATGCTTGATCTGTAAGTTTGTTTTCAAAGCTTGCATCAAAATTTCTTCAGCTATTTGCGGAGTAAAAGATGAGGTTGATTATGAAGAAATTTACTAACTGTTCTAGGGAATAATTTAGAAGAGCCACATAAGGGTTCTGCAGTACTCTGTTTTCTCTTTTTTCCTTTTGTTTTTTAAGACCTCTTTTGTCCAAATCCTTATAGCTTCAGTCATAAGCTGAAAGTGGCAAGCCTGATTTATCATGGTAGTAATTCGAGGAAGTGTATAATTCATTTGTGGTCAGTAACGTATAGCGTTTCATAATTGAAAACCCCCCTATGTATGTACTGCGCAAGAGAGGTAATGTGCACTAATCAAATTCATGATAGTAAGAAACTTCATCTGATTGCAGATGAACAACTGTTAAGTCAGATATGTAGAAATGATCATTAAGAACTCACATTCCTGTATTTTCATCATAGAAACAACCGTAACATGCTAAATTTTTGAGGCTGGGATGTCTCAGAAGTGTGCTTGCAGATGGTCACTGTCCTGAAGCACTTTTTTTCTTTCTTCCATTTCTGCAGTGAAAATTAGTTAGTTTGTAGATCACATGGATCCTAGGTAGAATACCACAGATGTACCAGTGTTAGCCTGCTTCTCAGCACAGGGCTAGATGCTTTGTGGCCAATGCATCTAGAGGCTTGACACTGGATTAGAGCTCGTGAAAGAAATGTTGAATTCTGTGAATGACATGCATCTTATGGAAAGAAAGCTTACGTGATACTGTAAATAAAGACTGCCTGACATAAGTACAGCGGTACGCTACATCGGCATTCTTAGTATTGGAATTTCCTAGCTTTAAAAGTATTTATTTTTAATTCTAAACATTTCTCCAAGATAGTTCTTTGAGGCAAAGTTTCTGTACGTAAATGTCTGTCAGAAAAAGATATGCAAATTCACAGTTAATGGATTATTTTGTCTTTGACAGTGAAATTGATAAAAACATTGATTATATGTCAAACTTAAGGAGAGATAAATGGATGGTTGAAGGCAAACTTCGGAAGTAAGTTTAATTTCTTTAAATATTACAATATATTGCTTTTCTCATTTGCTCAGATATGCTGCTATATAGGCAATTGGTTCTAAGGACAAAACTGATGCAATTACAGGTTTACCAAGGAGTTAGTAAATGAACTGCTCAAATAAGGTGGATGTGGATTTAGAATGGTGCAGCACTAGTCTTCTAAGTCTATTAAAGATGCATGAGGTTTAGAAGGTTAGTGTCTCTCAAAATTGTAGCAAAGTGAAGTCACAAGGTGTGTATTCTTTGGAAGAAAGTAAAATTTTTCTTAATTGGAATATTACAGGAGCTGTCAAATTGCTATTGACATTATCAAAGTTTATTTGGACTTACCGTAATTACCAACGTTTGTTCTGATAGGCATTTTAAGAAGACGTGATTTTCATACAATTACCAGCTGAATTTTGCTAATTTGTATTACGTTATCTTAGTGTTTCCCATCTGTCAATATTGCCTTGTTCCCTGTACCTAGGGATCATATGTAGAATGCAAACTTCGTTTATTTATGGTAAAATTGGTAAAAATTTTTAAGGGTTGTAAGTTTCATAGCCACTGTTCTCCCACCCTACAAGACAAAATTCCATACAGCAAGCATAAAGGCTCCACCTACCAGGAAGCTAGAAGGCATAAAGTTCATGAATCACAGGGGGTAAAAATACATAGCCAGACTCTTTCTTTTTTATTTTTTTCCTCCCTCACCCCCACCCTGTCATCTTTACCTCTTACTTGGAATGGTGAATCCTTTCTTAGTCCTTTATTTAGGTACTTGTGTTTCTAATGTTGTCTCCCTTTTTTCCCCTTTAATGTATCTCAGAAGGAAGAAGGAAAGAAGTAAAGAAGAAGGACAAGAGGGAGGTAGAGGAAAAAATTAGACCAATTGAAAGAAATTCTCTACTAATGCTGCAGATCTCAGTCTGCACAGGGTTAATATATTTTATCTTCAAGGACAATCCAAATACCTTTTCCTGTCTTCATCTGTATCCCTTCTATGGGAAACAGTTTTAAAAGTGTTTCTGCATTTCTGATGTAGCCAACTGTGCCATTAGTGGAGCGGGACCCTTACCTGTCCTGTCTTCTTAGGGACTGCCTAGTCTTTCTCTCCCTCCATCAAACTGTAAGTACTTGTAGAGGTAGGATCTTCCCTTTTCCTCATGACCTCTTTCTTCTTCCCTTTCAAATAGTGGGCAAAACACCCTGAAGTCCCAAGCCCCTCTTCCTTTCTACAGTCATTTCTCCATTTCTTGTGTTTTACCCTCACATGTGGATTTTGGGTTCCAGTAAGTACTCTGTCCTTATTTTCGAGCATAAGTATCATGGAAGTGCTCAGAAACATTGTTCTTCTGCTTCTTTGAATGCACTGGACTTGTTTCATCTCTGTTATCTCTGGCTCCACTTCTCATGAATTTCTGATGAGCTTTTTAGAAGAGCCTTCTTTGATCAAAGTTAGACAATGTATTCTTCTTTATTATGTCAGTATTTTTTCATAAACTCTTACAACTTTTCTGGGGCTTCTCTGAAATCTGTCCATTTCAGTCTTCTGTTTGGTCTTTTTTTCTGCTTCTAGATTTCATTCTTATGTATGTTATCTCCCCCATCCATTTCAAAGTTTAGTCTAGTTTTTAAGCATCCCAGTCCCAAACAGTTTTGCATAGGAATATCTGGTTTCTTGACTACTTGCCATGTGACCAACGGGTGTGTACTCCTTCCATATGCATACAGACCTTCATATGACCCTCAGCATAAGCCCTTCGTGCGTGGGAAGCGCGTAGCAATAGAATGAAGGATGCTGAGGGACGGGTTTATTTCATCTCAGCCTGATTTGCCAGTGCTTGTTGTGGTCAGTCTTCACGCCACTGTGTCCAAGGTTTCTCGGAGTATATCCAAGTGGGATGAGAAAAGAGCCTACCTGTATCAGATGCTTTCACTGAGTGTTGGGGGTTTTTTATTTGGTTGGGTTTTTTTGTGTTCACGTTCTCACTTTTTATGAGACTAGCTCCACATCTGAATATTCGGGGAGGGCGACAAAAAAGATAATATGAAAGCCAGTGTCTGTAAGAGATGAAAAAGCAACATTAAAATACCAGATTGAAAAAAAAAATCATTATATAAAAGCCTGTAGGAATACCTCTTTTTCTTCTTTCTTTTTTTTCTTTCCCCCTATCTTGAAGGATATTGAACAAAATTCCTTGAATAAGTATGATATATATGGCCGGAAATTGAATTTTGAGCTGCCTGGACTGTTGCTGATGGGCTGATGGTCAGTGGGAGGTTGCATCCGATTCCTTCTCTATCAAGTTTAGATGTGAATTTTGATACTAACCACCATTCTTGTGAAGGCACCTATCTCACAATTAGTTCGTCCTTCTTTGTGCTTTCTCGTATCACAGCTGTAGTCAGAAGACTGTCTCACTGGAGATAATTCAGCTGTTTTATGAGTAGATCATCATAAACTCAGCATCTCCTTTTTCCATTACATGTCTTCTCTTTGGCATCTCTCTTGTATCTCGATCAATATAAAAGGGAATGAAAATTAAATACAGCTACTTGTTAGGAAACACATACTACTTAATCCTTCAAGACTTGAAATACTGCAGAACAAGATTTTTCAGTGCAACAGTGTTCTTTTTAACATGCCAGTATGGCATACTCTTGTAAATAAATTTCTTTCCAGTGAGGCCATCTTAACTGTTAAGTGGTGATGGTATATCAAAAGCAGTGTTACATGAGGGGAGAAATTACACCCCGAGTTTGGGTAGGGAGTGGTAATGCTGATTTGGGAAACTTTCATTTTTGAGACCCAAGCTGAAGTTTGTTAGAAGTGCATTTAAAGTACAATGTTTAGAATTTCTCTGCCTTGCTGCTACTTCATATTCGTGTGCAAAAATTACGCAGAAGGCATGAAAATTAGGTCAAAAGGTGAATTTTCCTTTTATGATCTAGAAAACATTACAGATTACATTCGGGCTTAAGTCACACATCTAATTATCTGGTGGGTCATGCACTCTCTTTATAGGCCAATAGGCTTTATAATTCTCTCAACAGTTGCAGATGTTCTGGTATATACCTGAAAGTGAGAAAGATGAAACAGTTTTCTGAGGGAAGGTTTTCTTCTCTGTAAGCCATATATCTAGGTAGCAGCAAGAAAATTGTGCTACCTCTTGAAATACCTGAACATTTTTAAAGTTATACTCTCACTGGTTTCTGCCTCTGTGCTACCTTGGATGCTGACTGCTGCCGCCTTATGCTTCTGTGCTTTGAAAGGGAGCATCTTTTGGTTCATTTCCTTCCTTATAATTTGTAGCGCAGGCTTCCTTTAGTCCTTGACAGCATTATATCTCTTATTTTTGCTTTCAGCAAAAGGAGCCTTTTTTATTTCTTCTCATTTCTTTTAGGTATGTGAAAGAGGTATTTGCTGGTTGTTGAACTTCCTCCTGACAGCTTTATTATTATTGAATAGTCTTCAAGATTATCTTAGTCTATTTTGTCTCTAAAATTGTGCAGTCATGCAGCAGTCAGTCCAGTCATTGACTAGTGACTTTGTTTGATGGTTAATTCCTGTGTATAGGCAGGAATTTCCAGTCCAGATGAAGAAGATTTGTTGGTTGGAAGTTACCTTCGTAAAAAGGAAAATTTGTTGTCTAAGAAACTTAACTCGATGGAAGCCTGAGTAGTATTGACACTCAGTGAGACTAAGACTTCTTGCACCCAACCTGAAAATGTTACTTGCTTCCAAATTAACTGGGGGGCTTGAGAATTTGTTTTCATCAAAAATTATTTTAAACAGCTAAAATATCTAAAACTCCATTTGTATTGGAAAATAAAAGTGTAAAACTTCCTAAATTCTCTGATGGATTAACCAATGCATTAAAAACCAACAACAAACCAAAAAACCCAAACAACCAACCACAAACCCCACAAAGAAACAAACAAAAAACCCAAGAACCACCTCTTAAAAAACAACAACAAAAAACCCAAAAACCTCAAACCAACCAAACACACAAAAAAAACCTGAAAAAACCCCCACAAAACCAAACCAACGAAAGCCCAGCTGTTTTCAAGCAAACAGAAGTCCCCTTGATAATTTCTTGCTAACGGTCTTTTAAAAACACTGCTACCAGTTGCGCGGTTACAGCTTCTTTTCAATCCATGCCCTTGAGCCTGGCTTTGTCACAGCGGTGCCAGAGGTGGCCACGTTGGTCCAAGTGACCGGGAACTGCCACGACCTATTGCACCCGTAGCCACTTGCTGTATGGAATATTGTTTTGTAGGATGGGAAGAGAGAGAAGTGCGACAAGGAAAAATTACGTACTGGTAATTGTGTTTGTCGTTACCGTTCTACTTTTCCCATCCTACTCTTCTTCCAGTCATCTCTTACAAAAATCTTTGTCTTTCCTACGCATGTTTATGAATCTCTTCTAAGTCTGTTGCCTTTTTCGTCAGCATTATAAGTGACTGGTTAGGCCTGGCTGTTTATACCTCCTGTGATTCAGCATGTTTGCCTGCTAGCTCCCTGATAGGTGGAACTATAATTTTTGCTGTGTGGAATCTTGTCTTATAGGGTTTTTATAGAAGAAGAAGGTCTACTACAACCAGAATTACTGGTATGTAAGTTTCCCTTTTATTTCATAAAAGGAAAAATGAGAGTTTAAAGGAGTAATCTCCTAGTAGTTAAGGAGGTAAGATTTCTCAGAAAAGAAAGTATGTCCTAGAACAGAAAGATCAGACAAAGAACTAAAGTCAGGTAATATGTAATAAACTAAAAATGCACAAAAATATGAAATGAAAAAAAAAACCAAACCAACCTTGCTCTTGCTATGCAAATGTAAATAATTTCATACTTCCAACTGAGGATTTTTGCCTTGTCTTTCCTCCCCCACCCCCCGGTATTTTATCATCGTATTCTTAAACTCATAAAACACAAGATAAGGAAGTTGAAATGGTTCTTTCTTCTAATTGTCTTTCCTGACTTTTAAAAATCCCTCTTGTGTTTCATTTCTTCTAAACAGTTACACAATAAAATTCACCTGGGAGAAGGAGAAATTCTATTCAGAACTGAATAAGAAGCTTAAGGGGCTTTATAACCTGAATTTTTCTTTTTTGACTAATAGCAATAAATATTGAGAAAATACGCTGTCATATTAGAACAGTAGAGCTAATTTCAATCCAAAATGTATGATGTACTTTCAGTTGCACAGGAAGAAAGGCATGTTTATGCTGCAGACATATGCCATAATTTCACCCCTTGTCATGTCTTTCAAGGCTTAGGATCATTCATGCCAAGAAAACTGGCAAAAGAGATGCCACAGGGGGTGGTGACACAGGAGAGGAGCAGCACTCCCTGGAAACACCGACACCAGGCCGCAAGCGCAAACGAAAGGGGGGGGACAGTGATTATGATCATGATGACGATGACGACGATGACGACAGCGATGATCAGGCAGATGAGGATGATGAGGATGAAGAGGACAAAGAAGATAAAAAAGGAAAGAAGGCAGAAGTTTGTGAGGATGAGGTGGGGGATTTTAAGTATAGTGAAACTTAATTAACTATTAAGTTAAAACTTGTTTTTCCTTCTGTTTCTGTACAATATGACACTGTTCCCCAAAATCTCATGAGAAAAAGGAAGGAAGAACAACTTACTTCCAGTGTTCTTATATTTTTGCAATAAGTTTATTTTCAGGAGTATTTTTTTTCTTTTTTTGGTAGCTATTATAGTGTGGATTGGTAGGGGGGTGTTTGGTTTTCGTTCTGGCTTTTTCCTGCTTACTTGTTTTGAATTAATCTAAATTTCTCTCAAATTCTGAAAGATTGTAACAGATCCAGAGAGCTGCAGCTTTGTTAGCAAATGAGCATAACTGCAATTTTCTCTAGAGGAAAAATAAAGGTCTTTTATTAGTTACCAATATAATACAGAAGTGTAAAGTTATATTTAACATTACCTATTTCAAAGCTTGTCTGTGACCTTCCTGTGTATTTATTTTTTCATAGCTTTTCTAGGGTAGTCACTGCCAGACTGTATTTGATCACAAGGTGATAAATTTTACTAATCAATATCAGATAAGATGCAGGAAGGATCACTGAAACATTTTTAGCTTGTTTAGAATTGTAGAATTGTTCCTACAATAGTCAAAACATTTTTAGTAGAAGTGCCACAGGCCTGTAAGATTCACTGCAGAAGTCTAGAATTCTCTCCTGGATGGAACCTGATAAAAGAGACAAGCAATACCAAATACAACATTTTAGCACCCTCGCTAGTGCAGTGTTTGCCAGAAAATGATCTGTGTGTGCAAGGTTATTGAAGTTCAGAGCCAGGTTTTATGGGTGCTGTGGGTATGGCTGCTCGAAGAATGCATGTATCAACATGATTTTGAATTCAAATCTTTGCAAACACTCTTCAGTAGAAACCCAGCTACTTTCTAGGGTAGGAACAGCCCTTTGTGCTATTATTCTGGATTTATGTTAAGTACTATAATGAATTTAAGAGAATACCTTAGAGGCATAGCATGATGTTCTTTCAAATTGATACTTCAGAATTAAAAATAAGTAATATTTAGGTGTCTAATCTCACATCCATTCCTTAATCTTTTTTCCCTTCAGTACTATCTCCTTTTTTTGGTGCACTGGGCATTTTGTAGGTAAAAGTCCTGTAACTCCTGTAGAGAGACTAATTTTCTGATGTAACAGAAGTTCTGCTGCATTCATGCTATATGTGGCATTTCACTCTGGCACACTTCTTCAGAGCCAAGAAATATAAGACCAGTAGTATCTTGTGGTGCGGGTGATTAGGAGCTCCTGGGATTTTGGTTGTATTCTTTTGAAAACTTACTGTTAGCCCAAAAGACTTCCTTGAGTAAAATGAAAACTTTTTCTGGAAATTACTCTTAATTTTTCATTTGTGTCAAGAAGTGAACCCACAGGCATGGGTGCATTCCTCTTCAAAGACCAGCAAGATTAATACTGGAACTTTTATAGCAAACTTGGAATTGAAAGTGGCTCTACAGTTTCTTGTAGTCATTGAAATAAAATGCAAGTGTGCACTGACCAAAGGCTGATTGATAATATTTCGACAGATTCCTTTATTTCATGCATGAAAAACACTTAGAAATAAATTTGAATATCCAAAAAACTTCATAGAAACTTAGGTTATAGTCTTAAGCGTTTCATGCACAAACTGAATTATTTCTTCTGGTAAAAGAATGTTTTCAGTGAACATTTGTCCATGAGCTTTCTCCTTTTTCTGCGTCTGAGATGGATTAGAAATATTCAATATATCTCTTTTTTCCAGTTACGTTGTTCCTAGTCAAGTATATCATATATTATCAGCACAAAATACCAACTTTTTTACCCTTAGAATTTACTTCTCATTTTCTGTTACATCTTTTTACTGCAATATTAGTTAGGTATGGTTGTATGATTTTATCCCAAAATAAATTTGGTGTGACAGTGTATTTGATGATTTTTAGGATGATGGGGACCAGACAGCAAGTGTTGAAGAACTGGAGAAGCAGATTGAAAAACTGACAAAGGTGAGAGGTCATTTGTCTTTGTTACACTTTAGATTGGATCACTGGATGTCATGAGTTAGAATGTTCACCATCATTTTCAGTGCTCCAACTTAATATAAATTGAAGAAAGGATCAGCTTTTTGTTTTGTGAAAACATGAATGACGCTACTGTTCATGATGCCTGAGTCATGAGTTTAGTCTAGTGGCAGTAAGTAGATCTGACTCAAAAGACAGAAAGCTGTAGGTAATATATTTGCCCGTCTTAGAATAAAAGGTATTATAATTTTTATCCAAGCTTATTGATAAACTTTTTTTTTTGTTTTGTTGATCTTAGAAAGTGATGATAAATCTTGTGTACGAGAAGCAATGACTTTTCTCTTAAACAAATGACTGCAGTTCTTGTTCCCTCCTACAGCTGGCTAATTTCTGCAGCTGTGTTCCAAGCCAGTACAGAGAACTCTTTGCTTCAGACTTTGAAACAATGGAATAGGAGGAGAAATGTAAATGAGAAAGAGAGAATAATCTTTCTCTCTGTACCCTCTGTAGATAGGGGTACTCATGGCCCATATTTTTATTCTGGGTATTAGAAAGTTTGTCATTGAAGACTTTGTCTTGTGTTCCAAATGGCAATAAATTAGCAGTCTGGAATTACACCTGACTTCCAGCAGTGTCAATTTAGCACAGCAAAAATTGAATAAACAAACTGAAATTCTTGTCGTGNTCCCCCCCCCCCCCCCCCGAACTGTTTGCGTTTGAATACAGAATTTATTTTCAGACATTATTGTTATCATTCTTTTATGAAACATTATACCTCATTAGTTTCCCCTCAGGAGCTGCAGTACCAGCTATCTTCAGTGATCTGTTTACCATTTGCTGTTATTGTATAATAATTGATAGGATTTCAGATGTTCTTGTGCAATGAAATGTTTTATCCTGTTTTTTCTGAGAGTCAGGGTTAAAAAGACGGGACCTACCATTGCAAAATGTATTTTTTTTTAAGGAAGACTGATGAACTTAAGCTAAAACAGGAAGTGACTGAATTCTTTTTTTTAGAGAGAGCCCTGTAAGAAAAGTCAACAGGGCAGCAATTGAGTAGAATATCACATAGTACACGCGCAGAATCTCTAAGAGAGCCTCCTTGTGTGACCCCTGAACTTCTGTTCAGTCTGGCAGCCAGGAGATGTTTTCTGTTATAATGGATTTTTCCCCTTATTGAATTATAACGCTTTCCCTTTTTTAAAACAGCAACAAAGCCAGTACAGGAAGAAGTTATTTGAAGCTTCGCACTGTTTGCGTTCAATGATGTTTGGTCAAGATCGTTACAGGCGACGATTCTGGATTCTGCCCCAGTGTGGTGGTATTTTTGTAGAAGGCATGGAAAGTGGTGAAGGTAAGAAACACATAAAAAGTGACACCAGGGTGTACTGTGCCAAGACATACTGCCCATCTCTGTAGGCTGTGATTTTTTGCAGCAAGGTGTTTAAGCTTTGCCTTCACCCAGAGGCTAAGCAGGCTATTATTCATACGGTGCTCTCTGATACTCTTTCTGATCACAAAATATCAGTTAATATCTTTCAAGATGAGGATTAATATTTTGGAAGCTTTCAGTTGTTATAGTTCTGTATGTTACGGTTTTTCATACTTGTCTACATGGGTTATTTTTTGGCTTCTTCTGAACTACCTCACATTTCCCTGTGGCAGTAAACTCTGCTTATGAAAACTAGGATGACCATACAATGCAAAAAAAATCTTTTCATCTTCAGTTGTTACATTTTGTGTGAATATACAGACGATTCTGTGCTTGAAGATTTGCTGTTTGTCTGCAAAAATACAAAAATTACTTTCACGCAGTGAAGTACTGTGCTTTCTAATCAACAATATGATTTAGTTTCTGTATTTTATCAAATGATCTTTCTTCCAATCCAGCAAATGCTGAAGTTGTTTTTGCTAAAAACGTAATTTTGTTGTTGTGACAGTTGTATACTAGCTGTGATTGAATTTTTCACACACTTTAAATCGGATAGATGCAGAAAATACGTATTAAACTGACCTTTTTGTGGATATTAGAATTCTTAAACATGAACCTTTATTTTGGTCACGGAAGAATCCTTTCTAATTCTGATATAAATAAAGCAAAACTCCATTACTCTTATAATTTTCCCCGATAAAAGAATAAAACAAATCTCTGACACACATCAGAATTGCATGACCTCATGAGAATTGCGTCATTCTAGAGAGCTGTTTAATTAAAATAACTGTAATGTTACAGCATGGCATGAAATCTGAGCCCTGTTTGGCCCCAAAAATAAGCTGTAGAGCTTTTCACAAATCTAATCTTGATCTTCATCTTTCTAAAATGGGTAGCATAAAAAAATAAGTTTTCTGGGTCTCCAGTTCTGTATTATGTTATGCTGTGTGTTAGGAACTGTTCTGCACATGAATAGCTGGATACAGAAGGTAAACTGCCATATGCTGTACTGCTTGCATTCATTTTGTTCCCTGTATTTTATTTACTATAACCAGATAAATCCCCAAATACTTCAGAAGTTGTACACAAAGAAAATAATTAAAATATATCTGCCTGTTTTAAGATAGTAAAAACAAATAAAAAAATATAAAAAAGTTTTAGCCTATAACTCTAGGGCAAACCTGTATTTTTTAATATATTGTCTTAATGAAAGTTTAATCTCCCTAAACAGCAAAATGGGCTCGTTCTTCAGTTCTCAACCACACCCTTTGCCCCTCAGCTCTTAGTTTGCCCTGTTCCAGTGAATTACACAGTTTATCCGCTCCTAATTCCTTTATCTAAACATTGGAAATGTGAGATATAAACTGTTGAATGATCTGTCTATATAAAAAATACTTCTCCTTCCCTCTTTGTGAAGTAATTTTAGTTCTCACGCTGATATTCAAATTGCTTATATTTTGACATACATTATAACTGTGGACACATTTAGAAGTTTTAACGGGAAGGGATATTCTTTTCTTTAATTACTTTTGTAGAAATTATGATTTTCCAGAAGGAGCAAATAAACTTTTGTGGATATTCTGGCTGTAAACCATAAGGAGGACCTTTGTTTATTTGCAATTGCAGTATCTGATGAAGATAATGTAACGAGTTGGAATGTTGGATTTGGTACCTCCTCCCCCTTTTCCTGACATATTCCCATCCCATTTTACGCTTTTTAAGGCTTTAAGTTGACACATCAGTATAAGGGAAGAAGAAAAACGGTTAAGACTAGGAGAGCAAAGAAGACAGAAAAATGTTTTTCCTTTTCATACAAGATAAATCATCTTGCGCACGTCATATGTTTCAAGCAACTGGCTTTTGCAGTCAGCTTCTGTATGTTGTTTTCAAATTGCTTAGATATTACACTCCCTGATTGCATCTGTCTGCTTAGCTGTGTGTAGAGTCCCCATTGCCATGTTGGGTGGCTTTTGCAAGAGTTTTAAACTCTCAAGGATGTTGACATTATTTCACAGTCCCAGTTGTTAATGATTTTCTTGTGAGAGGTTAAATACTTAATGGCTTTCAATGCTTGGGGACTATTTGATTTCACAACAGGAATTTTGGTCCTCCTTTTTGTCGTTGGCTGTGAGTTTAATGAAATGGTCTTATGCAAAAATAAGCTTTAAGGCTATGAACATTTTACCTTCTTGATATAAAGAGGAGTTTTTCAATAAAGCATGGAGAGTCTTGTAAAAAGCAAGCTGCCAAAAATTTGTCCCTTTCAAAGGCTTCGCACTGGCAAACTATTTCTGACATACATGCATCTTAAGGGAGAATACTATAGCTGTGTTAACTACATTGAGGCTGGGTTTCCTCCAGGTGTTCAGCAGGGTTGAAATTTGTGTGTGTCTTGAAGCATGTCTCCTTCCACAAAGTTTTCTGTAAAGTGAGAAGTTATTTAATTTAAAAAAAAAAAAAAAAAGAAAAAGACATTGTGTTCTAGCATGTGAAGTCATTTTTATTTCACTATGATGATAAAAATGGTCTAAATTGGTTGGTCTGTTATATTTCATCTATGTGTCTTGTGCATTTTTAGGCCTAGAAGAAATGGCAAAAGAAAAAGAGAAGTTGAAAAAGGTCGAAAGTGTGCATATCAAAGAAGAAAACTTTGAGACAGATGAAAAATTACAGTGTTTAAATACAACTCACTGTGAGCAAAAGGAAGATCTGAAAGAAAAGGACAACACTAATTTGTTTTTACAAAAACCTGGGTCATTTTCAAAACTAAGCAAACTGTTAGAGGTAGCAAAAATGCCACCCGAGTCTGACATTATGTCACCAAAACCTAATGGCAGCGCAGCAAACGGCTGCACGTTATCTTATCCAGGTAACTCAAAAAACTCTCTCTCCAGTCTTCAGCCCACTGTGTCACAAAGCACCAGTGAGAAGTCTGACTCTAATAATCTTTTCAGTCCTCATGCAAGTGTGACAGGAAAGTTTTACAATTCTCCGCTAATTCCAAATGATCAGTTGTTAAAGACTCTTACTGAGAAGAGCAGGCAGTGGTTCAGCCTTTTACCGAGAACACCCTGTGATGACCTGTCTGTTACCCACATAGATACACCAGCTACTACAGCTTCACTTACCCCTCAGTCACATCCACCATCAAAGTCACCATCACCTGTTCCGTCACCTCTTCTGGGCTCAGCCTCTGCACAGAGTCCAATGGGATTAAGTCATTTTGCATTGTCGCCACTGCAGGTAATTAAATGAATTTTTGAGTAGTCTGAATTTGCTGTGCTTATTTGGGCAGAATTTCTGTTTAGACAAATTGTTTACAATAGTGCTGCCATTATATATCCTTGTTTGTTTTGGGTTTTTCTTGTTGTTTCTAAATGTTTCTAAATAGCTAATTCCATGTTACAGATGTTTTATGATACTAGAAGGTTTTTGATAAAAAATACTAAACCAGATAGAATTACATAAACCCATGTATGTTATTTTTTATGTTTATATCAGTAATTTAATTTGGTTTTATGAGGTTGGCCACTGGCATTCAATGAAAAGCAAATAAATAAAAACTAGTTTTCAGAAACGTGACACACTACACCCTCCTTTTAAAAGCTATTATTTTTTTAAGCATTAACAAGGCCCTAGTAAGGAGTATTTAACGTTAGCGTTATGTTAGTTTTTCTTAAACTAATCAAAAGTACTGAGTAAAGGCCTCCTTTATGTTTTGATTATTGTTTGACAAATAGCATCCTAATCATAATTCAGGCTTCTTGGTAGTAATTAATAATGTAGTTCTGATTGTGTTAACGATATGTTCTGTGTAGCAGATGAAGACTGGATTGCCTATAATGGGACTTCAGTTTTGTGGATGGCCTACAGGAGTTCTTACTTCAAATGTTCCATTTTCCTCTCCTTTACCTGCTCTTGGATCAGGGTTGGGATTATCAGAAGCAAATGGTAACTCTTTCTTGGCATCTAGTGTTCCTGCAAGTAAAAGTGAATCACCAGCACTACAGACGGACAAAATAGCTTCTGCCCCTTCTACAGCCGTTGAAGTAGCCAAGCCAGTAGATTATCCTAACCCAAAACCTATACCAGAAGGTGAGTATCTTATAACCATAAGATAGAACTACGTGAAGGATAATTTCTATGGTGCCACTACAATGTTACAATGTATTTTTCTTAAAATTTGGCTAGATGATTTCTCTAATCTGATTGTGTGTGATGGCAGAAAAAATGCCTGTAAAGTGTTTACATGCTTGTCTTCATTTAGAAATGCAGTATGGGTGGTGGAGGATTACTGATCCGGAGGACCTAAAATCTTTGCTTAAAGTGCTGCATCTCAGGGGAATAAGAGAAAAGGCCTTACAAAAGCAAATACAGAAACACATGGATTATATCACTTTGGCCTGCATCAAAAATAAGGATGGTATGTAATTGATATTTATGTTACACGTGGTTTTGGGGCATAAGACGACTGTCATAGAGCTCTTTGAGTTGACTTTAGACACAGAGTTAGAGGAGTGGCTGGAGGAAAAAGGCAAAGGTCTTCTTGTCCATAGCTGCCTCTTTACCATCTTCATTCTGGAAAGTTACAGGATAGGAAAAATCCCGTTTAATACAAATTGCTCTACTGGAATAAGTGTTGGCAACCTCTTTAGCTCTTCCCATCTCTGTAACGCCCTAGCTCAGCCGCTCCTTCCCCTTCTTGCCTTTAAATTGCAAATTTGAAAACCTACAGAATTTGTTGTTCATATTGGGTATTTTAAGAGTAGTATACTTTTACAACAGTTCTTCAACACTTGACTGGACTGACAGGTAAATCAGCCTGAATTTACTCATGGAAGTTGTTATACTAATTAAAATAATAAAAATGTGGTTCTCAAATACAGTTGCAATTATTGATATCAATGAAAATGAAGATAACCAGGTAACTCGAGATGTTGTGGAAAACTGGTCAGTAGAAGAACAAGCAATGGAGATGGATCTCGCTATTCTTCAGCAGGTGGAAGATCTAGAGAGGAGAGTTGCATCAGCTAGTTTACAAGTTAAGGTAAAACTAACTTTTAGTAAAATGTCTCTTTAAAATAAGTGGTCAGAATTAAGTAGTAGTAGCAGTCCTTTTGCTGTTGGTAAGTGCCTTCTCATTCCATCTCTAATTGTCTGAAAATAAAACAAATCCACTGCAGAAAAATCATGGATATTTGTGTTTGAAACACTTTATTGCAGTTAAATCTTAAGCTGAAGATGCTAGAACGACAGTTCCTGAAGAGTGTTCTTGGACAGTGTGCAATTCCCTGCACGTTTTGTCAACCTTCTATGAATGCAAAGGTTTTGTAGACTGCTTAATTATAGTGGAGTTTGCCACAGTTCTGCCTGGTTTGGGTGATTGTTGCTGTTAACGCTTTCAGAAAAGCCTACTTGAGTATTGTAGAGTCATGCAGAACATGTGATGGTTGTGCATGTGAAAGAGTTAAGAATTCACTGATTGTCATTACAATTTGGAATTTTTCCAAGGTGGGTGTAAAGATACCAAATGATACGTGGCTGATTATAGCACAGATTTAGTATTTGGCATCTAGTGTGTTGTAGGGGTGGATGTTATTTCTGTGCGATAATTGATACTGTCTCCTGAGCCTGTTGGACAGATAGACCTGTTCTGATGTTTCGGCAATAGAACAGGGTACTTCAAAAGGAGATAAGAATGCAGACTGTTGCAGAAAGGTAACTTCAGAAAGTCTGGTAATGCTTGTATTTTTTGATTAATTATTTTAGTTCTCTGGATATTTTGGAAACTGTCTCTACAGATGGATTACAAGTAACCAAGATCCACTGGAAACATCGCTTCAGTTACTTAGTTTGATTCCGTAAAACAGTTCCTCTGTTTACCTAACAGCAACCAATAAATGCACAAACCTTTCTATTAACATAGGGTTGGCTGTGTCCTGAACCTGCGTCAGAGCGAGACGACTTGGTATATCGTGAACATAAGTCAGTTACTAGATTGCACAAGAAGCACGATGGAGATTGTGCTGGAGGCGGAGAAGGCAATGCCAGCTCTGTAGAGCGGAGGAGTGACAACCCTCTAGATATAGCTGTAACCAGGCTTGCTGACTTGGAGCGGAACATAGAGCGAAGGTATCTGAAGAGCCCCTTAAGTACCACCATTCAGATCAAACTGGATAATGTGGGCACAGTTACTGTCCCTGCTCCTGCACCATCCATTAGTGGTGATGGTGACGGGTAGGTTATTGAGATTAACTTGAAAAATTATTGTGCTTCTTTGCTAATTGGAGCCTATTTTCTTATTGCCTGTTATCTATGTACTTTCTTGTATGTCTGTGATCCATATGGGTCATGTTATTCTGCATGGTGCTTTGTAAAGATATTTTTTGTTACGTTTGTTGATAATCTTGCAAAGTTATCTTACATTTAACTGGTTGTGACTAAGCTTTGAGGCACGTAGCCACAGTCTGTGCACTACATGGAATTTAGTTGCTTAAACCTTATACTTATTGGCTGTGTATGTTTTGTCATTGCTTGGCTTTCAATGTGATAATGATTGTTCCACATTTAAACATCAGTAAACACGTACATGACCTACTTAATTTCTCTGTATTTCAATACAGAACTGAAGAGGATATTGCTCCAGGGCTAAGGGTATGGAGAAGGGCATTGTCAGAAGCGCGCAGTGCTGCACAGGTAGCACTGTGCATTCAGCAGTTACAGAAATCAATAGCATGGGAAAAATCTATTATGAAAGTTGTAAGTGGTTTTCCTTTTTTTTTTAATAGTGTAACTAAACTATGTTTGCTATATGCTATTTTCCCACTTTAGGTGTTTTAAGATACTATATTAGCCTTGCTTGCCAAATTCAGCATCCTGAACTTTTTAAGATAAAAAGCTCCTGTGACTGGTTGCTTTATTTAAGATGGTAATTGCTCTTTGTTGTTAACATTTAGGTAAAAAAGAGTAGTTTCTGGCTCCATCTGATGAAAGATGCTATCTGATGGAATATTTCTAGTCTCACCCATGACATAAGCTTTATGGAGGTTCAACATTACATATCCCAATTAAGGACTTCATTTTTCAGAAAGTTAAGATGCTCCAAATGGATGGCTTCTTTGCATGCACACTTCTCACAACTGAAGATGTAAATTGGGCAAGTGTGCCAGCACATAGGCTGAAATACCTCGTTTCCTGGTACACTTAACAAGTAGATCTGTGTTAACTGCATATACAAAGAAGGCATGCAAAATGTATGGGTCAAAATCTGCATGGACCTTTGAACCTGAAATTTCTGAAAACTATGACTACAGCAGTAGTGATTATGATGCGGTTAAGTATGGCTAGTGCTATGTAGTGAGTGGCCAAAATGATTGTTCCATTAGTGTTTTTTTCACTAATTTTTTAACTTCTGCCAGCCTATACAGATTCTAATTATATCTGGACAATTAAAGGATGATATAAATAAAAACTATAGTGTAAGGCTGTACCTCTGAGTTTACATAGGAAACTATGTAAACTGGAAGTTTTAAGCTGTATCTTTAGAGCAAAAAGTTTCTGAATTAGTAGGAGCACCTGAAAAGGCATTTGAATGTTTCAAGGTATATTAAATTTACTATAAAAAACAATTATAGTACCACTCTGAATTTTATTGAAAAGTTTTATACATTTAATCACATAGTAAACATAAGTCTTTAGTGAAAACATGTGGAGATGTTTAAGTTCCTGAAAAAGAAGTCCAGATAGAGAAGAGTATCAAAATCACAGAGTGTAAGTAAGAAAACTCAATACAGTAGATAGATTTAAGTTAGTGTAAATTTTAGGAAGTGCTAGGATGATTTGTTTTGCTTTACTCAATTTGTTCATGGTGGCCTTTGGATAAGATCCTTACTGATTATTATTTGAAAATACTGTTGTAAAATAGAAATTATTTTTATGAAATAGCAACTTTTATATGCTGTATGGGCATAAATGAAGAGTCCTGAGATAGTATGGGCCAAGTGATTTTGATGGGTGTGAGATACCTTTACTTCTCATGGACATTAATGAAATATAAGAAGTATTCATAGATAGGTATGCTATAGGATACCTATCTTATAATGAATTGTTTTTCAAAAGCATTCCCAAATGTAGCCTTTAGATTGGTTCCTCAGCTACTGCATATATTCTTTTACAAATGTGATCATTAGTTGCCTCTGTGGTAAAACTAAAGGAAAACAATTTTGAGAGTGAGTTTGTGTGTTTGGAGGGGAAGGGTAGTTTAGGTACCGTTCTAGAATCATAGAATGTGTTGGGTTGTAAGGGATCTTTAAAGGCCATCTAGTGCAACCCCCCCTCAGTAAACAGGGACATCTTCAACTAGATCACGTTGCTCAGAGCCTCATCCAGCCTGGCCTGGAACGTCTCCAGAGATGGGGCCTCCACCCCCTCTCTGGGCAACCTGGGCCAGTGTCTCACCACCCTCAGTGTAAAGAACTTCACCCTAATGTCTAATCTAAACCTACCCTGCTCTAGTTTAAAGCCATTGCCCCATGTCCTATCACTACATGCTCCTGCGAACAAGTCCTGTGTTTCGAAATTTAAAAATCTATTTAAAGCCATTTTTCATGTATTATAGTACTGCCAAATTTGTCGAAAGGGAGATAATGAGGAACTGCTGCTCCTTTGTGATGGCTGTGATAAAGGCTGTCATACCTACTGCCACCGACCCAAGATCACTACCATACCAGATGGTGACTGGTTTTGTCCTGCCTGCATAGCAAAGGTAACAGTAACCACGAAGGGGAAGGAGCTTAGAGTGACCTTTTCACAGATGGTAAAGTTACAGGTCTTAACAGTGCTTTTTTCAATTAAAATAACGGTCTGTATGTTTTATGTTCAGCTGACATTAAATAACAAAAGTAATAGCTTTTTTTAACTTGGATTTTAGTGGCAGTAAAGACTACAGTTTTATTTGTTTTAAACTGTATTTTTTAAAAAATGTAAGTAGATACAGAATTTTCTCGCTGATTCAATACAATAGTGTTTTATTTCTCTTTTAGAATTTTTTCAGTATTTGTCTTTGGAGCTCCATTCTTAAGTGTTGACAGTCTAATGGCTTAGTTCTGTGTGAAAAGATAAATTGGAGAAAATGCTTAATAAATATTTTTTGTCATTTTTGTACAGCATACGTCAATTTTACTTTTTTGATAGACAGTACGTTTGAGAGAGAGGCTATGTACGTTTCCTCTGTGAGGTTTGGTTTTTTCCCCCTTTCAATAAAAATAGTCAAAATAGAACTCTAGGATAGTTCTATTGAAATGACTGAATTAGCAGTTAGTATTGTTTAAAAATATACAATTTTCCCATCCCTAGTTAGTAGTAAAATTAAATGCATTTAGTGCTAAACTTGTTAGCTGTGTTTTCTCTCTTTCTTCATGAAAATCGTCTTCTAATTCTTTGACTGTTGGTGAGTCTTTTCAATGGCATCATGTGCTTGATTTGGCATTCCATAAAGTTCCTCTTCTAATGATCAGAATGGTGACTTGAAATACTGTGTTGTGTTTTGATGCTGTCAAAGCTCATAATAACTTACTTTTTCATCTTAAGTGCACCCCTTAGTTTCATCTTACTGTCTGTAAATAGTTCGGTATTAAATAATGTTCCTTTTCTCATACTTTGTAGCATTCTTTTATTGTCATACGTCTTTTATGTTCTCCTGTAGCTGTCTTGTAGCCACCTACCTGTATCTTTCATATCTAGCTTTTAATCTTTCAATCAGTTGATTCCATCACTGGCTTTTTAAAAACTCTTTCCAGTTTTCCATATCTTGCAAATAATACGTTTGCTTGAAAATTAGTATACTATTCTAGCTGCATTTATATCAGCCTTTTAGGAATAGACAAGTATTTTTCTAAATCTATGCCAGCCTGGTTTGTTAGGAGGCACTGTTATACCAATATGAAGGTCAGGTGCTTTTAGATTGTCACAAGTCGAGAACCTAAATCACTAGTAACAGGAATTTCTACAGCCTTACTTGCCTTTAGAAAAGAGTAAAAAGTTAATAATCTCCAATATTAATTATTTCAGTTGTTTTGGTGCTTCTGTTTTTCTGATCTTCATTGCTGTCTATCAATAACAGGTTTCTGTAATTCCTGGGTTATTGCTTATTTAAGTTCTCTCTATTGTAGGCAAGTGGTCAAACTCTAAAAATAAAAAAACTTCAAATCAAAGGGAAAAAAAGTAATGAACAAAAGAGAAGCAGGAAATTAGCAGGAGATACAGAGGATGAAGACTGTGCAACTACAAGCGCCTCCTTAAAAAGAGGGAAAACAGACCCTAAAAAAAGAAAAATGGATGAAAATGTTTCTGTAAGCCAATTAAAGCAAGAACATTTCTCAGCTATAAAGAAACCTAGAAGAGATGACTCCAAGGATCTGGCTATATGCAGGTAAAGTGACAAATTATAAACTTGGGTAAGTGCTGTTGAAACAAGTAGTGCCTCACTCTTTTTGTCTGTGTTCTGGGGAACAAGAATACAATTCTTTGTCAGGTATCCCATACAGGTTGTGATAATTTGAGTGTGTATATAAAGGATTTAATGTGTGCATGCTGGGAGTAACTGCTGCATTTGGTAATGAGAATGTGGTCTGTAACATCTACTCCTCCTGCCCTTCCAGGAGTGCGAAGAACGAACCGTAATAGCAGTGGTACTGACAGCTTCCTCCTTCCTATCTGTTATGTCCAAAAGGCATTGCGGTACAGAGAAGGAGACAGCAACAGGAATGCATCTTCTTTTGTAGTATTGCTGTCAGTCAAAAGTAACATAGTTTAGCCTCATCACAGTTTTAGAAAGCCAGTATTAGCACCTGTTTTACTCGTTTGTAAATGGTTCACGTTGAAGTGCGAAGTTTTGAGGTTGCACAATGTTTGATCACTAGAATTTCCTCTTGCGTAGGTTGCCTGGAGGTAATGATACTTTAAATAGTTAAGATGTCTGTCTTTATCGACCTTGTTCTCAGCCTTGCACAGGGCACAGAATAAAGTGCTTTCCTTCTATGGAGTGAATAGGTTGGCAGTACATGATGAACTTATGAAATGGTGAAAAACCTCTGTGACTATATGTACAGCTTAAATACTGATTTAAAACCTTATTTTATTCAGCATGATTCTCTCAGAATTGGAAACTCATGAAGATGCCTGGCCTTTCTTACTTCCTGTAAACTTGAAACTTGTTCCTGGTTATAAGAAAGTTATTAAAAAACCTATGGACTTCTCCACCATTAGAGACAAGCTTAGTAGTGGACAGTAAGTAAAACTTGGTAGTTTTTGCTTCACGTTTTTAAAATATTTAAATACTGAAATACAGTACCCTTTTTAAAGTTAGTTAAACTATTTTGATCTGCCTGCTCTAGCACCTCTGTGATTACACTCAAAATGAAAATTCTTAACTGTATACTTCTGTCTTTGCCATATCTAAGTGAAATAGCATGTCAGGAGGAAGAATTTGTGGAACTGGATGAAAAACAAAACTGCCTGGAAATATGCTCAGAATCAATCAAGAGGAAAAACTCCTTTTCCTCATCTTTTCTCACGGAGACATTTTAGTGTTGTTACATGTAAACAAGCACCAACTATGTGGGCTTTAAACTGACAGTCCATGTTAAGTAGTGTTGTCACTGTGGAGTGAACTGGTGCCCCTGCTATTGGAAGCCAGGTAACATTCCAGTAGGGGTGGCCAAGCATTTCATAGTCCTAAACTCTTGAAAAAAGATGCTACATGCCTCTTTTCCCCTTCCCTCCTTGTTACATCCCTGTGCTCTAATGACTCACCACCACCAAAGAAAATTTTGTCATCCGTGAAGACTGATCCTCTTCAGCATCTCTCAGCTCCACGCAAAGCAGATTCCTAGGATAACACAAGGGGCTTTATAACCTCTTCAGGCTTTTTCTGCCTTGAATCTGAGATTTAAACGCTCCACACATGCTTAGTGGTATTGGTAGACTTGTACCTTTTACTGTCTGTGTTTTTAATTCCTATGAATATTGGAACAATATTTGGGCCATGTATGTTCAGGATAATAAATAGAATAACAAAGACAATGTTACAGGATTGATCTGGCCAGCCTTTTTTTGTACCTGATTGTTCCTCTTTTAGGTAAATGCAGCTGTACTCAGTGCTTACTTTGCAAGGACTTGAGCCCAAGTATAGATGAATAATTGGGAAATGACTTAGCATTTTAACTAGAAAGCTATTGAAAGGAAGCCGGAAGTTAATTTTAAAAAAGTTAGAACTTCAAGCCTGTACTGGAAAACGGCCTTACAGAGTTTTTTAGGAAAATGACAAACACAATGATGATAGAGTATTTCCTTCCACTGATGTTCATTTTCTAGTTAATATTTAAATTAGAATTAAAAAATGAAACTAGAATTAACATGTAAAGCATTCATTGAATATTCTGTGGCTTGTAAATTCACTGATGTTAAGGTAGTTCTTTCTCATGTTGTTGAAGTATTTTTCCCCTTTGATTCTCCATGTTCCAAAAATCATTCACCTTTTTCTTCTTTCAGGTACCCTAATCTTGAAGCATTTTCGCTAGATGTCAGGCTTGTTTTCGACAACTGTGAAACCTTTAATGAAGATGATTCTGACATAGGCAGGGCTGGACACAACATGAGGAAGTATTTTGAAAAAAAATGGGCAGAGATTTTCAAAGTGAGCTGAAGTTACCGGAACTTTTTTCTCTTTTCTTTTTTTTTTTCATTAAATGAGGACTGATAAGACCAGCAGTGTGAACTGTGTGTACATGAAAGTGCAAGGCACATGCATAACTAATGACTGTTTTTTTCCTTTAAAGTATCAGAGTTGTGATACTAGTTCTAAAGGCTTCACTCCTACAGCAACCACGGCCCCTTGGTTATTGGTTTGTGTGTTTTAACAAACTAATTTAGGTAGAACAGGGAAGCACACCCAAAGAATTTCAAAGAAAGGGGTGTTATAGTGCAATAGCAATTTAAAATATATCAAAACGCACTGAATATTCAACCACCAGAGCTCTACTCGGGGAAATGGTTCTCTTTTCCCTTTCAATAAATATCTATTTTTCATTTTTTTACTTTGTAGTTTATTTTTTAGTGAATGTATTTAATTTTATGAATTATTTATGATTATACAGCATTCAGAATCTTCGTTTTCTGTGAAAAGGAAGAATTAGAAAATTGCTTTAAATCTTGAAAATACAACAAGGAATGTTTTAAAATATAAAACAAAGCCAAGTAAAACTGTTTACACTGATGTGCTGTAAAAGCACTAAAAATTAAACTTTACTGTAGAGTTACAAGTACATTTATATATATATGTTGCTGCATCACTTGTGTAGTTAAATTGTATTTCAAGACCGTGAAGAAAAATTGAGACATGTATATACTGTTCATTATTGTTTATATTAAGTCTTGTTTTAAATATGTATGATGTGTACATATTGTTTGCAGACATTATTGTTTATGCCTTAGGAGGACAGTAGCATTTTATTTTAGTCTTAAGGTAATTATAGCTATATGGCTTGTACAGTAATTATCCTCTACCAACACTGTGGAGTCTCCTTAATCTTGGTAGTGCCTGCCTTTAAAACAGGGTGTAGGGGATATTAGTTTTCCATTTTTCTATTTTGTTATATAATTTCAAGCCACCAGGGCCTCAAATTTAAGTATATAATCATTTGTATCCATGTGGAATAAAATTGTGACAATTTCCTACGCACACAGTATTTTTTCATAGAAACATTTCCCTCCATTTGCCTTGCCACAGAAATAACAAAAAAGACATTTGTAACCACTGTGTTTTATCTACTGTGTGTTGTGTTGGCCTGTTGGGGCAGATAGATCAGAATTTTTTTTGTACTAAGTAAGAGTACTTGAAGTTTTATTTAAAAGAAATGTTGTGGAAAGGTAGCATTCTTTTTGTTTTCCTTTTTTAGGAGTGTTATTTTTCACTAGTATGTGTGGCACGGATACAATAAAAGACTGTTTTGCAAACCAGATTTTCTTGGTGACTTTAATACTTCAGATCCTGTCTATACAGGATTTTGTTTTAATTATATCTCGGGAGTCTTGCATTTAACATTCAGTCCTTATAATGCATCTAATTCTCCTGGCCTTTTAATGGTAATTCAGAGCAATTGCCAAGCAGTCAAGAGTGCAGTTCGACCACCTCTTTGCATAAGCATAAATAACATTAGCTCAGGCACTCAGGTGTAACCATTAGGCTGCCTAGTACTTGACCTGTGTCTGCCAGTCCTGTTTCTGTTGTTACAGTGGGAATGCATGTGATAATACATGGCGCAAGCAGTGTTTCTTAAAACTACTGTCCATGCAAGGTTTTGTCCTTTTTTTGGTGTGTAGAAGGGCGAGAGTCATAGTCCTTGCTCTGACTGAAGAAAATAGAGGAATTTACAAATTAATGTTGTGGAACCCCAATACCTATAGCTCCCTCACAAAGTTATGTTTTGGGTTTTTTTTGACGGGGAGGTGTTGTGTTTTGCTTTTAAGCCAGGCCTGACGTGTTTGAGCCTTAAGGCCTTGTTTCATATGCTCCCTTGCCATTATACTTCTTGTCTCTGCTGAGAAAGAACAGTCAGTGCCTGGTTTTTAATAACATTTTTGTTTTCATTGCCCTCCCCAGAACATCCTGTTAGAATAATTCATGTTACCCAGAATAAAACATTCACATTTGGGTGTCAGGAAGCCTTGCATTTTAACATGAGCTCCACCACTACTGCTTCATGCCTTCATCACCCTTCTGAAGACTTCAATAAAAAGGTTTACTGATGCATTCCAGAGATGTGAAGATTAATCAGTATTCTGAGCATACGATGGTAGGCTTTTAAGAGTGTTATAAGTATGCTTAGATTATTGGGAAAACTATTTCTTTGATGCAAAACGCTCTTTTTTTTCCTCAGATTCTGTACTGGTCAATGCCTTATCTGCCATACTAAATTTAATATTAGTTTTCTGAAAAGTCAGAACAACATTACCAGCTACACTACAAATACAGTTGCATTTTTTTGAGCTTGGATCTTAATTAGCCGAACAGTTGGAAAGTTAAGGCAATAACAGCTACCATAGCTGTGACAGTGAGGCAAGCATCACCCCTTTTGACTTGACATTGCCGATGTATTGTTTTGCAGCCAGTAAAATTAAAATTCTGAACAAAGTATGCTGCTCTTAGTTTAAAGGATTTATTGGCAAGCTTTCAAGCTGTTTATTTTAAGTCCATTAATGGTGCTCAATGAAGAGTGTTCTGGTTGTGAATGTGGGTTCTCTTTTTGTCTCTTGGCATCTCTTTGAAAAAAAACCTGGATGATATAAAAACAGCATAAAGTCGGAAGTTGCAATTGTCTTGGACAACACAGATTATTCTTTGATCTTTTTATATGATGTCTTTAGTTCCCTAATGACAATTAGAATGACAATTAGGTGGAGGTGCTCTGATAACTGGGAATGGGCACAGACATCTGAGGAACATTTATCTATACAGTATGATGAATGGGTGGCCTAGGGGACTTGGTTTATTAGACTTGTATCATTCCCAGAGGTCTTAGATTTACGAAAGCATGCCTGCAAACTGAGGGCTAAAGACTGAAATCAGGAATACCATAATTATGCTATTTGATTATGTAACTCTCTTAAGCTCAAGGTAGTTCAAAAACTTCAAAGTTAACCAGGAATTTTTATAGCTGGTATGGACATTCAGAAAAATGAATGTTACCTTTTATTACATAATTTCCACTGCTTGTATTGTCCAAACTAACCATCATTCATTTCAAGTTTCTTATCCATAAAATGTTATGGAACAGTCTTGAACTCTATGGGTGTGGTATTCACCATCCACCCAATTCAAGTGTCTGGTATTCACAACCGTATGCCCTCTTCTGTGAGGAAGTCTCCAACAATTGATATAAAATTCTTTTAAGACCATGAGGTGTTTTATTTAGTAATGTATAATCTTATAGATTGCTAAATCGGAGCAGCACGTATTAAATAGACTGAGGCACTGCTGAGGGAAAGGCAGCCATCATCTTTCGTTCTACTACTGTAATCCTGCGGCCTTGGCAAATGGCCGCCCTGCGCTCAGACATACCTAGGCTTGCAGCACGCAGCTGTGTGGTGACGGGCCGTACCCGGAGTTGGTCACCGCTGGAGATTCGGCAGTCCTGAGGCGATCTCCATACCTCCGCCTGCACCCTATTTCCCTCCTCTCAGCCGCTCTCCCCATCGCGAGGACCGACGCCCTGCCAGGGGCCGGCCCGCACACCACAGCTGGGCGGATAAAAGGATCGCAGCCACCCGCTCTGAAACGGGCGAAGGCCGTGAAGGGTAACACCCCCCTCCGCGCCGACGTCGACTCGTCTCAGGGGGCGGCAGGGCCGAGCCGGGCAGCGCCGCCTCCCGCCTGCCCTTCGCGCCGTGACGCGTCTTCAGGCGGAGACGGAGGGAGGGGGGCTGGCAGCAGGTCTGCGCGTGCGCGGCGGCGCTGCTCCGTCCGCGCCCGGGCGGGGCCCTGGCGCTGCCGTGCCCGGGGGAGGTGGCGAGCCGGGGGGCCTGCGGCTGGCGCTTCCCCCCAGCGCCGGGCGGGCGCCGCGGCTGCCGCTGCGGAAGGTCTGCGGAGGTGGCCGAAGCAGGGCCCTTCCCCGCTGCGTGACCGAGACCCGCCGCTAGAGCCCGGGTGAGGGACCGGCCGCTCCCAGCCGGCGCCTCCGGAGCGCGGCGTGACGGGGTCCAGGCCGTGGCATTGGCGCTGGAACCGCCACAGCGTTTTCCCCGAGGAGTTGCCGGTTGCCTGTGGGCTAGCTGAAACTGCAGTTCTATAGAAGGTAATGTTGTAGCGCAAAACGTCTCTCTGGTGACGAATGCTCCAGATCCTACTGATACCGGAAACCTCTCATTCCTAGGTTTGCTTTTCTGCAGTAAGCTCCTGAAAATCTAACAGATTAAGGTGCCTTTTTCAGCCTCATCTTTCAAGATACCAAGCTTTGTCTGACTCTAGTTTCTCGTAGTTGATAGTACATTGATTTTCTTTTTACAGGTGAGAGATCCTGTTGGCACTACTTAATCTGTTTAATGGTTATAAAGAGAATAGTAATAAAACTAGGAGAACCCTGAAGCTAAAATAGAGAGTATTAAAATACCTGATCTTTAAATTGGCATGCCATGTGCTGCCTGAAAAGAACAGTTATTTTTCCCTTATATACATTTGTGTCTATATGCATACATATATACATGTGTGTGTATGCATGCATATACATTTATACAGATGTATATGTCCACATATATGTGTATGTATAAAAATATGTAAAATATGTATACATAAAAATATGTAAAAACAAATATGTGTGTGTATATATATATAAACACCTGTTTGGGGTTGCCTCTTAGCTCTGAAATTACTGTTCAGGATGAAGTACTTAAATAACAGTCCGATGGTTTTGATAAGTTAACTCACTGTAAATCGCATGGCTGCTTTTGTTCAGGATAAACAACTTTTAAGAGTTGTAGGCACTTCCTTTTGGCTCTGTGCTTCCTTATTCTCAGGAAGCTTGTCTGTGATCTGCAGCATGGGGAGGAACAGGTTGGAATGTACCTTCTGGGGTCTTTCTCAGAGACCAGCAGTGTAAATCCCTTGTCTGATGCTGAGAGCTAAACTGGTCCCAGCAGTCTTAAGTACAGGGAAAATGTGCAGGGAGTTCATATTTTCTTTCATTGTTTAATGCAAATGCAACTTCTGGAGAGGTTCAGATCCTGATCACCCTCTTAATATTCACATTTTGATTTTGACTTAAATATGTTACTCAGTATGTGATGCTTGATTTACACAACAACTGGGGCAACACAAGATTCTTGTTGGTGTTAGTCTGTTTTGCCATCACTAATGTTGCTGCCTAACTGTGAAAGCTAGCAGAAGCTTGAATTTGAATATGATATTCATGCCTGGAAAGGAAAATTTATCTTGGACTCTGGTCATCAAATCTCAGTGCCCTGTCCTATGTTAGACCTGCAGCTTTGAATTTATTGTTTAGTCTGGTTTTATTCTAAAGTATGTATACCGTTGTCTTCATAGGTGTCTTATAAAAGTGCTCTAAATGCTGTATTTTTAAAAGGAGCTTAACAACTGTTGAATCCGCAGACTGCAAGGTATAATTCATTGGAATGTATTTCGGCAAACTCCAGATTAGAGTAGAATCACAGAATTGTCAGGGTTGGAAGGGACCTTAAAGATCATCTAGTTCCAACCCCCTTGCCCTGGGCAGGGACACCTCCCAGCAGACCAGGTTGCTCAGAGTCCCATCCAGCCTGGCTTTAAAAACTTCCAGGGATGGGGCATTGACCACAGCTCTGGGCAACCTGTTCCAGTGTCTCACCACCCTCAGGTGAAGAACTTCTTCCTAACATCCATTCTGAATCCACCCATCTCTAGTTTTAATCCATTCCCTGTAGTCCTACCATTACTCGACGTCCTAAAATGTCCCTCACCAGCTTTTTTGTAGGCCCTTTTAAGATACTGGTAGGCCACAATAAGGTCTCCTCCGAGCCTTTTTTTCTCCAGACTGAACAACCCCAGCTCTCTCAGTCTGTCTTTGTAGGAGATGTGCTCCAGCCTTCTGATCATCCTCGTGGCCCTTCTCTGGACACGCTCCAGCACATCCATATCTTTCTTATAGTAGGGGCTCCAGAGCTGGACACAGTACTCCGGATGGGGTCTCATGAGAGTGGAGTAGAGGGGGAGAATCCCCTCCCTCGATCTGCTGGCCACACTTCTCTTGATGCAGCCCAGGATACGACTGGCTTTCTGGGCTGCAAGGGCACATTGACGGCTCATGTTGAGCCTCTTGTCCACTGGTACCCCCAAGTCCTTTTCTTCAGGGCTGCTCTCAAGCCAGTCACTGCCCAGCCTGTATCGGTGCTTGGGATTGCCCCGACCCAGATGGAGGGCCTTGCACTTGGTCTCGTTGAACTTCATGAGGTTGATGTGGGCCCACCACTCCAGCCTGTCAAGGTCCCTCTGGATGGCCTCCCTTCCCTCCAGCGTGTCAGCCGCCCCACACAGCTTGGTGTCATCGGCAGACTTGCTGAGGGTGCACTCTGTGCCACTGTCTGTGTTACTGATGAAGATGTTAAACAAGACCGATCCCAGTACTGATCCTTCTGTAAGACTCTCCTACAGCATTGCTTGCTGTATAAGCAGAGGCACAGCATTGCTGAGAGAGGATGTAAATGTTCTTTTTAATATTTACGGATGAGACACTGGAACTGAGAAGCTGTGGGTACCCCATCCCTGAAAGTGTTTGATGGGACTTTGAGTAAACTGACCTAGTGGAAGATGTCCAGGCCCATGCCAGGGGGTTGGACTAGAGGATCTCTAAAGGCCCCTTGAGCCCAAAGCATTCTATCATTCTAGATTCCTGGTGCAGCCTTAATTAATGCTTTAACTGTCTACTATAGTGCCCAATTACTCTGTTGTGTCTGGATGCAAATAGTAACAAATTTGAACAGTGAACGTCTTAGCCTAATTTAAATAACTGGAATAACTTGTTTTGCCTCTGTTCTAAGACCAAGTAGCTACTACGTAATCTTTCATGTTGTACTGCAAAATCAGAAGGTGGCATTAAGAGTTTAGATATGTTAATTATGACCAAGTCATAAACCCCTCATCTCATTGCTGTGATTAATCTCTGATTTATGTTGAAGATAAAACAACGATTAGATGAAAAATCTGCCTCTGCAAATGTTTGGGTTTTTTTTTTTTTCCTGAAGAATGTGTCTTCTTAAGGTACTTTGTTTCATTTTTGAAATAGGAGAGATTAAATCTAACTGTTAAACTTTTTTTCAGATATTTTTGTTGAAAGTAGATAAAATGGCAACATTAGTTCACACTTTAGCGGATCATAGCGATGATGTCAACTACTGTGCCTTCTCATCATCGTGCTTGGCTACTTGTTCCTTGGACAAAACAATTCGCGTTTATTCTTTAAACAACTTTACTGAGCTTCCGTACTCGCCTTTGAAAGGTCATACATATGCTGTCCACTGCTGCTGCTTCTCTCCATCAGGACATGTTTTAGCTTCATGTTCAACAGATGGCACAACTGTGGTCTGGGATGCTAGTGATGGCCAGGTGCTGGCAGTGCTGGCGCAGCCCAGCAGCAGTCCTGTCAGAGTCTGCCGATTCTCTCCTGACTCCACATATCTTGTGTCAGGGGCAGCGGATGGCAGCCTCGTTCTTTGGAACATGCAGTCACTGAAACTCTACAGGTGAGTGCCAGATATTTTTTGACTGCCTTGTTTACAATGACAAAAATATAATTTAAGTAGTATGCTGTACTGTGTACAAGACATGCAGTGATGTATGGTTTAGACCTACATCCTTCATTTCCTCCTAGTTGAAAGGTTGATGTATACTGACTATGTAGAAATGATATTGTTATTTTAGGCAGAAATTATTCTACTTTTGTGTTTACGTTGTAAAGAAACAAGAAAGAACTTGAACATTCCAATCCTGTTCCCTTCACTTTTAAAAGTTCATTTCAAAGTGTTAACATGCCAACAATAGTCAACTTAACTTTAATTGCATATATTTTGGGATGTGTGTGTGTCTATATATGCGGCTGCTTAATTTTTTTTATTGTTACTGTCACTTGTAATTGCAGATAGAAAAGTGCACGTGTCCTATTTTCTTAAAGCTGAGATCAATATTATGTAGAAGTTATAAGGGTAACTTCAAATTATGTCAGAGGATTTTAGGTAACCATCTAAGGTCAGTCTGTGGTACTCTGTTTCTTTTGCAACAATTGATAAAAAGAGGACACAGAACACCTTTTACCACAGTACTGCGTCACTTGACTAAATACATGGATGGTAATTACAGCAAAGGCATTCAGTTACTTCCTATCAGCTCAACTGTTGTAGTTGACTAACTGCTCAAATTGTGAAGTAAGATGGCTATTTAAATCATCTCTGTGATGGATGTGAACAACATGAAAGCAAGTTAATTTATGTGTACTTCTTAAAGTATTCGGTAGTTCTGATGCGGATATCTGGCATGAAAGTCTTAAATACATACTCTGAACATATGTAGTACTATTTATTATATTGTTAAGTTTTCAGAGCAGGATCTGCAGGTTTTTGTGTGAAAGTAGGGAAGTTTTAAACGCTGTACTAAGGAGAAAGAATTGTACATATAAAGCTGGGAAGCACTGTAGTGTATTTGCTAGTATTCTTAATGATAGAATTAAGGTCGTCAATGCTTTTTTGAAGGTCCTCTGTCTGATTAGAGAGACTCTCGGGAAAGTTTATTGATTTGTCTTATGTGTTATTAAGTTTGACATCTATGGCAGTAAATAAAATTTCTATCACCAGAAGAATGCGTTGTGCCTTTCAAATGGTAAGTCCATGCAGATTGTCTTTAGTTTAAAAATTATTTTGTCACTCAGTTAAAATTATTGCCTTGGGGTGCCATCTCACGTTTTTCCTCCTTCGGTCAAAGAGCAGCTCCTGGTTCCTACAGTTGTATTTATTTTCCATCTCTTTCCACAGTTGATGTGAGTTTCTCTCCTTTCTATTACCAAGGTCCAAAGTGCAAAGCTTGTAACAGTTTGGCTTATTGTATCATATTGCATTTTAGAGATCACTGCTTCAGAACATTACTTATTCTAAATTCAAATCCCATGTACTCTTGCTTTTCAGATCTGGGAATGTTAAAGATGGTTCTTTGGTGGCCTGTGCATTTTCTTCTAATGGAAATTTCTTTGTCACTGGATCATCATGTGGTGATTTAACCATTTGGGATGATAAAATGAGATGCCTGTGTAATGAAAAAGCACATGATCTTGGCGTTACCTGCTGTGATATTTCTTCACAGCCAATTTCTGGTTAGTTACTTGACTCATCAGTCAAGTCATTTCTCTCTAGCTTTCTTTTTGTCATCAGTGTTCAAGATACTGATGCTAATGTTTTAGAATATTCTGGATATTCTTAAGTAAAACCTGTGGTCAGGTTGATGATGAGGAACATACTTGGTCAACAAACAAGGTGATTATCAAGCTTATGATAGCCTTCAGTAGTTGATACTCCCATCAGGGTTTTGGAAAATGTTTGGGCAGTGTCTGTAAGTGAAGCCTACCTCTTAGGGCTCACAAGGAGTTAGAAGATGCAGTGCTTGATTACTATTCCCATTTTACTCTTTCATACGTTGGTTCCCCAAGGAGCAGGGCTGGATTAAATCAATGCAGAGAACTGTACACCTAATAAGCTGAATGCTTGAGCTGTGAGATGTGAATAGATAGACTGTTTTCCTGCACCTGACTTTCTCAGTTGGAGGAATTTGGGGGAAAAACGAGCCCAGAATCTGATGTGTCCCAACAAGATGTAGTACTGTTAAATGTCTTACATCTGTTTTAGCTGACCTCACTGTGTAAGTTGCATTTCAGTTTTGTCATTATGTGCTTGTTCCTTCACGGTTATGATGGGCAAGAACTTAGTTTTTTTCTTTTGAGAACGAAATCTGATATTCTTGCATATATTTGGGTATTGAGATCAAAACCATAAGGCATGTATAGTATAGTACTTTCTCAGGGCTGCATTGCATATTATATTCAGTTCTCATTCATTTCACATTTGTAAGGCTTTCCGTGGAACTAAAATAATTAGTACCCATATTTCTCTATATGCAAAAACTTGCATACTGAAAGTTGCATATTTAAGCTTCCAGCTATCTCAGGGAAAGTTTTGCATTTGTGTGTAAAGCCTTTTAAAATTATTGTTGTGGTTTAACCTCGGTGGGCCGCTCAGCCCTACGCAGCTGCTCACTTACTCTCTCCCAGTGCAATGGGGGAGAGAATCAAAGGGCAAAAGTGCAAAACCTCATGGCTTAAGATAAAGGCACTTTAATAGAGAAAGCAAAAGTTGCATACACAGGCAAAGCAAAGACAGGAATTCATTCACCACTTTCCGTCACAGGCAGGTGTTCAGCCATCCCCAGGGAAGCCAGGCTCCACCACGCCTAACAGTGACTTGGGAAGACAAATGCCTTTACTCTGAACGTCCCCTCCTTCCTCCTCCTTTCCAGCTTTTTTATTGGGCATGCTGCCATATGGTCTGGGATATCCCTTGGTCGGTTGGGGTCGGCTGTGCTGGCTGTGTCGCCTCCCAGCTCCCTGTGCCCCCAGCCCATCGCTGGCAGGGGGTGAGGAGCAGGGTAGCAGCAACTAACACACCCCAATGTTATCAGCACTGCTTGGGTCATTGTCTAAAACACAGTACTATGGGAGCTACTATCCCAGCCAAAACCATCACAATTATGTCACAACACAGGCTTTTTCTATAATTGCATGGGAATACTGAAGAGTTGTATGTCTAAGCTTGTATAGTGGGAAGAAGCATTTGCACAAACAAAAAGAACTTCTATTTGAAATATCCTGGTATAAGTTAATTGCAGTACAGGAAAGTATCATAGCCGAACAACCAAATATTGGAAATTCTGAAGTATTTATAAGAGTCTGAAAAGCTGAAAAGTTAATTTGTATAAATTTTTGTCAGGCAAAAGTGTTTAATAAAGAGTTGGAAAATCATCTAATCATCTGCTTTTGATGGAGGTTGGGAAATTGGGCAGAAGCCTCATTGTCCTATTTAGAAAATTATGGTGTAACTTATGTTAACAACCTTCTAGGCCTACTTTTGTGCTTTCCAGATCTACTATGGGGATAAAGTGGTCTCCATACAGAGATGTAGGCTTCTGTTTTCGGAGCACACATGAGCTGCTCTTTCAAAGGTACCCAAAATTATAACTGAGCAGCCACTCGCATCTTTCAGTGCTAAACACAGCAGTAAGTACTGCTGTCTGTGTACCACCTTGGCTAAGAAGTTGGTACCAGAGCAGGAAGAAAGCAGAAGCAGCAGGGGAAAAGCAGGACAGAGGCAGGAGAAAGCTGAGGAAGTAGGATGTGAGTATATACTTCAGTACAGAGAATTAGTGACTGACAATACCAAATCAATCAAATGTGTGTCCACTGAAAGGTGTAGGGACAGCAGTGAATCAATCTGACACAATTGAAAGGGGATTAATCTTTAAATAACACCTCTAGATCTTTTTTGGTGAAAATACTACCCAGAAAACTCCATTGTGAACCAAGGGTTGCACCTGAGGGCAGAGGAACATGTTGAAGCTGAAACAGATTGGTCTGTAATTTCCACAATTCCATTTCCCGTTGAGATTACTCTCTTGGTTTAAAAAGTATGTTGTCAGCCCTTCATCCTTCTGCCCTTCTGCCAAGATAGAGAGAAATAGGCAAGAAAGCAATTATTTCCTACAGTGTGGGGTTTTTTTAAATATGATTTATGATCATACTTAATTTTACTTAAGACACATGTTATTGAAAAATCAGCATTTTTCCTTTTCGTGTGTTGCTATTTAATCACCAAGGGTTGAAGCTTCTGGGATTATTGGCAGATTTAACATGTTACAAAATCCATGCAAGTAGTGCTTATCCAGTACAATTAAAGATGGTTTTAGATTGAGACTCTCTTCACCTGCTTAATTCAGAGCAAAATTAGAACCAGATTTTCTGCTTGGTTCTTTGTGCTTTAGACTGCTTGTAACAGATGATTCTCCTACCTTTAAAGTGGATTCCGTCACAGTTGCATAGAAGCTCATCAGATCTAGAGCAGTTACAATGCTGTGCGGGCTTTCCCATCCAACTGAAAACTTTCAGTGCTGCCCTCCTCCTGAATAAGTAAACTTCAGTGAAATTACATAGCAATACTGTTGAAAAATTGGCAGATCTTGATAAAATTTTCTAGTGAACCTCAGTGGAAGACAGTGCAGTCCTCCTCACAAGTTATCCCAAAATGCTTTGTGTTTGTGTGTACAACCACACATTAATACCCCATTAACAATTTGATAACTTGTAAAATAGTGTCAGAGTCTGTGCATCATGTCAGAATTCTCATCCAGACCAAGTTTCCAAGTATCATGTTCTTAGTTACCAAGAAACATGTGTTTTTACAACATGATAGCTAATGCGTGTTACGCATCTCTCTCTGAGACCCAAATCTTACACTGTAAAATCCTAGCAAAAATGATGCACTTTGATCGTTCAATGTTTAACAGATTTGAGGTAAGTTGTGAGATCTGCCACAGTTGTAGTAGCTCTGACTGTTCCTGTGAACAAACAGGTCTACATCTACTGGGATTTTATTGTGATAACCATATGAAATTAAAATATACTTCATGTAGTGGAAAAAATGAGATAAAATCTGTGGGATTATTTTGTAAAACACTTGACAATAAACATTCTGACATTTCTGGTAAACCACAGAGATGGAAAGATGAGCTCTCAAAATGTCTGTTACAATTTTCTGATTTCTTAATCATGGTGATTCTTGTAGGAATTCTAAGACTTGGTACTGGCAGAGGTAATGCCACTGAAGGATTGTTATGGTGACGTGTCAGGCTGATATGCCAGCTCAGTGAAGTAGAAGAGCAGAAATAATTTGGCATAGAACTTAAAAATAAATACAAAATAATTTGTTATGGGCTGAAACAGCACATTTAGAATGGAACATCGTAATTCAGAAATGTTCATATCCGCTGAATACAGAGGGGAAAGCTATAAAACTATTACTGTTGTATTTCATCTTTAGTGCAGTATTTCTTGAGTGATTGGCTGGATGGCAGTCATGAAACATTACTTAGTTTATAAAAATAAAAATGTGAACATTTAAAATTATGAAAATAACCTGTCAGATACTCTCAAATTTTGTACATGTGTATGTGGTTGAGTTTGAGAACTACTGAACTGTAGAAGAAATGGATATAGCCATGTAATTTAGGTTAAAAGACTATATTGTTGCACTCAGTAGATACAGAAATCAAACATTTATCATGAAGGAAACTTAAAATATGAGGCCAGTTCTGGTCTTTATCTACTTGTTCAGGAAACAGTGTAATAGTGATGCCTATTTCTTACTTCTAAATGGTTTTAGGACTTCTGCAATTATTTTTGTTAACACTTTTTGAAAGTAGTACTGAGGTTAAGGATAAGGAAATTTACCAAATTACAGTGTAAGAATGCTGATACGGTTTACTGATAAACTGTTATTTTCAGTGCTTCTGATTCCCATTAATATATTTGAATTTTATCAGATGGAGAACATGGATTCAGATACTTCCAGATGGCTTCTTGTGGTCAAGACAATCAGATCAAACTCTGGCTTATTTTGTTTGCAGATTTCTTAGGTGTGTATAGTGATGCTTTTTTCATATTCCAATGTCTTAAGTCTTTAGTGACAGTTTACATCCAGCTTGTCTTACACCTTGTCAAATTGGTACATATGTAATAATTGACTTTTTGTATTTTTAGGTGTTGAACTGAAATGTAAGTGCACATTGAATGGACATTCTGCCCCAGTTCTGGCTTGTGCATTTTCTTATGATGGGCAGATGTTAGTTTCAGGGTAAGCAGTGTCTTTTACTTGCTTAAATTTCATGCAGATGGCTGTCCAGGTTCATGCTTCAGTATTGTAAAACAAAGTTCAAAAGAGTTGGAGATTTCAAAACATTTCCAATAATTAAGGAATAGTTCTGTGACCTGTAGAGCTATTGAAATGTGTTTCCAATAGGTCTGTGTCTTGCAGGTGATTGACTTCAAAATTTAGGATGTTACAGGCTCTGTTCTCTTGAGTATTGTAATTCATGACTTCCTGGTTTGGGGGCATTTATATGGCCTTTCATGCGGATACTCTAGCATCTATGTAAAACACAAATCTACATTGCAATCATACCATCTCTTTGGGACGCTATTTAGGATTTCCTTCTCACTCATGCACTTTCAGGAACTTTTTATAAAGTTAAATATATGGAGATTTTTGTCTGTGATAGATTTGGTTGAAATTAAAAAATTTCTTCACTGGTCCACGCTCAGAATATGACAACATAAGCCTTTTTTCCATAAAAAGTGCACAATTGAGACAACTATATACCTGTGATTTTGATGTCAGCCCCGTACAGAATAATGGTCAAGACCCAAATTAATCATGAACCATCAGTTAGAGACTAATATTATGATTAGTCTTTGTTAGAGGGTGATAAGGGAGTTGCCAGTGTCATTGCAAGGTCACCGTATTATGCCTGAAAGGCCTGAGCGGGTGGAAGGGACGGGAAGATTCCTGATGACTAGAAAGATGCAATTTACCTCCAAGAAGGGCAAGGTAGAGGATCCAGGGAACTACAGGCCGGTCAGTGTGGCGCCAGTTTCTGCGGAGGGTATGGATCAAATCCTTCCAGTGGGTTTGTAAGCCATTCCCAAGCACAGTGTGCTGGAGCAAGCAGTAGGAGATGACTGAGGGCAACCTGAGCCTGGCCAGCATGGTTGCTGCCTGTGGGGAGAGGCTGGTGTGTGAACGGGGTGGAGGGCAGCGTGCGCGTTACACCTCAGCGTTAGCCAGACTTCTGACATGGTCTCCCAATGTAGTCTTAGAGCCAAACTGGGGAGATACAGATCAGAAAAGTGGACACAGTCAGTTGTGTGGAAGAATAATGGGGCTGTCACGCTCAAATGGTTGCTGGTGATCATCATCATGAAGATAAACTGGCAGCTGGCTACTAGCGGCTTTCCTCAGGGATCAAGCTATTGAAAGAGGAAATTATAAATAAATTAGATATTATAATTTATGTTTTTATGAATATTGATGGCTCTATGTTTTTATTCTGCATTTCCCATGAAAAATGCTTGACCACTTCTAAACTGTCTAAGTAGTAACTTTAGTAACTCTAAATTTTAATTGTCTTTTCTACAAAGACTTTCTTAACTGAAATGGAAAAACTAATGTCTTGCAAAGGAAAAAGAAAAATTATAATAGCCAGCAAATAAACTTAAAACTAGTTTAATTTTATTTTCCATTAGACGTACGAATTACTGTTTTCACTTATATTGTCATAAGTGAAATGTCTATCCCATAAAGTCTTTCAGGAAGCACTGCTGTCATGGTAAATAACCATGCAATTTGTATTTCATTAAATACGTTATGTATTGCTTGCATTGCACCACTGTATATTATGTATTGCATTGCACTACTTCCTTGCTCTGCAAGGTTTCAGAAATAACTAGAAGTGCTGAGAGTAGATCATGGATACCCAGATTCTGTGCATCTGCTTTACAGATACTGCTTGCAAAGACATATAGTAGATACGGTACAGACGATGGGGAGCACTGGGAGTGGGGCCAGTTTGTGTAAGCACTGTGCAAATCCTCCACATCAGACATTCTCATGGACTTGCAGAGTTTTCTATTTAACTAGTGTTTTTTACATCATGCTGGAGGTACAGCTTATCAGTGGTAATGTTTTAAGGTGGCAGTGGCTGGAAGGGATTTAGATATCTAAGCTTTTCATAAAGTTTGTGAAGGAATCTCTTCGCTCTTACTCTGTTCGTGGAGAAGTTTTTTTTCTTCCTCTTCTTAATTTAAAATAGTTTCCTTTTTCCTCTGTGCATCATTTTAATGTTGATGTGTTGGGTTTTTTTTAAAGGTCTGTGGACAAGTGTGTCATAATATATGAAACTGTAAGTATAGCATAGTGCAAGATCATTTATTGGATTGTTGTCTTGAAATATCAGCACTGCTTCCACAGTGCCTTATCAAACAAATATTTAAAAATAGCCACTCTATAAACCCAAAATATTTACTGTGCATTTGGTGGGGGGATGGAAATTTGAGGAAAAAAGTCTCTTGAGAATTTATCAATCTTAATCACTTTTTATTTACATTTCTTTGAGCGGTTTGTTATTTGACTTCTCTACTGTAGATTATAAAAATATAAGCATAACATAGAAGCATAATAATTCAAGATTTTTTTTCTGTTAAATACAATGTATTTTCTTTAAAATTGTTTAGGCATTTTCTATAATACTGTTATTACATCCTTTGTGGTTCATCTCTAAGTGGTATTTACCTTTAGTACTTTATAGTATTAAAAATAATAATAGTATTGCTGAAAATGAAGGATGAACAAAATTTAAACTTGTTCCATCTGGCTTTGCACACACTATTGTACTGATACAACTTTTCAATTAGGATTAAAGTTTTTCGCCAAAATTACTAATTTGATGCCTTCCCAGTTTTTGACGCAATTATTTTAGTAGTTTGAAGCTTAGACAGATATGTAAGAAGTCCCATAGATTTTTAGAACTCCAGAAAATTGAAACATGCAGGAAACCAAAGCATAAGTACTTCTTAATACTATTTGTCTGCTCTTCTGGCCTTAGGTTTTTACCAAATGGGACAATAACTTATAGCGGTTGAGAAGTGGGGACAATAAACCTTCATGGGCGGGAGAGATTTCAACCTAAAACAGGACACTTTCCTCATGATGGAGAGGCCAAAAAATTAGCGTGATGACCAATCTATTAGTGATTCAGAATAACTTCATCTTTCCAATCTGCCTGTACCTGTCAAAGAAATGGTATCTTTCATAAGAAGGAAAATGTTTCAAATCATAAGTTAAAACTGCGGAAATTCAGATTTTTGTTTTTTAGTAGCATCTAGTGGCCGAATAGGAGAATCAGAGGTATAATTAATTATTAGCCCAACTGAAGGATTGTAGCATGAAGTCTATTTGAATGTCACTTGCCTCTTTTAGTAATTTCTAATCCTGGATTTGTAGATGAAACATTTTTATCCACATGAGCAACCAGCCAATATGGTTGTAATAATTCAGTTGTTATTTCTGAATTGTTATGCTGGAAGTTCCGTGCTGGCTGGTGGTTAAAGGACAGCAGTGTTCCACTGAATTGAATAGGGGGCTTCAAGCAGAAAAATCAAGTTGCATTTCTGACTCTGCTGCTGATCAGCTTTGGCATGGTTGTATAACTTCTCTGAATCTAACTTCTGTCATCATCCAAGAAGCAATATTATTGCTTATTTTGAAAGACAGTATGCAAATGAATGAATATTCTTGTTGTTCTTTAAAGATTTAAAATCACAAATACTCCTTTACAGACTACTGGCAATACCCTTCATACTTTGTCTCAGCATACCAGGTAAGAATTCAGTATGATTGTTCTGTTTTACTGTTAATAAATGAAAGAAATTAAATCCTTTTCTTGTGAATTTTCACACATCTGTTTTTACTTGTAGATATGTTACAGCTTGTGCTTTTGCACCATATAGTCCCTTACTTGCCACAGGTTCAATGGATAAAACTGTGAACATATGGCACTTTGAGCTTAAGCAACCCCCTGCAGGTTAGTGTGTGAACACCTTCTGAAGATGCAAAAAATCCCACTTTTTCTTACATGCAGTTAGTTTGTAACCTAAGGATTATGTGCACATTATTTATCTTTTCTCTGAATTGATCTTGTTAATGTCCTACAAAGGTATTATCTTTTTGGTTTTTAAAGAAAATATATACTAGGAGTATATTTCTGTATCTTCTTTCCTGGTATTCGCCATTTCTTGCTCTTTGGACAGCATTTAAGAGATGAATATTATTCCCAGAGCACTGAAAGACTTTGGAGAAGTATCATGGGCAATGAGTTAAACATAAAATATGCTAATTGCAAGCATAATTGTCAGCAAAAAATACAGCTTACTAGTTGTTATATGAAAAAAACTCCAGGATAATTAATGTTACAAAATATATATGTATATAAAAAAAATATATATGTCATTGCTGGGCAGCTCTCCACCATCTTTGAAAGGTCCTGGAGAACAGGCGAGGTGCCTGAAGACTGGAGGAAAGACAATGTCACTCCAGTCTTCAAAAGAGCAAGAAGGAGGACCCAGGGAACTACAGGCCGGTCAGCCTCACCTCCATCCCTGGAAAGATGATGGAACAGCTCGTTCTGGGCGTCATCTCAAGACATATGGAGGAAAAGAAGGCCATCAGAAGTACTCAACATGGATTCACCAAGGGGAAATCATGCCTGACTAATCTGATCGCCTTCTATGATGGTGTGACTGGATGGATGGATGAGGGGAGAGCGGTAGATGTGGTCTACCTTGACTTCAGCAAGGCGTTTGACACGGTCTCCCACAGCATCCTCCTAGGGAAGCTTAGGAAGAGTGGGTTAGATGA
>VXBO01005938.1:456950-494845 GCA_013400135.1 Rhinoptilus africanus | reverse complement strand
TGGAGAGGGTGCAGCACAGGGCTACCAAGATGATGAGGGGACTGGAACACCTCTCCTATGAAGAAAGACTAAGGGAATTGGGTCTCTTTAGCCTGGAAAAGAGACATCTGAGGGGGAACCTTATCAACACTTATAAATACTTGACAGGGTGGGTGTCAGGAGGATGGGGCCAGGCTCTTTTCAGTGGTGCCCAGTGACAGGACAAGAGGTAATGGGCACAAACTTGAGTATAGGAAGTTCCGCCTAAACATGAGGAGGAACTTCTTTCCCTTGAGGGTGGCAGAGCCCTGGCACAGGCTGCCCAGGGAGGTGGGGGAGTCTCCGTCTCTGGAGACATTCAAAACCCGCCTGGACGCGTTCCTGTGTAACCTGCTGTAAGGTGGCCCTGCTCTGGCAGGGGGGTTGGACTAGATGATCTACTAAGGTCCCTTCCAACCCTATGATTCTGTGATTCTGTGATATCAGCACCTAAAATATGTGCAACAAAGGTACATAGATCTTTCTTCAAAGCTCAAAAGTAAATCTTAATTTTGTTCTGCTTTTCTAAGGAGGTGTGAGACTTGGTTTCAGTGCCTGCTGATGCTTTTCGGTCTTTTAGTTCAATTCACATTTGATAGAAGTGTAGGCATCTGAGAGAGAAAATTCCTCCAAACTGAAAAATGATAGGTAAAAGACAATCCCCAATTATTTCCCCCCAGTGAAGTAATGTCTAATAGTGTTTTTTATCTTTCCTTTCCAAAGCAAATACTGTAGAAAATGAATCGAAGGAGGCTGTTGAGGACTGGTCAGAGGATGATGTTTCAGCCTGGCTTTGTGCACAAGACTTAGCAGACTTTGTTGGGCTTTTCAAAAGGAATAACATTGATGGCAAGGAACTACTGAATCTTACTAAAGAAAGTCTGACTAATGAATTAAAAATTGGTAAGAGTATAGAAATCCAAATAGTTTTTAATCTTTAGACTACATGTGAAATGATAGAATGAAAGCAGTTAGTAGTTCCATACATGGATGCGTTTTCCCCTGAAAAAGTTATCAGGACTGATAAAAACCCCTAATGTCACATAATCCACAGTTCTTTTTTGGGATGTTTCCCTATATCTGGAGATATAAAAATGCACTCCCACCAACAATGCTATGTTAAGTGGTCTTACCTGCTTTTGTTTCTATTTTTTTTTTTAGATCTTGTGTTATTAAGCTGTGGAAAAGAATTTCAGCTTTTGTGTGTACTTAATGATTCTGACTTTGGTAAATAGGGTACTCTATAGTTTTTCCCATCAGTCTGCAAAAGTTCCATGTTTATAGTACTATGTGGTCAACTACTTTGAATTTAGCAATGAAATTCTTCAATGTACTGTTACCATAATAGAAGAACACAAGGTATGTTTTAGTCTTTACTTGTTTTGGAGATCAAGCATTTGATGCTGATATTTAGTAAGGATGAAGCAAAGCTTGCCTGGCTCAGACACTTCATAATTCATCAGGTGTCCTAGTTAATACAGTGTCCTGTCACTTAAATACAAAACTGTGATTACATTTTAGGAGGAATCACGACGAAGTGCCATGTTAATAATGATTTCAAAGTAGTAATTCTGAAATAAGAAATTTAAGGATGGTGAACTACACTGGAACTTTCTGAATATAAGTTCTCTATTAATTTTGATGGCTAGATTTAGGTGTAAATTAGGTGCTGGTATGTTTGCTGAAGTGAGATCAAGTATAGCAAAACGCTGAGTAACTTAATATGCCTTTTTAAAAGTAGTTTTATTTCTAGAAGTTAGTATTCTTCATTGTAGGAAGACTGCTCCCTTCCTTTTTTGTTTTGTGTGTGTGTTGTATTGGTCTGTATCACACCATAGTATCTCTGTGTATTAGTTTTTTTGAATTCTAGAAATCAAGAGAGATGCTGGGAACCTGTCAGGAATTGTTATCCACGAAAGACACTTGGCTGCATCAGTTTCTGCACACATTTTCTTTAACTTTGGAGTGGTCTAAAACTCTGTTGCAGCAATCATCAGCTGAGGCTACTCAAATAATGCTGACTATAAGGTTATGTGACACCTGAATGCAGCATGACCAATGATAAGAACTGACCTACTCAATATAGCATTCTCTATGGGGAAGAAAATCAACAAAAGCATGTGTTGCCTGATAGATTTGTAAGGACTCTATCAAGAGCAATTTCAAACTCAAATAACAAAGTAAAATCTGTGTTGTAAAAGCCCATTGTAAGGCAGGCTATAAAATGCAAACAGAGATGATTATGGGAAGCTGGTGCTTTCTGGCTCTTTCATTTGCTATAAAAGGATGTGGTGAGGATTGATTGTATGTACGAACTGAAAGAGCCTCAGTATGTTCTTTCCCGTTATCAGGTAAAATGCTCATTGTTCTGTCTCTGTTCTCGAGACTTTGGTCTTTTGCCATGCTTGTTCTTTGGCAGGTACTTGAACACCCATCATAACACCCATTATAGAATCAGAGTCAGATTTTCACAGGTATAAGGCAGCTGCAAGAAATTTTTTAAAAAACTCTAACTGAAATCGCTTACTATCTTAAACATAACCTGCTCCACAAATATGAACCAGCATATATGCAATGTGAAGCAAGGAGTTACACTTCAATGGTTATATGAACGACATTTTTATGTACTACTCAAAGTCGCTAAATAAAATCATTAAAATCAATCAATTCTGAAGTTGTAAATGCTTGTGATTCTGCTTCTGAATATCATTCTACAACCATAATTGGCACAGAATAGAAATTACAGCCTGATATATTTGACTTGAAGAATTGCTCTCTGACTGCTGTAACTTAAGCATTTACAAAATAGGAAGATACTATCTGCCCAAAACTTACATGCTTTTCAGTGTAATTCAAATTCCAGTTTAACTAAATTTTAGGAGTCCATTACTAATACTTGAATGAGCACATTCTTTCTCTCCTTGATAACCTGTTTTCTTTGCTCTAAAATTGCAATATTTACCAGTTCCATAAGATCTTGCCAAAGAACTCTTGAGTTTATAGTGATGGACTTCTCTGGGCAGAGGAATGCCAGTGTACAATTTAATTGTAAAAGTTATTTCCATTTTGATACAAGCATTGCCTGAGCACCGATGTGCTGCAAGCCTAAGACCTTATCTTTTCATGAAATAGAACATAAAACAATTAAGTGTAACTTGCAGGCACAGTGTACAAACACACCTTATTGTTGTTTTGATGTGTTGTTTGAAGACAGCAAAGTTACTGTTGATGCATCTTCACTTTATTGGCTCGAGTGCCCCTGAGCTAAACACTCTGAAAGAAAACAAGGCAGCATTTATGCCCATCATGGTGACCCTGTGACAAGCTGCAGGGCAAACCTAGTCCAAGGTGACGAGTCCTCAAGTGTGTTGGTGGTAGGTCGTCTTCTGTTTGGAGGGGATGATGGCACGTGTACCTTCACGCTGTTACTTCAATAGTTGTTTCAAGGGAGAAACACTGCTGTCTCCCACTCTGTCGCAGTTGTACCTCCCATTAGCTTTGCACGTGCAGTGTGAGTGCCATTCTGCTGTGCACAAGCTAAAATACGGTTCTGCCAGGTGGCCAAGTCCTTGCATTAGTTCTACTCTTTGTTTCCATTGCTCTCCAAAGTTGTTTGCCAGCAGGCATGACATGCTGTAGCTGAGCTGTTTGTAGCTGTGGCCACAGGGGTCTGCGTGTTTTTTTCTGTTAGGTGGGGGTGGCGAGATGGAGCTGTCTCCTGTAACACAACTGCTAATTAATGCAAGACCTAACCTCTTTGCCATACATGTCTGTGTTGTCCACTTCATGTACGGATTATCTTTTCAGAGTCACTAGGCCTGCGCAGTAAAGTTCTCCAGAAAATTGAAGAACTGAGGATAAAAATTACCTCCGTTACTGTCCCTGATGAGTTCTTATGTCCTATCACAAGGGAGCTTATGAAGGATCCTGTCATTGCAGCAGGTATGCCTTTAAATTATGTTGACTGAAGTGAATTACTCAAGGGTAAAGATGGGTGTGGGAACACAAATACTGGCATATCATATCAGTTGTAGAAAGATAAACTATTCTAAATAGCGGTTGCAACAAAACAGAACTGTGGTAAATGTTTAATTTGCCAAATTACATCTCTGATACGGAGAAAAATACTGACAAGCAAGTCCCTTATGTCAGGTTTGCCGATCAGTCTGTATAGATGATTTTTTTAAGATGTCCTTCCTCTATGTGTCCTTGCAAATATAATTACAAACTTAAAATTGCGTATTCCTCCTAGAGCACAGTGCAGCCTGCAGTGCTGGGACCTGCAGAGCTCAATCAGCTTTTACTTCAATTATTTAACATGTGAATAATATATTTTGGTACTTTGCAGTCAGAGATAGAAACAAGAAACTACCCTGAAACGTTTATAGTCATGGTCAGCTTTCATTGTGAGGGTTTTTTTACTATAAAGTGTTCTTGAAGTGAAAATTATTTTTTAAAAGTTACTCAAGAACTTTGGATCCAGCTAAATGGAAATGTTTGTTTGAATTGTGGTTAAAATCTAATGGTTATATTAACAAAAGGAGTGCAGTAATTTTTATCAGCAATATGCTATTTATGCATTTTCAGTGAAGCACAGCTTTTATTATTATTATATTGATTTTTTTTTTTGCAAGGACTTCCAACCCCCCCAACCAATGTGGGTTTTACTACTAGCCCTGTTTCATGTACTGTAGTGTTTCAGTACCTTGGGCTTTCCTCCCCCATTGTCCTTAACTAGCAAACCCCAGCGATGTGGTGTATTTCTCTTAAGTACTGGGGCAGGGGGCAGGTATGACCCGCAAATGCTTGGTGAGGCTCCGCCATAGGCTGTAGAGTGATGTAGAACTAAACAGAACAACTAGAGCCAAGAAACTGCAGGTACAGGCACTGGGATGAGCATCAGCTGATTGTCTTTAAAGGAACTTGTTTTCCAAGGCCCCCAGCAGCACTGTTGTTATCAAGGCCAAAGTGCTGATGTTGTTATAAACACTGATTGTCAGTGCAGTGTCCTGGCTCATCACCTTGGACGAGTTAGTTTGCTGAGTACAGTATAATTTAAAAAGTTGATCCAAATTTTCATCTTAACAATGCTCTATAAAGTTTTATTGTAATACATTTTACCACGTAATCTGAAACAAGTATGTATGAGTTTATGGTACACCTTTCACAGACCATGTAATTTTTCTGTATCCCAAATTTCCTGTCTGGAAATACCAATTCCCTTTTAAATGTAAATAGCTAAAACTAACAGGGCCCAAGCAGCTGCAATACAAGCTTTCGATGATTTTTTTTTTGTTTTGTAGATGGCTATTCCTATGAAAAGGATGCAATAGAAAACTGGATCAGCAATAAAAGACGATCTAGTCCTATGACAAATCTTCCTCTGCCCTCTCTTGTTCTTACACCAAACAGGACACTAAAAATGGCCATCAGTCGCTGGCTGGAGACGCAGCAGAAACACAGTTACACCACTTAGTTTTGAAGGTATTAGTAAAAATAGATTGAAATGAAATTGTATGTAGATAAATAATTGTATCATCAGAAACAACTAGAAAGAAAGCATTGTGTTTCTGTTCTACTTGTGGCTGTCATTTAAATGTTTGTCAGAAAGAAAGCCTCCACTGTTCATTGCTCCCAGAAAAATTACTGAAAACCTTAAGTTATTGGTAATTTCTGTTTAAGATTTGCTATTCTTCAAATAAAATTATCTTGAAATTTTCACTACATTTATGAGTTCTGAGTCTTGATTGTGACAAAGTTAGTCTTTCAGAAGCTAGGAAACAGCAAAGTATATAGTCTGTATTTCTTTTTCTAATTAAAAAAACCAAAAACATGAATTTCTCTATTCCCTATTACTGAACATGTAGTTGAAACAATTGGGAGAGAGTTTCTCCTGTAACTAGCAGTGACTGCATCTCATCCCACAGGTATATTAATAGTCTTTTATTTTGTATGGAAAAAATACAGTAGCTGTGCAAAAATAGAACTACAGGACAAGACTAATATAGGAATTTTTAAAATATCAAAGAACAGTAAACAATAAATAAAGCTAACCCATAATGATGCAAGCTCAAAAAGAATTTGTAAAAAGGGGTACAGCTGTTTGCAACAGACATAAAACACTGGCTACAAGCAAGATGTGGGAAGTGACTCACTACGGAAAGACTACTCCGGCCTCATTGCACTCACAGGAATGTCACTACATCTGTTTATGTTCAGAACGTTCTTGCCCATGTAAAAACTTATTTCCTCTGGGAAAAAAAAGCAAACCATCACAACTTCACCCTGTCATGCAACTGCACATACACTTTTCCTCAAACTTTCAGCTTCACTCCATCAATTTCTCAGGTTTCCCGTAAAAACCACTTCTTAAACATTTCATTGCTGTACCTTTTATGAATAAACAATAAATCATTTTGCTTTAAGATAGCACCCAAAGGTGATTAGATAAACTATATAAAGTGCGATTATTGTTAATATGCCATAATATTGTGTTCTTCAGTGCAATAACCAATATGGTCAAAGCCTTTCAATACACATGCAAATGTCACTGTTTATTTTACTTGATTTCTTCTAGTTACTAAAAATAGTTATATTTACATGTCAAAACATGGCCTCTTATAGCTTGCTCATACACAAATTAATTACGCTTCCTAAATGTACATCATGCAACCCAAATTAGATACCAGTAGAAAAGTGATAAAATACTATCTTTGATTTTTAAAAAAGCATACATATACAGATCTAAGTATTATGCAGCAGATGATAGCTTTCTTAACACTGTTTTTGAACTAAGCACTTAAGCATTATAGAGGCATAAGTATTACCTAAGTGGTGAGATGTAATAGATCCAAAAGCCACAATTAAAGCCCTACGTAAAAGGAGTCTTATTTAATGGCAAAATGTAGTGGAAAGGATTTCTCTGCTTGAGGTCCTAGTTTGGTGCACTGCTGATCCTAATTGACGCTTTCTATGCAGATTTGCTGTTCCAGTTACTGTCACTGCCCTGTGCTGGTAGGAACAGTCTGAAGTGGTTGTATCCCATTACGTACTGGCCAACAGTGATGATCAGCCAAACTCACAAGCAACCAGCCAAGCAGTATTTTGTACAGCAATAATACCCTATGGTGTTATCAGCTAAGCTTTAAAACCCTGTAAATATAGAAAATAGTATTTATACATTTGATTCAATGAATGATTGCTTTGGTTTTGTAGATGTGACATGACTTAGGTGGCCTTCCTTACTGCTGTGAGGCTGTGGTTTTGACACAGCATCTGGATATAAGTGCAGAGCTTGTTTAGGTGCTCTGCTGTCTTGGCAGGGGGTAGATATTTGGCACTTAAACTCCTCGCGTTCTTTAGCCTGCATACCATTCTCCTTGCTGTTTCCTGCAGCAGCACCAGCAGAAGAAATTTTAGTTTGGTAGTGTTTGGCTGAGAACTGCTCAAAATTTGAGGGCTGACTGCCCCCAGAAGCAACATTTGCTGATAATCCATCTGATGCCTGAGAGTGCCAAGTGCGACTGGATTGAGTATTCTGCTGCTGAAACCTTGCAGTCTTATCCATGATTCCCATAAACGGGGTATTGCGAGGTCTGTGTTCAGCGACGGTACCCTGAACTTGATTAATGATGTTATTCTCCTTGAGTCGAGCATCCAGGCCTGGCCCCTTAACGCCATCTGAAAAACTGCTGGCTGCAGTTAAGCTGCTGGTTGAGCCGGCAAGAACCATACTGCTGGATGGAGAACTGGAAGAGACACCACCGCTTACAGGACTTTGCTGCCTTGCTTCACTGAAATTCATCTGAGTAGAGGCTGTCAACCTGTCAGGGATTTTAGACTTACTTGCAAAAGAATGGGAAGAGATATTCTCATTATGCTGCGAATGGAAACAATGGCTGGACATAAACTTCTCATTGTACAGTTCAGATCCGGGATCTGTGGAAATGCTTACGGATGATAATGTGCTTGTCCCATCCAAATGCTGAATTTTCGAGTGCCGGACTGGCAAGGGACTTTGGGGAAGATGTTGAAGAGACCCTTGTGTCTTTGTATTGCATTGACCGTTTCCCATTTTTGATCCAGGCTGGCTGGAACTCAGGTGCTGGTTAGTTTTTACAATCTGTGCCTGCTTTGTCGGTTGCATGATCAAGCCTGGCTCTCTCAGGTATTTATTGCCTGCTCTGCTTTGAGGGGACGCAGACCTGGCTTTCTGCTGAACGTCTTGAAGGGTCCTGCTGTGGGATGAAGCTGCTAAGGAATGTTGTAGCCTTTGTGGAGAGGAAATAGATTCTTCAGGGTGTGGCAGTTCATCCTCCTTATCTTGAAGATTAAAATTAAAATTATCATTCACACCTTTTAAAATGCCTTCCTCCTCATTATCAGAGTTGTTAATTTGCTGTAGTAGCTGTGGAGATTGATGCTTCTGCTGTTGTGTTCTCTGGAACTGTTTGCATTCCTCTTCTACTCGAGCCATGAGACGTTTTATCTCTTGATTGCCAGGACACAATTGTGTGGCTTCACGTAAGTCAGCAAGAGCAGCAAGTAGCTTTCTGTTTACAAAACAGGAAAAAAAAAGTAAACTTAATAAAAACCTGAGGCAAATCTGAGTCTCAGCATTGCCTTCTACTAATCTACCTCCACCACTCTCAGAGAAATTTTCTGATTTGTCATTTCCTGCTGCAGCTGGTGACAATACACGAATTTGGTGTTCTCCAACCCAGGAAATTCTCTCCTACGGTGGAAGTGCAGACTCAGCCCTGAGCTCTTCCCCTTTTTCAGGAAGGCACCAGAATTCTGCTGATAACACTGGGAACGGATGCTTTGTCTCGACCCTATTACTGTTATCTTCAGATTAGGGAACTTGCTGATCTCTGCTTCACGACTGTTTATTGTTCTGCTTGGAAAAGACATCTCTCCCTACACTTCAACTATACCACTGTAGTTTGGTATTCTTCCAGCTTAAAAAGATGGTTCCGCCTCTCTCCCCTTGGTTTTATCTTGAACAGCTAATGATTCAACATATCCCGTCCTATCCCTACCTGGTTATTCTTGGCAATAAATAACTCAGCACTGGAGTTTGGTGGCACATTGCTGACAACATTCTGCTGAGTCACGTGGAGCAGCAGTCCCATTTACTCTTGTACTTACAATAATCCCTCTTCATATCAACTTGTTACTTTCTGGACTGCCTAATAATTACCTAAATGAGCATTCCATGCTGTTTTTTCGGTTTGGTTACCTTTAGCTGATATAGAGACCTAATGCAGACAGAAAGTGCAAAAGGAAAATAACTTTTTCTTTGCAAATTCCAAACACAGCTAGTGGAAAAGAAAAAGAGTTATTGAAGCATTAGGAAGTTAAAAAAAACCTGTGCAGGCAGATGCACAGAACAGAAGGGTACCTGCTGTTCCTTTTGGCTCTTGCTCTAGCATAATAGGCTTCGTAAGAGTTGGGTTTCAAATCCAATGCTTTGGTAGCAAACTCTTCAGCCATACCAAAGTCCTAATAATTTAAACAAATGTATTAGTTATACGTTGACAAGAAAAGAAAACTGCAAGCTCTTTCTTTATGGTACTGCTCCAAAAGTGCAGACAGCTTATGCAAGTACTGAAAGTCACCTTTATCAGTTAGCAAGAGCAGGTATTTTCTGCAAGACTGAGCCCAGACCTCATCTTGCAGAGCCTGCAAGTTTAACAGGATAAATGACTGCCCCAGAGAGCAAGGCTTTAGAATGTGTTTTGAATAAAGGCTAGTTAAAGAGCTAGGAAGTTATAGAAAAACAAGAAAAAAAAATCAGTGAATAGGCTGGACTAGTCCAGTGCTTTCTTTGGTAAGGTATGTGAAATTTTTAGAGAACTGTGCTAGACATAGCATATTTGGTCTTCATTTAACAAGAACACAGAATAGGAGTTTAGTAAATTGCTGGTTTAATCAAAGAATGGGATTAACAAAGCAGGACTGAAATGGGGGCAGAAAGATGGCTATGGGGAAGATGAAGGCAGAAGCAAATACAATTTTTGTAACAACTACGCACAGCACAGGGTTTTCATGATACTGAATTCTATTGAGCATGATGATACAGGAGGTTGGAAAATATTGACAGCAGAACATATGTCCTGAGATATCGTGCAGGAGCAAAGCAATGTGATGAACTCAAGCTTTAAGTGTAAGGTGATGCACTTCAGGATTGGCAAAAAGTAAATGTGAGTTGATCAGTGAGACATGGCAGGAAACACACACACATGCAGCAGCTGGTCACAGAGCCGCTTTCTGCTGTTAGTTTGATGTCAGTGAAAGAGCCAGCCTCCTCTGGGAAGGTGTCAGGAGCAGCAGTTATGGCACAGGAAGGGAAGGATTGGTTGTGCGGTGCCATGTAAAGTCCTGGACACCTCTGTTGGAGCAGATGCCAAGAACAACTTGGATGACTAGGGAATTAAGAAGCTACTGTTTGAGAAGAGGGAACAGTGTAAAGTATATTCAGAAAATCAGAAGTTTTGGCTCTGCCAGCCATTCAGGTTCCTACCAGCCATTTCATGCACCAGTGAAGGTACAAAGAAACAACCAGTGTATGGTAACAAAGGGTAGTGGTGGTGGCATTTTCCATTTAGTCTTTTAAAAGTCCCACAACCATCCCGCAGTTCATCATTCCAAAATAACTGGACCACATAAGAACAGCTGTAATGGATCCCCCACGGCAACAGACCCTCATCTTGTGAACTGTCCTTGTTTGCTGACACAACAAAACCCAAAATCAGGATACAGAGAAAAGGATTCTAAACCAGCAAAGATAAATGTCCAACTACAAACTCAGTAACACAGCAGAACAGAAGTCCAAGATTCACAATGTCAGAGAAGCAATAGATTAACAGCAAGAGCTTACATTTGTTTTTCGGCGACATCGTGATAAATTCAGGTATAATGAAACTCTCAGCTCATTGAATGCTTTCATTTCTTCTCCAAATCCTTCCCTCGGAAACTTCCTCAAGGCATACTGATAGCGCTGTGCTGCTTCCTTCATCTTACCTTTCTACAAATTTAGAGAACAAGAGGTTCACAAACTCTTGATATTGCAATACTGTTGCAAAAAAGCACATTCATATTTGACATCTTCCAACAGGTCAAGTGGAAAACGCAGAGACAGATTTTTTAAAAAATAAATCTATATAGGATGAATTATACTTACACAGAGACACAATGAGAGAACTTGCATGTTAACTGGAGTTTATGTTGTTTCTAAACTCATACTTTTAATGGTATTTCACTAGGATATTTGCATTAATACATACCACTTGTACAGAAAAATTCACGTATGTACAATTAATGCATGATATGATTGATTATTTCTTTCTTGATTGTTTTTTTTTTTTTAACAGAGCAATCAAATATCTGATGATGTAGTTGGTTAAAACTCTTAACGCCTAGATGCTTCCAGCAGAGCATTTCCTCAGTCAGGAGCAGTGTGTCCCAAGTCAGGTGGTGACACTGCAGAACAAGCTCTGGCAACAGAAGGGGCTGGACAGGAGAAGGTCACGACATCCCAGACCCACAGCCCAGCCCCCCCCGGAGCTGCCCGGTGTCTCAGCCACCAGCAGTCGGGTGACCGGGTGAGTGAGGCTGGAGTAGCCAAAGGTCACTCTGCTTCTGCTGGCAGAAGTTGAATACAAGAGGTGACCTGTCACTCAGGACTACCTGAATGATCCACCCTTGCACTGGAAGTGCTCAGACTCTCCAGGAGATGCTTGGAGAACATCTCCATAATGAACTGCAGATTTGAGACAGTCTTGCTAAAAACACTGAAATCCTAGTATGAGAAGAAGAGCAAATATTTTAGTTCGCAGATGAAGAAATTTTTCTCTTCACAGATTTTACAAGTTAATTTCTTTCCATAAACATTAGGTGTTTTTTATTATTTAATTCATCTTCGCACTCAAAGTGGTCAAAATTTACTGGCAAGGAAAATATTTAAGGCTTATCTTATTGTATTCAGCTGGACAGATGAAAAGTAGGTAACTGCGTACTGTGAGCACGCTCAAGTACGTGTTACTCTGCACCAGCAGTGAGTCGCATCCAGTCTGGAGACTCCAGTCATCCAGTCACATCCACCCCTGGAGAGCAAGAGGCCACAGAGGCTCCTGGGCTGACACAGCTGCCTTTGTACATCACATCTGTCACCCTCTAGCTTAAAAGATGTCCCGAGCTTAGATACCTGCTTGGATATAAAGCTCTGAACCCATCTCAGGATCAATAAACTTGATTCCTAAGATTCCTGTGCAACCTGCTCTGGGTGACCCAGCTCTGGCAGAGGGTTGGACTAGATGATCTCTAGAGGTCCCTTCCAACCCTAGCATTCTGTGATTCCGTGATTCTGTGATTCCAATGCAGAATTTGCGAGAACCTAAGCACGTCCACCCTGATTCAGAACTGCAAAGCCTCCAGGGTCTCTCCTCTGTCCTGTGCAAAGCCATTTGATACAGAACAAAGATCGGAGATAAGGTGGCAGATATTTAAGGGTCGTTATAAAAAAACCCCTACAAAACAAGTCTTGTAGCTAGAATGGGCTTTGAAGGATGCTCATATAAACCATTCAGCACTGTGCTGGACTAGTGAAATAACACAGATGTACCAAATAGTTTAAAAAACAGTCTCTCTTCTGAGCAATATATCACCATTACTAAAAATAATGTATCAAAAGAGCTGTCACTTTCCTCATTATATATTTAAATATCAGACAAAAGAACATTCTCCTGAAGGGAAGGATATGCCTAAATGTCACTTATTTCAATAAGGCACTTTCAAACAAGCCCCTTACGTTCCCAGTTGCTCTTAAGAAGCAACTGACTGCTCCAAATGTTCACTGAGCGACTTGCTCAAGAGAAACAAAATGTACTTAACCATCTTTATTTATTTATTTTACACAGGAGTCTTTCATGATTCTTTCCCAGGGTTCTCCAGATTTCTTGGTCTCATTACCAACATAAGAGGATGTGCAAGTACACATCTTGTTTTAACAGAAAAGGAAGTATGAAGGACTTTTCAGACAGAAGTCCAATGACAATATTCTGCTATCAGAAAAAAAAAAAACTACCTACTTTGTACAGTATATTTCCTTCTTCCATCAGTTTCTGCAGCAGAATAAGGAGAATATCGGGTTTTGAAGTGGCCATTGCCCATGCTGCATTTCCTGCAAGTTAAATTTTAAGGATGTCTGACAAAAGGGAAGGAAGCGTGTTTCTCATATCTATTCACATGAGAAAGCCTAATTCTCCTTCAGTAGATATTCCACCTGCATGGAACTACTACTACTATTATTATTTGCACATATATTTAAAATACTTATATCCCTGCTGCCACACATAGATAGCAGCCAGGTATTAAATGGTCCGATTCATTTCGCCCCTGGTCTAACGCCAGAACAGGACAGTATGGAAGTCATGGTAAAGTTCAGGCCTAAGCAAGAATCTGTATTTGATCATACTTAGCACTGAAATAATAATAAATGATGATTTAAAGGTACTACAGATTCAACAGTTATCACATACACATCTGCACTACTGATTGGACATATATTTTTTGCCTACCCTTTGCAAAAACATACGATTCTATAATTTATTAAAAGAATGTTATTTAATGTAAAACTTCTTACTCTAAATTGTTAGTAGTGTCAGAATTAATTATCACTAAGAGTGTAATCATCATTTTATTGTTTAAGTATATCATGATATACCACATAAAGACTGACTCCCCCAGGCCTCCTCAACATACATCAAAGAAAAGAACAAAATAAAATTATTTGCATTTCCTCACTTCTGAAGTGAGTCTGGAGTATTTAAGAGATTGGATTTCTCTTGAGCGGCCACCTGCAAACCATACAACCTGCAAAACCCCAGTGTGCAGGTGCCAAGATTTATTTATTTAATGTGCTTAACAGAAATGACAGCAGTTCCAGCAGAGCAGATTGTTCCAGCAGGTTGTTTCTCTGAGCACAGGACAGCTTTACTCACCTAGCTTAGCTCCTTTTCTCAGCAGCGTAACCACTACTGACGTATTGCGACACCCAATAGCTCTGTCCAGTGGTCGCATGCCGCTGTGGTCAACATGCTCGATCATCGCTCCTTTCTCTACCAAATACTGCACCTGTGAAAAGAAACAAGACAAGCCTTGTAGCGTTATTTTTGGTAGGAGTCAAATATCTAAGCTACCATTTAATCTTCCTCGAGGTACACAGAGTACATGCTCCAGAGTATGCTAAAGCCATTGGAAATCCACTGAACTGAATCCACCGAAGACAAAGAGCATGGGAACACTATCAAACTCCTCCGAAACACTGCAGGTGAGGAATTAAAAAAATAATAATAATAAAAAAACCCAACAAATCCCCACCCAAATCCCTGGATGTAGCTGTGCCAAGAAAACACTAAGACCAACACATTATGCTTGTTGCCCTCTTTGTTCACGTTCTGAAGGCCAGTATGCAACACAGCAACGCGGCATAACGGCAGCACGCTTAGATGAAAAGTTGCAGCACAGACTCCATTCTCTGTGACACTGCAGCCAGGAACCCCACGAGCAGTAACGAGGAACATGTAAGCAGCATCATAACAAGGAGCATGAATCTAAGGGCTTATTTACCATTTCAAGTTAATTCTAAGGCTGAATGGGACTTAAAGTGCTATAGCACTGTATGCTGTATGGCAGCATTTTTATTGAAGCACTGCTGTTTTGAAATAGGACGTTGTATATGCAAAATCTAGAAATAAAGATGCCAGCGAGTTTGAGAGGCTGCACATGCTATTCCTTCTAGTTCCCTGGTGAACTCTTGGATCTGTCTATAGAGCATTCTTCCATGCAGTTCGTGGAAATCACAGTCCTATGTGGTCAGGCTTCTGAATTATGCTTAATTACTGGGTTTTGAACCATGAGAACAAAAATATACAGTCACTTCAAAAATATATATATATATCTCTAGATATAGATACATGAAAAATAAACATATAGAAGATACTAAATCACAGACTTTAAACTTGTTACATACTTTTGATCTCAGTTACAGGCATGGTCCATTTCAGATTCAGAAAACCTTCACCTAAAATGCCTTAAATTCTTGCATTGTAACATCTATTATAGAGGAAGAAGGCAAATATGTAAGAAAGGTACAGGACTGAAAAAGGAACTTCATCTGTCCTATTTCTGAAATGACTTGTGGAATAAACTGAGAAAAACTGAATTTGGACCTTGGGCCTTGTATCTGCACACTGACAGACTGGATAGTAACATGGAGATGCGCTCAGCACTATCTTCAAAAGATGAAAAGCGTAAGGACTTCTAACAGTTCTCTCCCTGTCATGCAAAGCATGTATGATACCTGTTAAAGACAAGTAATGCTGCTTTATGATGGAAAAGCAAAATCTTTCTGTGTTTCACTCATTCTGGCAATACTATTCTTCTTCCAACATCTCTGACTTGGGGTCTCTGCTCCACCAAGGCACCCAACTGACTGGGACCCTGCCAGGTCCTCGACAGGTTTGCAGAGGCTGAATAAAGGTATTTTCCTCTCATATTCCACAGGATTTTTTTTTTTCATTCCAGTTCATCCAACACAGACATTTTAAATGCTACTTTTTATTGAGATTTAAAACACTGACGCTGAAGTACAAGACCATGCTGTAACACATCACAGCATAATACTGGTACTTCTACCACAGCTACCTTCATACTCAAACCTTATGGAGAATCATAGAATCATAGGGTTGGAAGGGACCTCTGTAGATCATCTAGTCCAACCCCCCTGCCAGAGCAGGGTCATCCAGAGCAGGCTGTACAGGAACGTGTCCAGGCGGGTTTGGGATGTCTCCAGAGATGGAGACTCCACCACCTCCCCTGGGCAGCCTGGGCCAGGGCTCTGCCACCCTCAAGGTAAAAAAGTTCCTCCTCACGTTTAGGTTGAACTTCCTGTGCTCAAGTTTGTGCCCATTACCTCTTGTCCTGTCACTGGGCAACACTGAAAAGAGCCTGGCCCCATCCTCCTGACACACACCCTTTAAGTATTTATAAGCATTGATAAGGTCACCCCCTTAGCTGTCTTTTTTCCAGACTAAAGAGACCCAATTCCCTTAGTCTTTCTTTATAAGAGAAAACACTTTTCTGAGTAAATGCTTGCACTGCAGACAAGAAGCCAGCAGTGTAAGCATCTTGGCTACTTCCTCAAACTTCCTTTCTGTTTTGTTTGGCAATATTTTCTCTAAGCTTTGTTTTGTATTATGAAAATTGAATACATGCTTCATTTTTCTAATGTTAGAACTGTACTGTTATACTTACAATATCAGCATCTCCATAAAAAGCTGCCAGGTCTAGGGGTGTCCGTCCGTTTTTGTCTGTCTGATCAGTTGTTGCACCTTTCTCAACCAAATACTGAACCACTTCCCTGTGGCCTTTTAGACATGCCCAGCTTAAAGCTGTCAGACCTTCTTTGTCCAGAGATGAAATAGTTGCACCTGTAAAATTAAAATTAACTGGGTAATGAAGATGTTCTGTTTAATAAGCAGAATTACCTAACTCACACAGATGCAGCCTCTGCTACAGCTGTGCAGCCTTCAACAACTATTTATTTTCTACCTTCAGAAAGCAGAAATTCCACAGTGCTCAAATGTCCTTCACAAGAAGCCACCATCAGTGGAGTTCGGCCTTGCTTGTCACTTAGATTCACATCAGACCCATGCTCCACTAGAAGTTTAGCAATCTGAAATAGAAAATAGTAATTCAAAAGTAAATGGGCAGATTTCAATGTTAGCCATAATAGCATGAACTTTTAAAGGAGGGGATTAAGGTGTTATTTATAGCGATCACTGAGAAATCCTGTGCAACTCAAGCCTTAACTGTTTGCAGTTCAGGGCCTTCTCCTGACCACAGTGAGCAGTGTCAGAAGCAGTATAAAGGATCTGAAATTGCCTCTATAGTTGGTCTAGGAAATAAAATACTTTAACTCCCATGTATTATTTTTCAGGTGTTATTATAGCTAAGGTTGTCACGCAGCTGATGTACTGTCGAATCCTTTCTATCACTTTAAATACCTTTAAAGGTGAGCTGCTGAACAAGTCCTTTTGAAGTTGATGCAAATGTGTATTAGAAAATTTACATAAATTTATTAGAGGACTAGAGATGGGAGGAGTCAAGGACCACTTCCCAGATGAAGCCACTGAATTTGTGAAGATGTGTCAGACCTGCCAGTGACCCTGCCGTACAGCACACAGGAGCGGTGGAATCCCCCTCTTGTTTGCTCTCGTCACAGCTGCCCCGTGGTCAAGAAGCAATTCACAGACTTCCAGTTTTCCTCTTCCTGCAGCAGCTGTCAGGGCTAAAGAAAGCATTTTCTTTAACATCATCTCTGCTGTTACACCACATCTTTTGGCACATGCACATTATGCGTCTCTAGTTTTTTTTCAACTCGGCCACTCCATAAAATTTTCATAACTATTTTCAGACTCAAATGAATTAGTAAGAATCAGGTTAAATCAATAAGCTACAGACATTCTCTGGTAAATAAAAAGAAGATTCTCAAAGATAACAACTGTATCATATGCATGGCTTGTGAGTTAAAAGGAATCTTTACGAAAATTTTTGATAAACCCACCAGCCTCAGGCAGTTCTAGTTCCTTTTTCATTAACCATTTTTTTTTGATGACAAGAAAACTTCACCTCTTTCCATCAGGCCCTTCCCAAAGGTGAAGACAATAACGGTTCTGGGACTCACCAAAGCGCTTTAGCTCAAGTTTCAGGAACTTCTGTTTACTCAATCCCTAACAGTGATGTGTTACCAAACATCGGATATTTAGATCTCTGCAGGAAGTCTGTATCTTGGACAATTTAGCTTCATTCTGTGCTATTTAAAATTGTTTTCCCTGTTTTTCACAGTAAAAAACACAGCAGGTTATGAACCAGTAGTTCCGATTCCTGTCTGTTAACCCTGGCTCCACACTTCAGGGAGTTGCTGCACATTCCCAGTATGCAGGAGATATTGGCATTCTAGTTCACCTTAAACATATTTTTTGGAACTGAACAGCATATGTATTCAAAAGCAAGTGCTCCCGACCTGTATCTAAAATGCAGTAACCTTGCAACTTGTAGGCAGACATCAGTACCAGTGTGACCGTTCCCCACATGTGCCACAGCTGTGCACACTTTGCATCCCTGGGGACAGAGCAGCCCAGCAGCCCCCAACGTGTCTGCAGAGCGCAATAAGACCACCAGTGACACCATCTTCATTTTAGACACTCATAAGATACAAAATACTGCAATCTACATTCACAATATATGGCTTATGAGAAAGCAGGTGATTTCGGCACTATATTTTGTGACTCGACTCAGTACCGTAACACTGAAGTGCTGCTGTAAAGCTGTACATTTAAACAACTTGCCACCTTCTCCTACAGCTTATTGCACTCCCTGCTTTTCACTGCGGTGCTCATTGAAGCTTGAAAATAAAACATTCTCCCCATCATGATTTTTTACCCTCTTCCATTTCACTCGCATCAACTTACTGTGTTTTAAATGGAGCTTGAAATCAAAATGTTTTGTTGTTGTTTGTGTTGAGGTGTCACCAGTACTGCTAACACTGTTTAGAAAATGGGTTCATGTGCTAACTTCTGCAAGAACCAGCAAAGAACTCACCCCTCCATTTTCTAAGTCCCAATACCATACATTTTCCAATAAGTGGGTCAAATTGTGAATTTCTTTTTACTCATTTTTAAAGCATTTTCAAACATGATAAAGTAGAATTTTTTAAATGACAATGGATGCTGAAAATAAACGAAATTACAAGCACTGCAGGAAGTAGGAAATTCATTATATTTTTAAAAACAACATCTAACCCATTCACTCTTCACTCGCCAATACTTCATTACATTACAGTTACAGCCACTGCTTAGATCTGAACAACTGGAAAGTAACTGCTGTAGATATCAGCATTAAAGGCAAAACAAACTATCTTGTTCAAAAACTTCATATTTTTTCTTCTTTCAGTACCAGCATTTTAGCTCACAGTGTAACTAAGATTACAATATAACCCCCCGTACCTGATCCAGCTCTAAGACGACTAAGCAAGTCCTCCCGTTATCTTAAACAACATCAGGACTAAGCCCTGCTCAGGAATTCCAACTACTATACTCAAAAGGATCGCCTCTGACCTGCCTAAGGGTACTCTGCAGAAGTTGAGAGCAGCCAAAATGATGCTATTTTCTATCACTTTTACTAGACACCAAGTAATGCTCCAACTTAGCTGTATAGAAGATATGAGGCTGGAAAACCATCTCAGAGATGTCTTTAACCTAAGATCGTCTTTTCCAACTGAGACATAGTAATGTGAATTCTGGAAAGGGTAAACTAAGGCAATTCAGAAAACGGGCTTAAAAGTCTCCCACCCTGACATCTTCTCATTTCATGTGTTATGTGGCTTTTTTAACTGCTCCACTTTAGTTTGCTATTTAACTTGCCTCAAACCTGTACTTCATAGAGACATGGCCTTCAGCTATGTTAATGTCATAAAACAGTAGGAATGGCAATGATGATCTCTAGCTGTCTTTCCCTCTAAAAGATTCACAACATAAAATGCTACTGAAACAGCCTCCACAATGAGCAGAACTAACTTTGGATTCAGGTAGAAACCAGCAGAAACAAGCTGCTCCTGAACATGTTTCTATATGAAAAGGAATGACCTTTCAGGTTGTTCTATGCTGTTTTGAAGTAGGATGGATTTTCGCTTTTGAAAACAATCACTCACCAAACATCCCAGTCCTCACTCCATCACCATCCAGCTCCGAATCACGGTCCCATTTATGAAACAGACGGCAAAGAACCACGCGGCACAATGCAAATCTGAGTTCACAAACATACCCAAAACTGCGAGGATGCCAGCAGCATATAAAGTAGTGTCCTTTCCACATACTTTTTTTACATTCAGTAACTGAAGAATAGTATTTCATTTAATGCTAATCCTGTGGCTCTCTTGACTCACTCTACATGTTTTTCTTGTCCCAAACTTACTACTCTATCTCAGAGATAGAGTAGTTCCTCAGGGAGCTGGGCCTTCTCCTTCATCACAAGTCAGCACTGCACAAGGAAGCACGCACTCCACGAGTAAATATTCCCAATACATTAAGCAAGAATTTCAATACAAAATGTTGACAAGAAAATAGTACAGGAAAATTAATTTAGAAACAGATGCACTTTTTTTTTTAATTAAATGGATCTGCAACAAGAGTTTTGTATACATATAGGAACAAAGATTATTTGCTTCTCCAGTATGTGAAGAGGCTACGGATAATCATTAAGAGAGACTGTTTTCCCACCTGCTTGTGCAATCTCAGCTGTTTACATGAAACAGAGATGCTACTCATGTGGTACAACAGGAGAACTTTCAGTTGCAGGCTGCACAGACTACAGTCTGTCTTTAAAAAAATATTTGGTATTTCCCATACACACAAAGGCACGTTTTTTCATCCCTTGTCTAATTAGAACAAATGAGGCAATTGCCTATCATTTCCTGCAAACAAATGGGATTTAAAAAAAAAAACAAACCACACCACCAAAAAAACCATTCTCAAACAGATAATCCTATGAAATTCTACACTGAAGCTTGGAGCACTACATTTCCATAGCCAATTTTCAATTTTATTAGAAAGTCGGTAATTTCCATTAATTTTTGTATAAAGTAACTCTTCTTTTCAATACATGAGATAAGTAGATTTAATAAGTTAAAAACTCTATAATTACAAACTTCATTTTATTATTAAAACTAGTATTTTCCCATGACTATTATCACAGAAAATTAAATTGAAAAAAAAAACCCTAAAAACTCTTTACTTCTTAAATGAGCAACTCTAATTAGGGAAAACATGAGAAAGGAAATACCTGTTTCTCCCCACAAAGCATCAGTGTCGTTGATGTCTATGTCATGGTCCTTTTCAATTGTCAAGATGTAACAAACCACCTGTCAGAAAGAGTTAGCAGAGACGTAGGGAGCCACAAAAACGCCAGTTGGCACTTGCAAGACAGACCAACAGGCAAAAGACTTTAAAAAGCAAAGCAAGCTCAGTATGATTTTTAGTATGACTTGAAGATGATTGAATGTTATTAAAAGCAGTTAAAAAAAAACCCAGTGCCCTTCAGTTAATTGGTTCAGGGTTTTACATGATTATGATTTAATGAGTTTCTGTGTGACCCGCATATGCTAGAATAATCAAGACAAACAATGCCCCCCCCCTCCAGATAAAAGCATCCCAGTTCAGCGAGCAAATTCCATACTGTCTAAAACAAAGGGGGGAAAAAAGAGAATATTTGCATATGTCTTGCAAAATGGCGACTTCTATGCTTTTCCTTTTACATCGTTTATATCTTAGCTGTTTTTTCGCAGAATGTTTTAAACACACAGAGTTAAATGCTGATTTTTAAACTTCAGATGAGTTAAAAATTAGGTTTTGCTATGTTTTTATTTTACTAAGGAAATCTATGTTTTGTAACCACCTGCTAGTAAAAGATTATTCAATTAAACCCTCTTCTAATGGGGTGTTTTCTAACAGGGGAGATGCTCACTGAGAATGCATCAAGCAGGCAGGGGAGTAGAATCACACTAACAAAAGGTTTGGATGCTACGGGAAAAAGCAAAGGAGAAAGTAAAATTATGATTAATGTGATCTATTTTGCTGATATTCAGGAGTCAACTGCTTTCATTTAATCAGTGGATAGCAAACAAGAACTTTATGAGAGTGAAGGCAAATTAATCATCGTTCAGAATCCTCAAATTTATACTGTGAGACAGGGATGGCTTATATATCATACAGTAAATTAATTGTAAGCAGACATTTCAATGTTTGAATCATATAAACAACTTTCAAGATGAGAATTCTTGATCTTATGGCAATTAAAGAAATAGATTTGAAAGACGTAAATATTGAAATGGTTTTACTGAAGAGATTTTAAGTTTCCACTTTTGGCACTTTACTTATAATACATACACAGGAAATTCCATCAGCCTAGTTTGATCTTTATTCAATTACTTTTACCTAATGACTACTTTCATAGCAAGGTTAAGATTTATTTTCCTAATGAACATCTAAGGATGTAAAGCATTTTGAGCATTTCTTAGGTGTTTACCTTTTGTATTCCTTTTACTGAATAATACTGTAATGCTGACAAACAATTCTTTTATCATATACATGAATACAATCCCAAATTTCTGTTTTCATTGACATTAAGCTGAAGTAAACTGAATTTTGTAATCTGACATGTGCATCAGGTTAAAAGTTAAGCACATGCAAGAATGTGCAATATACATTTTGTTACACTATGAAAAAAACCACCCAACCTCAAGTAGAAACATACTAGGGTGGATCACTGATACAGAAATCATCATCACCATGAGAGATTTAGGACCACTTCCAAGAACAAAGAGGAAAAAGTAGACAGAAGATTACATACAAACAAATCCTGAAGCAAAGAATATAATTGGATAATTAACTACAGTGTTTAAAACAGCTGCTAAGAATGCATACTACTTTAAATATCAGAAGTTTCAATAGTTCTGTTTCCCAAACCTCTTCTAAAAATAGCTGCAAGCACCGTTGTACAATTCTGATAAATTCAAACAGATCTGGAAATATCTGAACTATCAACCTACCTGGCAGTGTCCCATACTGGAAGCTGCTGTTAAAGCTTGTTGCAGTGCCTGGCTTTTTCTTAGTGAATTTTGTTCTTGGGAAGTTATCCAAGCAACACTGAGCAAGTATTCAAGAATATCGCAATGCCCTCTCAATGCACTATGGACCAAAGCACACTGGCCTTTCTTGTCTACGTAGTCAGCCTGCATTAGGAAAAAAAATAAACATTCATTCAAAATTAAAGAGCCTAGTGAAAGGCCATGGGGAGGAGAAGCTCCTGAGGACTGCAAGAGAGCAAATGTCACTCCTATCTTCAAGAAGGGCAAGAAGTAAGATCTGGGGAATTACAGGCCAAACAGCCTCAACTTAGCTGCTGGGATGGTGATGGAAAAACCTGGAAACCTTTTCCAAACACATGAAGAACAAGAAGGTAACCAGGAGTAATCAGCACAGGTTTACCAAGGATAAATCATGCTTAACCAAGCTGACAGCCTTCTACAATGAGGCAACTGGCTTGGTGGATGATGGGAGAGCTGTGGATGTTGTCTACCTCGACTTTAGTAAGGCTTCTGACACTGTCTCCCATCACACAGTCATGGACAAGCTGATGAAGTACAGATGATGGATGTGCATGATAAGGTGGACCCAAAACTGGCTGAATGGATGGGCCAGAGGGCTGTGATCAGTGGCACATGGAAAATGCTTCATGGAAGTCTGCGTGGGTGTTCTGGACTCCCCTGCTGCCCCGCCCCAAGTCTGTGTGTCTTATTTTTGTACTTGTGCACAACAACAATAGTTTTTATTAGGCCTTTGCATGATTTTCATGGCTGCAAACATTGCAACTTTGTGCCCCAGTTTACCTTTGCACCTTTTCTGCACAGCAGTGAAACGATGTTCATGTGACCTGCAGCAGCTGCGTAACTAAGTGCTGTCATCCCATTTTCTGAAGTTCCATCAACAGCAGCTCCAAATTCTAGTAAAAGAGTGACCACTTCTTCATGGCCAAGGTGTGACTGAACACACAGCACTGGAGCGTTATTTAGTACTTCAGTCCTGTAATTCACATTTGCTCCTGCCAAGATCAGCAGCCGACTCACCTAAAATTTAATTTAAACAAAACAGTTTTTCCATAATATTTGTCTGAATTTATTAAGAAACTTTGACATCTTGATTCAGGTACTTATAGCGAGTTCCTAATTTTGAAGCAGATTTTATTGGCTGACATTGGCTATGTAACACATAGAGCAACAGAAAGTTTAGAATAGATACCAAATAGATTATTGTATTACTGAACTATGCACTCCCAGTGAGTTTCCCCTGAAACTCACTACACTGTCACCACAATTTCATCTGCGTGACTTGCTACTCTGCAGATCTATGTAACTGACCCCATTAACATAAAACCAGATTGCATAAAAAGCAATCACAAAAAATTACCAGAGCGCGCGCATGTGTGTGTGTGTGCATATACAGGCAGATTTCCAATCAAAAGGCTAAAATTGCAAATTATCAACTTGGATTTCCCCATCCATAATCCAGGGATTTGAGTAATAGTGCAACGTTCTGGCATTTTACAACCTTTCACTCTCACAGTATTTCCTCACTTACAGTTCCCTGGATACTTCCCCATACAAGAAAACACATCTGAAGTATGCCCACCAGATCAGGCAGAACATCCAAGCCCCTGAAAATGCATCCATATGCTCACCTACGCTACAGAGCGCCGCTACACCAGAATCGGGGTGAAACCGTTCTTTCCATCAAAGCCATCAAGGAAAACTGAACTGGACTTTATAAACAGCTTAAAGAAGTACATGAAAACTCATTACAAAGAAGTTCCGTTATGGATGCATAGTGGTGGCTTTTTTGTTCTAAAGGGTTACATTAGTTTCAACATTCACCAACAGAGTTACGGCAACAGTGGCAGAGGAAGCACTGATGGTACCTGAATGCTTATTTTCTTACCTTCACATTGGGTGTATAGATGTTTCTCAGAGAGGCCAGGGCTGTAGACAGTCCATCAGTACTATAACCGATCCACAAGGCTTGGAGATGACTGGAAGAAATTCCAGTCCTTTTACTGAGACCCTAACAGAAATGATATAACAGGAAACCTCACTATAGGATTAGAAATACTATTTATATCTATACCTCATCAGTACAAAGAGAAGTAACAATTTTGTTTGTTAGCACTACCAAGTATTTTGCATAAGCTTCTAACAAATTATTAAAGCAACTCAGAGGAGAATCTCTAGGACGCAGTCATATGAATAGATCATAAAACCTATTAAGTCGTAAGCTCTACCTTAAAAATGTGAGCTTTAAGTATATGATGCCCAAGTTCCATAGTTTGTTGGCGGTTTAACTTTCCCTCTTGTCGAGAAAACATGAAAGCCAGTAGAGCATGTCCACTCCTAGTAAAAAGGATTAAGAGAGAACTGTTTATAACTATACTTCCTGTAAATATCCTTACAAATCTGTACGTCTATCATTATAGCTCAACTTTTGTCAGACTATTGACATTACATCTGAACAAAATCCTTTCCATAACGAAACAATGCAAAGAGAAAAAAGTCAAATTTTAAAGCTGAGCATTTCAACTCCTAGTATTTCTCCGGTGCCACCTCACAAGAGCCCCCGTCAGAGCCATGGCAGCTTTGGACACCTGAGGTGTGCACTGCTCCCTTTGGCCTTTCTTCACCTCACAGTCAGGAACTGCAGGTACCTCAGACAAAACCCCATCCTTTTAGAAGCAGAACTGAATCCTCTTGAAATTTTGAGACAGTATGTGTATTTAGTAATTCTACAGCTACATTAGTCAGAGGTTAGTGCTCTAGGAAACAGTGGAAACGGCATAACCCTGAGAAAATAAGGTTATCATATACTATATATTAATTAGACTATATACTGGAACTACACAATTAACCATATGGTAATTAGACTATTCATCTGGGGTATGAAGTTGTGGGGGGGCTTCTCACCCTGTCTTTGGAAGTTTCTGAACAGAACTTTTCCGAAACAGAAGGTTCAATTACAAGCAGCAGCACCCCAGCTCTGGAGGGAGCTGTAGCCACCCCAACACCAGCCACTGAGCTGCTCTAGCAAACACACTGAAAAGCACAGACAAGTCCTGAGTTGGTGGTAATATTAACTGTCAGCATTATTTATTCTTTTGTAAAAACAAAAAACCCAATTGAATTTGAAAAAAATGGAAGATGCAGTCTGTGACAACGTGCATGTATAGTAACAGCTTACTGTCTCAGGTGTCCTTGCCCACGGCAGGAGGGTTGGAACTAGATGATCTTTAAGGTCCCTTCCACCCGAACCATTCTGTGATTCTGTGTGATTCTGTAATTTAGCTAACTCATGCTCTCTAAGTCAAAGGTGAGATGGAACAAACTGAAACAGTGCCATGAGGATGTAATTATAGAACGAAATGTCTTAATATTTTTATGTTTAAAAGAGCCCAAATGATCTGTTCTTTCTAATCCTGCACTCTAAATAGTACTCTCATTTCTCCATGAAGGTACCACAGTCAAATGCAAATTTGCCAATTCTACAAAATCAGTTATGCATTGTAACCTCTGATAATTCTGGTGAAGTCTACTGCCACACATATAAAAGTTTTCATTTTTGGAAAAAATTAGGTGTGCTTATGTTTTAACATTACTCTTTCCTCTCACCAATTGTTGCAACCATTTATATAAAACATAATTGCAGTTATTTGAACATTATTTACTTGAGGTTTCATTTACCGTGGCTCACATAAGAAGTCCGTATTTTCACCATCTGCTCTCCATACAAGCCATTCCCTGAAGGAAGGATGGCAGAACATACGTGTTTTGTCACGCCTTTTAATCAGAAAACATGAAAGGGCTTCCATCCTTTGGCTGAAGTCTTCCCATTGTTGTTCACCATTTACGTGGCCCGCATTAATAGCCTGGAAAATCTGGTCATCCGTCATGGGATGCAGGGACGCCAGCGCCACATTTAGTATTGGTAGGGCTCGCTCAAAAGCAGAGTTTGTCATGAACTTCATATTGCACTGAAGTAAGTACAGTTCTGATAGAGACACTGGAACAACCTTGTAGCTTGCACTTTTGATTACTAAGTGACCTTTTTGGAAAAGATCCAGAGTGAGTTTCAAATAGAGATAAGATCCCAGGCTTCTCATGATCAGGTGGTTACTCACTTTCCCAATAATAGCTGCATCAGCTTTTCCATTTAAAGATATGTTGTTTATAATTTCCTGGCTGTTATTAATTCTGTACTGAATATAAGCATTCAAGTCATCATGAACTTCTCTGTTGTCTGGAAAACTGTCCAGGGATATCGCGATGAAGGGCAGTGAACTTACTACTTCCTGTGAGGGGGAGAGAGGAAGACAAGGAAAAATAAAAAACAAAACACATAGGTATTACAGTATTCCAGCACTGAAAACCTAACAATGCATCTTTACTACATTGCTATTCTGTAATGAGTACCAGACAGATTAAGAAGAAATTCAGTATCTCTGCGATGGCTTTGCAAATATCCTACCTGATAGCAGGTAGAACAGTATTTCTACATTCATCATTTTTCGTAGGAAGGTCTCAAATACTTTACTGACCAAGCTCAGCAAGGCAATTGAAGGGGATGAGCTACAGAAATGATCACTTCAAAATTAAGGGAACAGAAAACAAGTTACCAGAACTGGACCCTAAGACAGGCCAGGGGAAGGGGGGAGGTAGAAGGAACGATATATTAAGAAACATCACAAGTGACGAGAGAAAAGAATCTCCTCATCATTACACCCTCCAGTACCAGAAAGGTGCCACCCACACATGCACAGTCCTGTTTAGTTTAAGGCAAGTCCCAAGTGTGGCACAGTCAGACACTTCAACAGCTTCACCTCAACACGTTCTTATCTTTATATAACGCAGAGGACATTTATCATTATGTAAATAAAGATCAAAAAGACCTAAAACTTCTTACATAGAGGCATATAGCAGAAGGGTTTAACAAAAGCCTCAACACTTCCGCAACAGGAAAAGGAACTCTCTATTCCACTTTAAAGTAGTTACATGGATTTGAAAAAGCTGAACTTTCAGGCTAGTGAGATGTCTTCATCACAGACACGCACTGGGAAATAGTCCCTACTACAGAAATCCCTTGTGAAAAACAAAAATTTAGTTGAGCCAGAGAAATGCTTAGAGACCGAGCGGCAAGGAGGCAGATAAGAAATCAACTCTCAGAAGTTGTCCTGAAGCACCTTAACAGGCGCCACACCAGCACTGCCTTGCACCCTGTCAGCTCGGTGCACACAGCAGCTCCGGAGCTTCTGCCTGTGCCCCTGCAGACGCAGACACTCTCCGTGGCGTTAGGGAACAGCTGCCGGGCCGCAGTCCTTCTGGAGGCCGCCGTCTCTGAGGAGGGACGCCGGCCCCAGTGGCTGTACAAACCGCGGGAGCTGGGTCTCATGCACTGCCACAGCGTATACAGTCTGTCTCAGAGATGCAGTGAAAGACTAAAACAGGTACACCTCCTTTTTTAAACAAAAGTGAACTGAAGGCGACCATCTTAAAAGCCTGACTAGTGCTAGAAATAAAGACAGAACTTTGTTCAGAACATTGCTGTCCAGCCCAGAGAAACAGGAATTCTGTGTGGCCTCACTTCAACTTTCTCGGGATTTCTGCAACTATCTCTTAGCTGCTTAATTCTCACAAAATGCTTTAATCAGAAGTTTTGAGGCTGTTTTTTTTCAGGGGCAGCAAACAGATGAAGAGATGCAGAAAGATCAATGGTAATAAGGCCAGAAAACAACCTCATCAATATAGATAGTGGAATTGTGGCTTATGCTTTCCTAAGAAGTGAAAATCCAGAGCTTAATACCAGTAGAAATACACTCCAACAAGTACACGTTGAAGGGAAAACACACCTGTGGGATACTAATTTTATTTTTTTAAAGCTTTCCATCATTCATTTTCCCATTTCACTCTTGAAGGCCAAGGAAACATACTGTGATTTCACCACATTTTTGTATTAACAATCCTACTAGCATACTCAAAAAAATGATTCAAAACCAAAAAGGCCTCCAATATCATACTTGTGCACAGTAAAGCAACATGCAACAACAAGGAAAAAGGGAAAAAACTCATAAGACTTTACTTTGACTTCCTCCAAAACCAGTATTTTTCATAATAATGCAGCTGCACTGACACAAAAGATCACTTAGTCTTTGAGGGTAAGAAAAAGGTTAAAAGTTGTTTTTACCTGGAAGTTAGTCCTTACAGTCACAATAAGCTTCAGCCACGGAGGAAACTTACAGATTATGTTCGTGAGAAATACAGAAAGCGTGTCACCATAATCAGGTTTATGAAATTCAGCATCATTTAAACCATCTACCAAAATTATGTAATCTTCCTCAGGAATTTTCTGCTCTGAAATATGAAAATGAAAAAGGAAAGAATGAATACAAATTCTCCTATTAAGTGACATACCTTCATCCACAAATTTTGACCATCAAGAAATAAAAACGTATCTCTATGGACAGCAATACATCTTACGGCATTTAAGCATTATTTAGGAGATTAAAAGCAGCACTAGGAGATATAAAACAACATTGACATCAAATGCTGAAAAGTGGAAGCAATCACTTACAACAAGGTTTTTACTGCACTATTGTTATGGATCTATCACAGAAACGTTATTGTTGGAAGGGACCTTTAAGATCATCCCAACACTGCCGAGTCCACCACTAAACCATATCCCTCAGCACCATGTCTGCCCAGCTTTTAAATACCTCCAGAGGTGGCCAATCCACCGCTTTCACAACCGATTAAAGAGTTAAAAGATTAAACAAGGCTGTTAACATATAAGAGACAAGAGATACATGGATGTGGGAAGAAGGCATGAGTAGATTGTTTAAACTGTTAGTTAACACTGCTTTTAATAATGAGCTATTTACTTAACACTTATACTTTATTGGACTTACCAAACGAAAAAAAAGTTTACAACTTGCAAAAACCATATAGGCACTGGTTTACACTTTCAGTTCTGAGGAGAAAAGTTTATTTTGCAACAGAGCTTGAGAAACTAGCAATACCCATTTTGAGCACTTGTTAAGGATGAAAATCCCAGGGGTAAACATAAGATTTGCCAATGGATTTTGAAGAAATTTGCTGACAGTCAACAAAATTCAAGAACAGCAAACCAGATTTCATAGGAACGACACACGCTCTGTTCACAAGGGCATATCTCCCCTGCTGGCACATACTGTGAAGCTAGCTGTTTCCCAGGAGCAGCGTGCTAGCATTTTGTTGTTTTGGGTTTTTTCATGTGCAAATCACGTTGTTATATGCTTTCTTAGAAAACTGCTGTATCCCTTTTAAAAGCAAACAAACAACACATCCACTTTGCAGGTGTTTAGGCACAGAAAATTACACAACAAAAAAGTGTAACAAATCTCAAAAGCATCTGAAAACCTGATCATTTAATGCAGATGTGCCAGCCTTAACTTCAAGCTACAAGGTTATCCTTGAGTTTTCTGGCAAAAAAGGAATGTAAAGTTTCCATGATCTTTAATAAGTTTCACATAATTTTATTTTAAAACATAAAACAACTGTTCACAACCTGTCTATTATTGCTACAAACAACTACCACAATTAAGGAATCCCTTTCTCCAGGAATGTTCCGATTTATTTATTTCTCTTAGAGTATTAAAATACATAATTTTTTTTTCCACTTTCTGTGCAGTTTAGATTCAGTTTCTGCATCATTTCCTGCTTAACCTACCTTTCCTGAGGTTTGAAAGTGGTTCCAACACTCCCCTTTTAAAAGCTGCTGCTGGATCCTGGACACAAGACCTCAGGCTAAGCATGCTTTGTAGGTGAGGCTCCTTTATTAGAAGATCTCTGTATGCTGTTAATTGATTTGAACGACAAAGTAGAGCTGCAATACTGTGCACGAATTCTGGGACAAGACACGTATATGTGTTGTCGGCTTGACAGTAGTGATAAGCAACGACCTGGAGAATTAAAAAAAAGTGTTACTCCTTCAATATTTAAGGTGGTTACTTCCTAGTCCAATTATGATAAAGTGTTACTAAAGTTTTCCAGTGTTAGAATAATTATGCAGCTCTGCAGCTAGTCTCAGATGGCCTGTGTCAGACACATGGAAAGGAAGACAATTAAATCGATTTTGTCCTTGTAGGGCACGCAAAGAGGAAGAGAAATCAAAATACCATGTTCTGGCAGGGACAGAGTAATGCCATTGGGATATAGTGGGTAAAAAGCTAGGTAACTAAGTAGCACAAGAAAAATAACATGAGGCTCCAACTAAGCAACCTATTAGCTGTAATTGACAACACTGTCACATGCTGTAATGACCCAAGGAAACAATAAATGACCAACAGCTGTGAAAGATATCCTCATATAGCGAACAGAGAAAGAGGACAACTGGCTTTATTCTGATTATTGCAAAAGCGTGTATTACTTAAAAATAAAATATAACATAGGCATTATTTCTTTGAAAAAAAATCAAACCACAAGGAAAGCATGGTGTAAATAAAAAGTTGGTATTTCAGTGGCTTTTGTAACATTATTTCCAAATAATACACATTACCTTAAAGACTGCAACAATAACCCCATGTTTTCCTCACAACTATTTCCATAAAGTACGCAGTTCAGGACATTAATTATATTTACTACCTAGGCAAAAGATAAAACACTTATCATAATAATCTAATGCAAAAATAACTTTTGATTGCTTGCTCCAGACTCTCAAGAGTATGGAAAATAGAAAGACTACATTCAGACTCAACCTGTACCATAGAATATAGATGGATTATACACAGACCAAACATTTTATCTTCTTTTTTCCACAAAATTTTGCTTTAGGAAGGTACAGTGAGCACCTACCCGCAGAGAACACATGGCCGCTTTTGCAAGTAAAGGATCCCAACCTCCTATACACACACAGAACAGATGTGACATTTTTAACATAATTCCTTCTAAGATCAAGCAGAAATCAAGTAATGACCTGAAAGGCAGAAAAGGTAGGTAGCTGGTTTCACCAGCTGTGAAATGTACATGTCCAAGTTTACTGCCTGTCCTCCCACCAGTGCTGACTGGGATATACAGTCTCCTGTCTCACCCAAGTTAGAGGTTTTCTAATACACTAAAAACTTATTAGTAAGTGAAAACTCACCTTTGAAGCAAGGCGTCTCACGGAATCACCCATTTGGTTTTGGTATTCAGGACTACTAGGACAACTCAGGGTCTTCACTGTATTGGTACCACTTGTTGGAGGAACAGACGGAGGTAAGTGACTTAAGGGAATCTCCAGACTGGAGTCACCACCTACTTATAAGAGGGAACAAATACAAAAAAAGACCAAATTTGCTGATAGCGGATCGGAAAACATCATGGAATACCTTTACTGCTACAGTAAAAATTAAAACTGAACAGCATTAAAAGAAGCCTGCAACCAGTCTGATAAATACAGGCACATACTTGCAACTTTACAATTTTAAAATAATTCATCTGACTTCTAGATCAATATTATAGTATTACTGGAAGCAAAACTATGCTGATATGAACAGCTTCCCTATGAAAACTATGTATGCGATGACTCATTGATGGCTAAAAGTTATTATATGACTGAACTCTTGGGAAATATAAGCAATTTATTATTATTATTAATATTATTATTTGAAGTGTCACCAGGGGAAGAACCAGTAACAACATTCACACCACCCCTCCAGTTAATGTAGGCACTGGATTGGTGTAGTGACAGAATCCGATGGATCCCAGCAGAAGACAGAATGGGTTTCCACAGCTTTATTCTTGCCTCAACTGAAATTCCGTGGAAAACACACGGTACTAAGCAGTGTGTGGTACACACTGGGGAAGAAACATGTCACCTCTCTGTTTCCAAACTAACAGGAGAGAACAAGCCAATACAGTCACCCTGCCAGCAGAGTCCAGGGTAACGCACTGCCTGATAGAAGGAAGAGATTTTATGCAGTGTCTCCATTTTAGAGATTTTTTGATAGGCTGAGCCCATGCTGTATTAAGTGGAAGTTATTTGTCAAAGCATACAATTTCAACAGTTTCCTTTCCTCACTGGAGGAAACAAGTGTTTCCCAAGGAGACGATGAAGCCCAAGGACCTTAAGACAGAAAAGCAAACAACATTCTGACTCTTGTTACCAGTACAAAACCCCAAACAGTGACTCAGAAAAGGAACATACTTTTGGGCGATGAATTTGGGCTATTTGAAGCTATTTGCCTCATGCGACCTCCATGGCAGCTAAGTGCCACCAACCGAGAAATAACTGCAGTCTTCCCAAATCCCACATTTCCAGTGATGACTGCTCCCCTGTACTCTGCTGGATCAGTGTTCCCCAGTTTTTCTTCAATTGCCTGAAACAGCCATTCTCGCCCAACAAACACTGAGTCAGTGGTTATGCTCGGCACTTCGAACAACAGTGGCTTCAGCATAATGTCTTGAGGCTTATAGGGGACGAAGCGAGCTGAAAAGAGGTGTCAAGGAAAAAAATTTATTAGGAGAAATTAATGCAATAAATGCAATAAACCAGCACTGTTTCAGAAGATCATTCCATTCAGTGATGTTCTTAATAGCGTTCATAACGAGACTTCTTAAAGCTTTCACCATGAAAGTAATAATAAATTATTCGCTCAGTTCAGGTCATCTCTACCTGAATTAAATTCTAGAGAAGAGAAACTACAAGTATGATTTGAGTAATTTTTCACAACCAAACTTGAGTTAAAAAGTTGCAGAATTCAAAAGTTTTATTTAAAATGCATTAATAATTACATAAATGGGGGTAAACATTTTTCTAACTCTAACTCTAAACTGTGCCCTGCACACTAAGATAAACAATATCCTGATTTTTTATTAAAAGCCACATGTGCAATTTCTAAACCACAGCATTCTGCAGGAAAAAGTGTAAGCAAGCGTCTTATTTTCAGACATGTCGAGTGACACACTCTAAAATATCACTCTGTGGGGTGGGGCATTTACCAAGATCTCAGAACACCCGTGTTACAAAACCAGTGAAGAGCTGTAGGGCTGTGCCAAGACAGACGCAGACGAGAACACATACCTTTGCTCTCCTGCTGCGCTCTGCCACCAGCAGTGTTGTGCCAAGGTAAGCGAATTGAAGTGCGTAAAGGAGCATTTCTTTGTCCATCCAAGTAACTCAGATCTTCCAGTTTGGTTGAACTTGTTGCTACAGTATTGAAGGATTGAAGCTTATTTTTCTCTCAGCATTAGTTACAAAGAACATTATTAATTATTACAGTTCTTTCCTAAATATCGTACTTACAGATCAGTTTTTCTAGACAATGACAGTGGTTGAAGTTATTCAGGTTATAACATTTACAAAATGCTTTTCAATCAAGTTCATTAAAGATTTAGTTGGATTCTTCCCTTTTCTGATGGCTCTCATGTCTGCCTTAACTTCCTCAAGTGGTAAACAGTTCTCATGCTAATAGTTTCCATTTTGACTACGAGAACAACCAGATCAGTGAGGTCAGAAGTGTAAGGAACAGCTTCAGATATTAGCTGCTACTACACTAACTGTGAGGAAATATTTACATTCCTTTTCTATTGAATGCCACAGAATTCTGGATAACATTTTTCTTTTCTTCTATTTTTAAACCAAAACAATAGCTATACCAAAGAGGAGCTGAAAATCCAGAGAACATATTTGCCAAGTTATGTCAGGGATATATACTTTTTCATGAGAAATAAATTAATATTCACATTAAACAAAGCAGGTCTCAAACTGCTATCAAATCCAAAATCTTCCATCTGTCGGAGCGATGACACAGCAGGCCATAAGCAATTCAGATTTCTGAAGTGCACTGAAAATAACCTCCTGACATAAGCAACTGGGAAGTCAAAAATGAAAGATGCTCTGCTGGACCTGATACAAACAAGGAAGAACTTATCACAGATGTGACAGTTGGAGGCAGTTTTGGCTGCAGTGAACATGAGATGGTGCAGTTCATGATCCTAACATGACAGAACAGAGCAAAAAGCAGGAGCACAACACCAGATTTCAGGAGCAGGGACTTTAACCTCTTCAGAGCTCTGCTTGGAAGAATCCCATGGTATACAGTCCTGGAGAGAAGGATCCAAAAGAGCTGGCTGACACTCAAGAATAACATCTTGCGAGTTCAAGGTAGAACCATTCTGGCAAGTAGGAAAAAAAGCAAATACGGCAGGAGGCCCACATGGATAGCAAGGAGCTCTTAACTGAACACACGCTGGATGGGGTTTTGAGCAATCTGATCTAGTCAAAGATGTCCCTGTCCACAGCAGGGAGGTTGGAACCAGGTGATCTTTGAAGTTCCCTTCCAACCCACACTATTCTGTGATTCTATGACACTATAAGATGATGACTGGCTTGGTGTATGAGCGGAGAGCTGTGGACGTTGTCTACCTCGACTTTAGTAAGGCTTCTGATGCTGTATCCCATCACAGAGTCACGGACAAGCTGATGAAGTACAGATGATAGATGTGCACAGAGAGGTGGACCTAAAACTGGCTGAATGGATGGGCCAGAGGGCTGTGATCAGTGGCACACACTCCAGCTGGAGGCAACTCACTAGTGGTGTACTCCGGTCATCAACACTGGGTCCAAAACTATTTAACATCTTCATTAATGACCTACATGATGGGGCAGAGTGCAACCTCACCAAGTCTGCAGATACACAAAACCAGGAGGAATGGCTGATACGCCTGATGACTGTGCTGGCATTCTGATGAACCTCAACAGGCTGGAGAACTGGGCTGAGTGGAATCTCATGAAGTTCAATCAAGGGGAAATGCAAAGTCCTCCAGTTGAGAAGGGGTAACCCCAGCCATCAGTATACAACAGGGGCTGACTGGCTGGAAAGCAGCCTTGCAGAGAGGGACCTTGGTGGTGAAGAAGCTGATATAGACTGCAATGCACCCTTGTGGCAAAGGCGGCCATCAGCACCCTAGGCTGCATCAGGAAGAGCGTTGCCAGCAAATTCAAGGAGGCAATCCTCCTCCTCTTCTCAGCGCTAGTGAGACCACGTCTGCTGTACTGTGTCCATTTCTGGGCTCCCCAGTACAACACGTTCTGAGCATTAAGGGAATACCACGTCTTCCTAGGGTAAAGCAGGGAAGTCAAAACTACAGGTACCAGCTGTAGAGATGTGAATGGGGTTTGCAGTAGGATGTTCAGAGTCAGGGTATTTGGTACTAAGTAAGAAGTTCACCCTGAAAATTAAAGTCCAATCTAAAATTACAGCAATGAAAGAAATCCTGAATGCAATGGATCAATACTAAAGCATTAAATGAAAACATTTAAAGACTGGAAAAAGAAACAGAGATGAAAAAAGACAACACTCCTGTGGGATGTTGCTTTAAAAATATGAGAGGTTGGGCAGAATTCATTGCACAAAACTGGGAGGGATGTCTCAGGTTTGAATTGAGTTTGTTCAGCTTTGAACAGAGATGTCTAAGGAAGTAGGCCATTCTTTACCTAACAGGAGACCACAAGTGGACTCTTCTAGCAGGGGCACAGGATTAAAGGCGAACACAGGTTGAAGCATGGGAAATTCACACTAGATAAAAAAGAAAAATATCACTGAGGATACCGAAAAAAGCTGCTCAGAGATGTGGGGGAATATTTATCCTTGGAGTTGCTCAGTGCTCAATTGAACAAAGCCCTGACTAAACTGCTCTAACTGGATGTGCTTTCAGTGAGATGGTGGACCAGAAATGTCCAGGGCCTCTTAGAACCTAAGTTAGTCTATGCTTTTTTAACACTCAAGAAAATTCAAGCACTCTAAGTCTAAAAGAAGCCAAAGCTAAAATTGGGGATCTGTATTTCAGGCAGCTGTAAGAGTGAAAGGGCAGTTATTGCAGCCCTCTTTGGCAAGAAAGCCACCTAGTTCAGTGTGAAATTCCTCAAAATTTATACAGTAGTGCTACAGTATCTGTGAAAAGGAGGTGGTTGCTGATTAGGTAATGCACATCTATTCAGTTTAGAACCTATGTTTTTTTCTTTTTGTCTATAAAAATACTTTCATACTAACAACATAAGTTCAACAGGAAGATTCAGCAGAAATCTCCTGTCATTAAGAACATCCTTTTTTTCTACCTCAGGCCTTTACCTGCAACAGAGTTTGGACGAGGCATTATTAAAGAGCCAGAACTTTGAGCATAAGGAACGGGACCCTCTCCTGTTGCTACGTCTTTGGGCATATTCTCAGCAGATCCAACAGCTTCCTCTTCTGCAACCGGTGAACAACTATCTGTTCTTCGATCATGACTAATTCCTTGGTATTTTCCAGCTCTGAGACTTCCATCCTTGCTCCATTCCAAACTGGATCCACTGCGATCCTCATTTTCTGATGAACTTGTTATAGTCGCTGAAAAAGAGAGGAAAAAACCCAACTACAGTACACATCAGAGGAAAACAGTGGATAAGAATGCCTTGCAAATATATACTGCTTTTTCTATGTTTAATAGTGAAACTACTCTGTTTCATTTAAAGTGTTTTCTATACTTACATTAAACTTCCATAAAATAATTGAACAATAAATATTTATTAAAGGTTAAGCCAACACTCAGCGCATTTTGAACACTTGAAAGTTCAAAAGTTCACCTAAATCAATGAGAACAGCATACCTATATGACAGAAGACATAGTCACTCAAAACTACCTTGGAAAAAAGTTAGGTCTAGACTAGAAGCCAAATAAATCAACTGATGAGGGGAAATAAAACATGGACAAAAAAAAAAGAAGCTTAGTAAGTCAGAAAAAAGTAGTAGTGAGGGTTTTTTCTGTTTTGGTTTGGGAGGATTTTTTTGTTTTGTATTATTTTTTCAGGAGGAGAGGAAAGAAAACAACTTCAAGTAATGTTCAAGGTTACCCAGTTATACACTTCTGGGGTTCTTACCTTGACTCAGCTTCTAAGGAAAAGTATTTCATTATAACTGCTAGTTTATATATGAATGTATGCAACAGAGGAAAACACAAAATAGCATGAAAGGACAGCAGGATTTAAAAAAAAAAAAAATCAATGGCACTTCAAATAATAATACCCATATGAACTGTGGGTCCTTCCCAGGCTAAAATTTTAAATATTAAAGGTATCATAGAATCATAGGGTTGGAAGGGACCTCTGGAGATCATCCAGTCCAACCCCCCTGCCAGAGCAGGGCCACCTTACAGCAGGTTGCAC
>VXBO01005938.1:391970-456849 GCA_013400135.1 Rhinoptilus africanus | reverse complement strand
GACACTTGCCCTTATTGAATTCCATAAGGTTCCTCTCCACCCAGCTCTCCAGCCTGCCCAGGTCTCTCTGGATGGCGGCACAGCCTTCTGGGGTGTCAGCCACCCCTCCCAGCTTTGTGTCATCAGCAAACTTGCTGAGGGTGCACTCTGTCCCCTCATCCAGGTCATTGATGAATATATTGAAGAGGACTGGGCCCAGTACTGACCCCTGGGGAACACCACTCATCACTATGTATGTGATGATTCTATACTCAACTGACCAAATCATTAAGTAAAACATTCTGGCCTATTAGACCACTAATAAAATGCAGAGACTGCACTGCTCCTTGGAACTCAGAGGCTTGGCTGGTCAGAAGCAGCACCAACTTTTCTTCTTTCACATCAGCTGCAGAGCGATGAGGTACTTCTAGAACTTTGCATTCTTTCAACTTAATCTCACATTCACAAGACACTTAAGATCTGATGCTTAAATTCAATAGCTCATATTATAAGAAATACCAATAATACAACATACATTTTAGACGAACAGAAGAAAAGGCTTTTCAGGCATTCCATTAACCTCTGCACACAGCTTGATGGTACTTCCATATGACAAACTTAATTCATTTTCATGTCAAAAGATCTAGCTCCTTCTGAAGCATGAACTATTTAAAAATATGATTCCTCCTGGAGTGAAATGTAGCATCAGCAAACCTTGCTGCTTGAGATTTCCATACCGGAACAGTGGCAAATATCCAGAAAAGCTTATATTTTGGCCATTGCTAAAGATTAAAACCGGCCTCCACTACTGTTACTTCAAACTCAATAAAAGCCAAGAAGAATTTGACTACAGCAGTAAAACATTAGAAAACTAAAAGAAACCTGAATCATAAGTAAAAAAAAAGGAAAAGGAAGAAAAGATAGATTTCCCATCAGAGTCTGCTAGCTGAGAAAACATAGTGGGAGCAGAAACACAACGGAAGCCCACATAAGTAGCATGAAGGAGCAAGCCATTTTCATGGTTTGATGATCTCTGTCAAAGACATTAGAAAACATGTACTTGCTAAACATAATTTAAAACATATTTACTACATAACAAATTTCAATGCACAGACACATTTGTGTTTAAAAAAAAATTCCATGGTCATTTATCAGAGAGGTTCCTCTTATTACCGTTCCTGGTTTCCTGCCTTTATAGATGTCAGGGTGCTGCCATGGTTTGCCAAGGGGTGTTCAAATTCTCCCTGAACTTGAGACACGAATGACAGCTCAGCATAACGGCGGCAGATGATTTTCATACAGCCCCATGATCATGAACCTCATATATTCAACTGAAGGACTATACACGAGTTCCACCCCCAGCCCTCATATCTTCTCCAGGGTTTTTCCCCACCTGCTCTCACACACACACTTCAACTCTACCATCCTGTCTTCTCCATGCATAATAAAGGACTCATTTTCATGTTTCTCCCATTTCTGAAACTCCTTTCTTTTCATTAATTCAATAAGCAACTTTTATCACTGCGTTCAAAAATCTTTTCTTAAAACTGTTAGTAATTACAAGGTTATATAATGGATGATGCAGTTGTCATGCTAATTTTACTATTTTAAACAAACTTGAGGCTAGTTCTGACCTCATTTAGAATGTGGGCATACTGTAGAATATTTCAAGCTTGCAAAGTATGGGTAGTAGGTTCACATCATTATCTTAATTTGCCCACTTCAGAGAAGGGAGGCTCTCATTCAAGAACAGGTTTTAAAGGAGGTTAAAGAACAGAGCTCCAGCCTACTGTCCTGCCTTTCTGGAAGGAAAAAAGGAACCCGCTCCACTCCAAAACCAGCAGCTTCTTCCATAGTCTTGGATGAACCATGCATTACTGATACTGTAAATGTATTTATTCCAAGACTTCATAAAGTACCTGCATAAGAAACACATCTTCTGTGACATTACACTGCATATACAAAACATGCATGCATCTCTCCTCTGGGCCGCAGTACCTCACAGAAGAGCTCAGTAAGGCTGAAAGTACGCGATGAACAGAGAAACAGGATCCCCTTTTCTCCTTCTATATCACCTACCAGAGAAGCAGTTTAGTGTATTAGTAATGCCAATTTTTATACTCACATTGATGCTACTCTCACTGATATAAGCAGAAGTTGCACGCAAAACAATGTGCAGTCCTTAAACTTTTTTGCAAAGTCAACAAAGTTTTCCAGTGCTGTACCACTTTAAACAAACGAACAAACACATTGGTTTAGATCTCCAAACAACAAAGTATTCCAAACCAACATGACTTGTCTTTTTATAAAAAGCAAACATCCACCACTTAAAAAAACGTTAACAAAGGTCCCAAATTTTTAAGAAACGTGGCTACGCAGAAGTGCCAATAGTTAGTCTACACATTGCTTACAGAGCTAGGAAAAGCTTAAGCATAGGTGTATTTATGAAGGTAGAAGTATCTTTTAGCCATGTTCTATGCTGGAAGCTTCTTTTGTTTTAATGGCACAACTCTCTTAGATCCCCAAGTCATTCAGATAACTGATTTAAGCTACTCTATTGCAAAAGCAAAATACTTACAAAACATTTTAAACAAGGAAATGACTATGGTATACCAACAGAAATATTTTTCACAGCAAGAGGCATTACTTTCTTCTGGTTATACATTGTTGTATTTTTACACCAATATACTCACTTGTACAATCATTTCAGTGTAATCAAAACAGGAAACCCTGAATTCTGACACAACCTACAACTAATGTACTTTATTCTCAAGTTAGGCAATGACTGAAATCTGTGAACCCAAAAGCAAGAATTCTGATATACCCTTTCCTTTATATCAAAATGTTAATGCTATCTCAAAACAAGATCTTACACAAAATGGCTGTCATCAATCTACTATGGAACTTTTAATTTTCTAAAACTCACATACTTAAGTGTTATACAAATGAGTCTTTTGGCCCATGATAAACATCTCTTTCACAGTAACTGATCAGTAAAAATAACATTATGTTGTAACTTACAACTATATAACTTAATTACTTTATAATAAAATAAAGTCAGAGTAAAGTGTTATCAACTGCATCACGAAAACATGTATTATCACTACTTCTTGGCAAGTCCTACACCAGTGATCATCATGGTAGTATTCACTATGGCAGGCAGACACACTTTCACTTGGAATTCCTTCCACAAACAGAAGTTGTAAATAAAAAAGTACTAACTTCACAGTCAGAGACAGAAACAATATCAAATCCAGGCATTTAAGATTTATAATTGCTTCCGTTTTTCAGCCTCCCTAAATTTAGCTAGACTTAAATAAAACCAAAAGCTCACTTTTTATATTGAGAAAGCACCAGGTTAGGGGGCATTCTGTGCTTTGATTTTTGTTGGCAAGCTTAAGAGCTGTTACAAAACCAATTTTCAAAGGGATCAACTAGTTAACGAATCAGTATTTTTTTAAAAAAAACCTACAGTAATAAAGAAGAATAAACCTTCCTACAACAGTTTATAACAACATGAAAAACACGTCTTTTACATTTTACTCTGACCTTCCAGAAAATAGTATTAAAACAGCCACCTAGGTGTCCACAAGGTCTTAGAATTGCACCAGAAAAACAAGAGGCATGCACACCTAACAACAGCAACTGTAATAGCAAAGAACATAATTTCAATTTTTCAAGTGCAGTGGATTTGAAACTGGATCTATGGACAGCATAAAATTGAACACAACGTCATGACGCAGATATTCAGATTTGTACTGCTAAGAGAAGATTGGTTTCTCTTAATTGCATTACTTATTAAGATGCTTACCTATAATCCCACTGTCCTTGCTCTCCAGGGTGGAGCTGGGGCTGCTGATGGTTCCACATGGACTACCTTTGTTGGCTGCCGCTTTGCCGACGGAGCTGTTGAGGGTTGAGCAGGGACTGTCAGTGCTGGGTGACGTGGTGCTGCTCGTGAGGGTAGAACATGGACTCACACCTTGACTGGCTACTGGATACTGCAATGGGAAGAAACATCAATAGTTATTGCAGTATAGGTGGCACACTACTGTGCTGAAAATCAGAAACACAGAATAAGAATGAAGCAAAGAGCCCATTTTTCAAGAAAAATCTTCAAAAAGCAGAAGCTTTATCTTGATTGGGAAATTAATGACATGTTTTCAGATTACACTTAAGTCTTATTCGTATTTCACCATCAGTAAAACCCAAACTGATGCACTAAGATTTATGAGTCCTGGGACTAAAAGTAGAGAGAGGAAGGGGAAGACAGAGAGATTGGTAGTTACTGTGCAGTTCTGCTTAGCAGATGAGTTTCACATGGATTGTAGCTGCTTGTTCTCCAGTTTTTCTCTTCCCTCAAATGACAGAGAAAGACTGTCAAATGGAAGTGAACTTCTCAGGAAAAAACAAACACATATGCCCCAAAAGCATGCTCCTATTTTAACAAGCCACCAACATTTTCCATTCTCATAAATTACTGGAATAGAACAGAATAGAACAGAAGTTCCTCCTAAACACTAAAATACGGCAGAGAGAACCCCTAGAAGGTATTCACATTCATGGTTGATTTAACTTCCAGAAATGATGAGGAGTCTATTCTTTCTTTTTTCTCAGCTCACTATTTCAAACAAAACCAAACACTTACTATAATTATTTACAATTCTACTACCATATGTCTATTAAAATGCATTGTATTTCACTAAGCATCCAGTAACTACAACTTGCAAATAGAAAAAATGACAGTCCTCTCAGAAATAGGATGAACATTAAATATATTATTTTCCATTATCCTACCATGACTTCATTTTTCTCTTCTAGATGAGCAGAAGTTGGGATCCCTTCTCCCAGCAAAAAACCCAATCTTGTCATCAACTCTTGTGCTGCAGGAGAACAGCTTGAGTCCTTATCAGGCTTTGCTTTGGAGTAGGGGGAGAAAAGTTGGTGAAGATTATTCTTGTATTTGGAAACTGTTACAAGAGGTAGAAAAAGTAAATTCAAACGTAACCACCAGTCCTTCTGTCAGCAATATATATAAGAGAGAAGCTAATGCCATTTAAACTTTCTGTCCCTTAGACTTTAAGTTGTTGGTGGATCTTGGATCCTCTGCATATCTGCACAAATCTAGGGGAGAAAACACCCACCCTGCCAGGCAAAACAGAAATGTTTGAGGGCAACCAGTTCATCACTGAACTGATGATCGATGTGATGATTCTCCTAACAGCAGCACTGATCTCAACGCTAACAAAGCTCAGTGTCAAACTGAAATTCTGTCCCAGTAATTTTTTATAAAGTTTTCTGTAATGTTAAAAATGTGAAAAGAGCAAGTTAGTAGCACAGATGTTTTGTAATCTCAGTTAACACTACAACTAATGCCATACATTTGTGTTGTGCTTGCTATGCAAAGGATGTGACACCAGTTCTAAATGTCCCAGCTTTTCTGGTTGCAAAAATGTTTTAATTTTACCAGTTCAGTGCCTTAAAATGTCTTCTGGCATCCAACAGATAGAACTAGACAAAGCTCAAAATGGGGCAACCTCCAATGAAGCCAGCCCATCACAGGCTGCTTCAGGAAAACACTGGTGACTAGAATCATCTCACAAAGTAGTGCCTTCTGCCATTTTCCTTCTTTGAAGCCAGCAGTTTGGCATCACCTACCAACCTATAATGCTCTTCCCTAGCAGAAACACTTAAACAGTATCTCTTTTGTCCACTAAAAAAGGAATAATTTCTGGGCCTATCCCATCCTCAGTATAAATAGCCAATTAGTGAAGGAGCATCCTCTAAGCAATTGCTCGTGGCGGGCGCTCCCTGCGCAGAGCTGCCACTTCACCCTGCGGAGCGGGGAAGAGCAGGGGAAACGTCGCCCAGGCAGCGAGAAGGCAGTGGGGACACCCCAGAGCTTCAACAGCTTAGAACGTGGAGACTTCACACAACAAAAAGTTCCTAGTTGGTAAGGAGTACCCCAGAGGAGGGGCAAAGGAAGGGAAGGATGCAAGTTTAAGAGAGGATAGAGAGGTCTCTCGGCAGCACCCCCTCCTACAGGCCATGGGCAGAGCAGGGGAAGGCAACAAAAACAAAAACAAGGGGAAAAAAGGTGGAATCGCCCCTTTTGCCTTGGTCTTTCCTTTATGGGTTCACTAATCCAAATGAGAGCCAGGACAGTATTCAGTCTTCACTCTAACACATGAGGCACTGCTGACATTCAGTGGTGTTTGCAAGAAACAACACATTTTTCCCCAAGCTGCAGATTATAATAAAAACATAGAAAGCAATGATCTTAACTGAAGAGTTTGACCAGTAAGCATTACTTCAACAATGTTTCGATTTCATGAGAGACATAAACCCCACAGTTTGCAAACACCAGTAGTTCACTAGCCAAACATTCTTCTTTATTTCACTCCAGCTCAAGGTCTACTTGAATGCACATGTTTCTTAACTTTGTGGGAGGAAGTCTCTGAAATGGTATCTTTTTTGAAAGCAAATAGCACAAGTTTTTGTATTACAGAATATTTTTCAAATTTACAGGTCTTAGAATAGTCAATTTTAATGAACACAAAACTTTCAAAGAATACCAATTAACTCTAAGGAGGTAACTACAGGAGGTAGCTTTTCCCAGCTCTGCCAACACAGAAGTCTTATGTTACTGCCTTCTTATTTATCAAGCTTTCACAAAATTTCTAAAATGAAGTATTGTACCCAGTGTAGAGGTACATACTTGTAATCAAGTTCAGAAAAATTCTAGTAGGTCTTTGGCATACATAGCAATCAATAACATCTGGACTTTATGCCTGCAGTACACACAGCTCCCTGAATTGAGATAGTTATAAAGATCACATAAGTATAATAGCAAGCATCTCCTCCTTACCATAGGCATGTTAAATCTGAAAAATCTTCCTACAAATAAAGAATCAGATTTCTGTATTATGCAGGCTCCTTTGAAATGTATCACTCTGAAATGAACAGCTCTTCCACGAAATTAAGTACCACTGAACAGACTCTTACCATTTTGACTGGGTTCTCCTTGCTCAGATCCTTTCCTCAGTGGTAGAGCTGCTTCCCCTGGCACTCTGGGACTTTCCACATACTTGGGCTTCCTGATCGGACCTGCAATGGGAATGAGCCGAGTGTATTTAATTTTTTCCAGATGGACCACAAGTTTCATATGTACAGTGTCTGTCCTCCGCAATGTAAAAAAAGCAGCAGAATTGTTTCTTACATACACAGCTGCTACCGTAGAGACTAGCAAGCTGCTGCACTTCCATAAGAAAGAAACACTTTCGTTGGGCTTTCTGGAATGCAAAGCCTGCTGGAAAACAAACCCAATCTGCTTGCTGTGACAAACCTGAAAAAGTTTCCTGTATTTGTAAAGCCTGTGACTTTTTCTTATTCAAACTCAGACAACTTTCAGTGGGCCTCCTACATTCAGAGCTTAATTTTCCATTGTAACAGGGAGATAATTTTGTTATCGGCATCTTTGAAGCTAGGAGAAAGAGACTATAGGCAGACAGCTTGCAACATCGACACACTAAATAATTCAAACCCAAGAAGCTTTGTATTACAGCATACTTTCTCCAAATACCGACACGTGCCCTCATGATAAGGAACAGTGAAGGTGAGTTCAAAAAACTAAAGAAAACATTAGCGGCTACTAATGGTTTCTGGTTTCATTAAACAGCAGCATTCCCAGTTCACATACAAAGTTCAGACATACCACCTTCAGTATTAAGAAGAATTGTGTATTCACACACACACCCCCCTTTCAAAAACTTAACTGATTCACTCTTTACTCTCCCTTTAGCTTCATGCTTTGGTTTCAGGCTGTTTATGATCCTACTCTTTGCTAAATATGATTTAGTAGCAACCACAGGGAATGCTAACAACACAACTTGCTGAACAGAAGGGGAATGATGCTGCCCTCTAAAGGTTCCCCAGAAAAAGTATACTGGCACTATTAAATCAACCACCATCACTCAAACACAGAGTGATATTCTGATCCCAATTCAGCAACTGATAGCACTGGCAGGTAGACTGCTATGCTGATGCACAATATATTGCAGAACTGAAGCACCACCATCTATTTATCCACATCCTGAAAAATATGTCAACAGAATTTTATATGAATAAAGGCATTTGCAACACTAAGAGTTTTGGGAAAGCATTAACTTGCAGAGCTACACAATGGAAAGCTAAGATATGTAAATAGCATGGGGAATGGAAACACCATCACCAGTGGTACTGAAAACTCAAAGTCCAAAGTTTTGTCCTAAATTTTCATTAAGATAATTTCTTGTAATATGTGTAACAAAGCCACTTGAAACTTTCAAAGTTTTAGTCAGCTTGAGATGTGGTAAGTTTCGTTAAGAACCTAAATATTAGCTCTAAGTCCCTAGAAACACAGTCAGTCCCTGGGCATAACAAAATACAAAACCAGAGGTATTTCTGTGGATTTCCCCAGCTTTGGCAATAGAGAGTGATTTTCCCTTTATATTTAAATACATACTCGTGTTACACTAGAGCTACAACCTCAGGTTCCTTCTAATATATAACATCACTGCAAGATCAGGAAAGGAAGTTTCCTCACTTGAAAACATCTCTGACATGCTGCAGTCAGATGACTTTTAAATACACACATTGGGCAGATTTTCATGAGTTCTTGAAGGCTGATGACTGCTTTTGAAGACAAGTTGCAACTCTCTGCATTTTGGCCTCAGGCTGCTCAGGGTGACTGAGACAGAAAGCACCCAGCTGCATCCCACAGACACACTGTGCCCCAGGCAGGGATGGGGCTCACCAGAGCCCCGAGACAGGCACTGTGGAACCTACCTGTTCCTTCATATTCCACCGAAAAGTGGAACATGGGACTACGGTGAAAAGCTCACATCTTAGCTGAGAAATACTGGGCAGCGAATGTAAGTCATACATAAGCATATATTTATATCTCTATCTAGGGACTGTGAGATGATATTTTTGAAACTGAAAGACAGCTCAGTTACCATCACCAGGGGGTGCTCTTTCAACACCATTTCATAACAAAAGACTGGGCGCTGGCCCTTGGGAAAGCAGCTAAAAATACATTCCTTTGAAACAAACTCCCATTCTTTAAGGAGAAAATAGTCCAAATCTGTCATTTGTAAGAATAATTAGATGTATCGAAGATGAACACCAAACAGCAACCATTCCAAAAGAACCAGAACAACATGCAGCAGTCACATAAAACAGATCAGAATGGACGTATCTTCAGGATGTATTTTTAATATCCACACTTTAAATTGTGGAGGGGATCCTTTGTTGAATTTTCTTCCTCACAAACTAATGTGGAAGTGACTTAGAGTACTTGCAAATCTGATACACAACATTGCAATAACTAGCAAAATTCGTGGTAATTTTATTTTCACACACCAATGTAGAACGGGACACCTGAATTAATCCACAGATGTAACGGGACCCATTTAAGTATGAACCGTACCTGCACAATGGAAGCTCTTTTCCAAAAGCCTAAGATGGATGAATCTGGACTGACAAAAGGTTCATCTGGGACAGTATTTATCAGCAGCAAACGGCAAAGAAGAATCTAAGTTGGGAAAGCACACTTCCTTAGTGCACTTTCCTGACTTGTGTTAAGTGGCTTACTGTTTCCTGAGACGGAAGTGGTCACTATTTAGGCATTGTAGATGGATTTTCTTCCCAAGAATATATCACAGCCTTTAACAACCTGCAGCACCCTCAAGTTAACTCAGCATTGCATGAAATAGTAATTGTTCTGTCTCCTTTTCCCACCAATTGTCTTTCTTCCAGGCAGAAAAATACCAGCCAAATCTATTTAAAGAATTCCTCTTTCAGAGCCATTCCACACCTCTAGTCATTCCTCTGGCCCTTCTCTAGCTCTTCCCTCGCTCTGTTGTAGATTTTTACAGTTGGTATCACCAGAGCTACACCAGTGTCTTCCTGCGGCAGACGAACTATAGATTTATACAATTCCATAATGTTACTTTTTTGGGGGTTTATGATCTATTGCTTTCCTACTAACTTTTAATGCTTTTTTTTGCTGCAGAAAAGCTGATTTTCCACAAGACTATTGTAAGTTGTGTACCTCCTGTCTACTCCTCTGCACTGGCTTTCCCTCCCATCAGCGCCAAACAAACCTGTACGTGCCCCAACACTGGGGACAGCCCCAGCCGGGCACGGGGCCCAGCACCAGCACAGGTTACTTACTGCCACCAAGAGCAATGGCTGCCCCGCGCTCAGGGCCCGCACAGAACCGCTGCCCTACGTGAGGCCAGCTCTCCTGCCTGGTCTAGTCTCAAGTAGCAAGTATGCTGATTAATTTGTCTATTAATTAAAAGTTTAATTTAAAAACTAACTAAAAGTTCTGTCGCACATTTATGGAAGACTCTCATCTTTAGCATACACTGACGTCTTTAAAAGGAAAGCCACTGCCTTTCTCTGTTCGCGCGTGATGGTACCAGTAATTTAGGTCAGTAAACACTTATTACTTCAGGGGCAGTCAGTGGCACTATCTTTCATTCACACCTTAAACTCCAACAACCAATTTTTTGGAACCTCCTTTATAAATCAGTATTTTCATTCTTTTAGTTGACCCTCCGAAATCAGAGTACAAGCAACTATTAACCCTTTAAGAACATGAATACTAGTTTAGTTGCACACCTGGAAGATTACCAACCCAAGCAATGTTCATTCTAGCTTTATACTAGAAGAAATTCAACTTATGGTGACAGGTTTTCATTTACTGCTCCCCTTCCCAGAGCTGTCCTGCTGACAACTTTTTTCCTGTTCTGTTTGTTTCTGCTGTTTTATTCACCTCCTCCTCAATTAACTGTTTCATTAAGGAAGATTTCAACTCCAAATAAACTGGTTGCTTTAGTTTTGCCAGTAATTTTAGGCTCCTTAGTAATTTAAGATACAGTTTCTCTCTTCCCTCCTTTTATAGTTGGAGTTGAGGACTGAACCGGGGCCAGAAACACTGGTACTCTTCCAAGCTCTTCTCACAAAAAAAAAAGCTCCCCCACCTCCTATGCAAATAATTAACACACAGTGTCCCTCCCAGCAGACTGAGCAGCTCTCGGTGTCTGGGGGCAGCAGCTCAGCCCACTCTCCCGAGTCTGCCCGCCCGTGTGCGATGGGGCTCTGGTGCCTGACCCCCTTGCAGATGGAGGGGCTGCAGGTGCTGCACGCAGGTGCCCCCTCCGTCTTGTCTAGTTGTCACCACGCCTGTGGATGAAGCAATTACAGAAGGAAAAAGCCTGCCCAAGTCCTACTCAAAACCCTGACATATTTTAAAGAAATGACAAGGAACAGAAACACTTGCTGTTCGGGCAGTAGTGAAGCCAAGCAGAGAGGTGAAACTAGAACAAAAAAACAAAACCAAAAATACCCCCCTGAAGCTACAGATTAACACCCCCTTGGAAATATGCAGAAAGGACAGTGAAAGGAAAAGCAATAAGAGCACTTGTCAATTAATTTACATTGAAGATTTTTCTCTTCCAGACATCACCAACTAGACTCTAATTCTGTGAAAGAGTTTGAATGTCAATACCAATTACATAAAAACACAAAGCATTTTACAGTTCTTACTGCAGAATGTTCTCCCATGCATAATTTTAAAATTATTTAACCAGGAAAAACTATTTTTATTCCCTGATCATACAAGCATAATTAAGTAGGTATTTTCAAATCAGCAAAAACAGATGCAGGACTTGATAAATGTAAGAGTACAGAAAAATTTGGTAGAAAAGTGGCAATGTACCGACCATGAAGCCCTCAAATATAGATGTTTTCATGAACATTAGTGCAAATAACCACCGGTTAACTACAACTTTTACCTTTGAATTTATATCTCTGAAACACATTCAGGAAAATCTGTCTGTTTTTAGTTTAATAACCAAAATTTTTAACTAAAACTACTCAGACTCAGGAAAAAATTATTAAAAACTCTTAATTAAAACCCGGGTAGCATTTAGTGAAGATACTCTTTAATCATTACCACTGCGTATACATACCATATATCACTTTAGTCTAGTAGACACTAAGTAGTATTTTATTTCAAGGACTACACCTTATATATATGACCATCAACTTGCCTAGATTATATGAATAGAGCTATATAGAATAGAAACAAAGGAAGAAAAAATTATTACAAGCCAAAGGACAATCTTTTCCTCTGCTCTATTACTTCAGCCTATCTGATGTTCTTCAGCATACAAACCACTTGCAGTAAGAGACAAAACAACAAAATACCATTCAAAATTTTTTACGTGAACTATCAAAACCACCCCCAAATTATTTAAACATGATGTGAGATTATAATTTTTAAATTTTGAAAGGCAAAAATAAATATTGATAGGCAACGTAAACCAAGAATACTTTTTACAAATTGTGTTTACTATCCTGCAGCAATTATTTGAACAACACCTCTTCTTTGATTTCATGTAAAATGGGTCATTAGCCAAGATATTTCTTAGTGCTGACAAAACCCAACTTTCGACACTCTTTGCTCCTAGACCTTATAAACTTTCCAGCAAAGAACCTTAAAACTCCTGAGCGTCTTCACAAGTAAGAGGAATATGGGCAACTTCACTTGACGCTCAAGCTTTGACCCGAACAAGCCCAAGTGATGCTAGTGTGTTGGAATGATTTATATGCACAGAACGCTGATAAAAGGCAACCAGATGGAGTACCTTATTTAGCAAGGCTCACACATAAGTATGTGGTCATCACTGAGGACAAAACCACTAAAAATTAACAAGTTTCTCGTCACAACTTCAGCAGCAACTTATCTATTATTTTTATGTATGTAGATACGAGTAAAATAAACGAATTGCGAAAGCCACAAACAGCATTCACTCTTACACCATCATTCACACACCCAGAAACAAAGGTTTTTGCAGCTGTCTTCTACCTGATATATGAATCATAAATAACCATTTTTAGACATATTCAGACATTTCAATATAGGTATTTGTGATATCAATTAGAGTAATTCTTTGCCATATGAAATAATATATTCTGTTTAAACACCAATTACCTTTTTTCCCCTGGGAACATGCAAAAGGCATTCACTGCTCGTTTTTATTACAAAGATTAACATGATTTTACTGTGTTACTTTTATAAAAAGTGTATCAAAAACTGAGTTAAAGTGCTATGAAGATTTTAGTTGACCATCAGTTTCATTTTACCTGGAGACTTCTTGTTTGCTCTTGACTGCATCAAATAGGACTGGCGTGGCAGCAGAGGTGAAGACGGCAGTGACATTGAGACTCCTTTAGCCAAGTTCATCCTGTAACTATCCTCCGAGCCCGGCTGATTGCCACTGGGAAAATCTGCATTGTGGCCAGATGCTGCCACAACCTGCACAGCGTTCTCTGTGCACGAGTCACCTGCTAAAAATAAAATTCCGTCATCCGTTATGTGCTCTACCAAAATAAAAAGCATGGAGGTGCACTGAAATACAAGTATTTAACGTAGGAAAACACATTTGCTGGCAACAATTCAGCATTACTCATCTTACCTTGCACCCTCCACTGCAGAATCCAGATAACCACTAGAAAAATTTAAATACACCAGGAAGTGAGATTTTATTTTACTGTAGTAGAGACAGAAGAAAAAAACCTCACTTTCAACAAAGTGCTTTTCAGATTTCATCCTTAGAAGTGAAACCAAGTTTCCTTGGTTTCTGAATTCTGAAAAGGTACTTTAGCATCACGGCAATATCCTGAAAGTCAAGACCATCTGAAAGTACCATTTACTGAACTAGTTAAGGGAGGAATTAGTTGGGTTACCCCTTACACTCAATTAAAAGGTAGATCACTAGTAGGTACACTCACAGATGGCTAGTCTAAGCTTTATTTTTCCATTTTAAAAGTGAGAGGTCTACTTAGGTGCAATTTGACAGCAACAGTGATATTTTTATCCAAGGAAAAATAAGCTATTGGTTCACAACATACCAAGTGGCACGTCGAAACAGGGAAATACTCAAAACAGAGAAATTTCTTGCCGGTGCAAGAAATGCAATTTCAGCTAAATCAAGAATATATTTTCAAAACAACAGAAAAATATATTGCTCACAGTAAGGATTCAAAGACAGCAGAAATTCATGTTAAATGTGACAGGTTTTTCCTTTCATGTGACAAAAACAGAGCTGACATACACAATTTCATAACAGGCTCATAGGTCTATAGCAGAGTGAGAGGAATGGGACAAAATCAGAGGCAGCTGGTCTCTATCTCTTGGTCCTACAGAATGGATTATTCTCACAGTGCAGCATGAAGGGAGGTTCTAGATCCACACAAGTAATGTTATTTATGGCTGGCTATAGGCAAATTATACATGATAATGTGGGATGGCGAGCTTCAGTTTATGTGCTTCTATCATCCTTTCCTAAGTCTCTGAATCTATCCTGTGTATTTAATTTATCCTAATCCTGCATCTTCTATTAGGCTGATGAACAAATCTACACATTTCATCCAACTTATAGCAAAATTCCAATATGATACTTGGACCTACATACATGACAAGACAGACCCAAAATTAACAAGCTTGTGGGATCCACAAGGTAATAAATGATGCTTTCCACACAACTACTTGTGATTAGGGAAACAATACTAGAAAAATCCACGTGTAATAACTGTCAAAATACAATTTGTTAGAATGCCTGAATACAACCAGACACCACACACTGATGAGCAAGAAAACCAAAATTATTTGTAACTAACTTAAAGGTTAGTAATTTCAAACATTGTAGCTACCAGAACAATACTTTAAATTTACATTACATTTTTTGGTCCCTACCTCAATGTAATACAGACAAAAATCAGTTCTGGCAGAGGTGAAAGATGACCTCTCACAACTTTTTAATAATGTCAAACTAAAACATAAGGAAAGGTCCTGTGAAATCCCACTTTCTTGTTTTTAAAACCCCTGAGTTTTCCACTGCCAAGTAGCCTCCAGACAAAAAAGTTTCATACGCATCAATCAACACCAGAGTTCCCATTCAGTGGTCAAAGTAACCATGGAAACAACTTAATAGCTTTAAAAAATACAAACAAAAAGCTTTGAGAATTGAATTCAAATTCCACTTTAGTTGTACCTAGGGATGCAACTGAAAGGCATAATCTGATTAACACACTACTTTTTTATTCCCCTTAAGATACAAAAAAGATATAAGGATGCATGACTAAAGCAATGATTTTGTAGAGACTAATATCCTAAAAGAGAACTTGAACTTTAAGATTAAACTAAACCTTCTATTGAATAGGGAGGACAACTAAAGTGAAAACCTTTATAGTGTATAAGTTAGTATTAAACTTAACAAAATACATCTAATTCTTCATTTAATAAAAGTTGCTTAGAAATCAGAAGAACGGTAACTACCAAAATACATGTAAACTGGAGTCTGGCGTAGATCTCGGAATTCAGATTTTTTAAACATGACAGAGTAGGACCACAACCTTCAAAAGAAAGCTGAAACAATGAAAATGCATAGACTCCTTACACCTGAATATTGACAGCGTGACTGCAGAACAGACAACGGTCCCCAGACTTCACTCAATGTATATTTCGGAGATAGCCAATTTTGTCTTTTGCTCCCTTAACTTGTCCACTGAAGTGAAACAAAAGATTCCAAACCCACCTAAAAAATATGTGATATAAAACTGTGCTATAGCAGAAGAAATCTTACATTCTGCAGTTCTGCTTAAGATGTTTAAAAAAAGACAAAGGGGAAAAAAAAAAAAAAAAAAGAAGTGGTGCTAACAGTCCAGGATCCTATTGCTGAGCAGGTTCCTCACGAGCACCATGGGGTGCTCCAAAACACTTCCCAAACAAATGAGAACGAGACTGTAACAGCCCACCTCTGCCCAGATCACTCAGGCATGAACTGGAAAGCAAAGCAGCAGTAAACAAACCTTGCACTTTTATAAGACATTTGGGGCAGGAGACCAGAAGGTGGCAAAAGCCTGGGTCCTACCAACTATCCTTGGGACTGGTCTAGGGCAGTGCATCTGCCAGGGCCACCACAGGCTTTCGTCGACAGCCAGAGGGGAGAAGATGAGCCGGTGTTCTTGGCAGGAGGGAACACAACCAGCACTCACCCGGTGGCTGGCTGAGTCACAACCTGCACACAACTGTTCTGCCTGCCAGCCGCCCTAAGATTTCTACTGGGATAGGGGAATCATGCCTTTCTCAGCCCCTAGCATGTTACTGCTGCTAAAACCCATGGGGTGGTAGAGCTGTGGAAGAGGTTCCCCGAGAGGCTCTAGATCCTCCCTCCATCCCTGCAGACTCAAAAGTTGACTGGACACCATCCTGAGTAACCGTGGTGCTGTGGGTCTGCAACACCTCCTGCATATACAGCCATCACTGGGACTCTTGTAGCTTTTTGGAGGATCTTTACCAGAAAAAACTGAAAAGGTGAGCTTAAGACATGCAACTCCTTTGGTATTTTAGAACAAGCATAATGGGCTGAGTTGAGATGGAATAAAATCACATTGATGTGGGGAGTGCACAAAAGAGTGTAACAACAGCAGCTCTTGCTGGGTTAATCTGTGAGCCACTTCACGTGAGGCTGCTGCTCGCTTGGCACCAAGCGCCCCACAACACCTCTGTGGAAATTGCCCAGTTCTGAGGAACCGCTCAGCTAGCAAACCGTAGGTACACATCTACACACACACACCGCATGACAAGGGGATGGGCTGCCTCTGCAAACAGGAGCATCCCACGTTCAGAGTGCTTACACCTTGCTACTGACAGTCTTGTTAAATGCTGCTCTGCTTCGTAAGATGTTTCATCACAACAGAGGTTAAGAAAAGATGAGACTTTACAGACAAGTTCAGAAGGGAATTCTGAATGGGAAAAAAAGGAAAGCCATACGGCTGGAACACACTTTACAGAATGAAGCATCACTATGTTTAAGTAATAAGAAAAAGTTTAAAGATTACCAGAAACAGTGGTTTTGAAATTTTAAAAAGTTGAGTTTTCTTCTACATTCCATTCCCATTCTATTTTTCAACAGAACTGACAGCCAACTGTAGGGAGAACTCTGTAGCATGGTTCAGTGACTGTGTATCAGGTGCTTTATTTTAATTGCAAAACACTGATAATTGCCCTTTAAAAGATCCGTGTCTTTCAAAATGAAAATGCTTACATGTGTATGTGCACTTGTACATACACGGCCAGTCCAGCTTCCTGAAAGGGCAACCTAGGAGGACAGAAGGAGTCAAGGGATCCAGTCCTTGCAGTCAGGATGAGGTAACCACTCACACCACTGCCAACAATGATCAGGAGCTGAAGAAAAATTTATGGTAAGAAGTGAAGGAGTTCACCAGCCAGCCTTCTGGGATCAGAAAACAGGCCTCCGTCATGTAAAACACATGCATTAGGGAAGATCAACATTTTATCCTCTTGCTCTTGACACTCTGGAGAGACCAGAAAAAGGGAGAAACTAGCCTGGAACGGGAAGAAAACTCATTACAGCCCGAGTAACAGAACCAGTGAAGTGCAGTGAGTGAGAAACAAACGAAGTAAAGATTAGAATAAAAGGCCTAAAGACAATCTTTGCCAGCTATGCTCATACTTGACAGTATTTGCTCACTTTCTGGCATTTAATTCTGAACTCTGGATTACTTTTTCAGTACACAAAATACTAATATTCTCTTGTAGTGCTTACTTAAAAAAACAACCAATTTTTAAAGAAAACAGAGTGATAAGTAGAGGTTATTAGGACTACTGAAGTAATTTCTATTTATGTGTTTCAAGGGAATAATTTTTTTCTTTTTTTTTAAAATTTATATTTATGTGTGCATGTGTTATATCACTGGAATTAGCTTCTGGGAAAAGACATTCACCGCACTAAAAACTCACTGCTCAGCAAAAAAAAAAAGAGTTGAAACTCTTAAATAACTGTCAACAGCCACAGAAAGTGGGCAAAGCAACACAGAATAATCAAAAACAGTTCCATATTTTAAGCATGAAACAATGCTTCTTCTGTTGCTAGATATTTTTAGAGTAACAACAAAAAGTCAAACTGAAGCTTGAAAGTATTCCAGTATCAGTTCAATGTTTCAGCTAGTGCATGTGTAGTTTGTGCACCACAAAGTCCTTTTGCACTTAAAATTCAAAGCCTAATAGCACAGAGAGTTTGGACAGAAAAGCCAATTGAATTTGCATATTTAGTTTTAAAATGCAAACTTATTTTATTTAATGATTCCAACCCTTTGAGTTTGCCAGAAGGGTATCTGAAGTTCTTGATGCTCTCAGCTTGGTTACAAGTACCTTAGTCAGATAGAAAAGTTTTATGAGACGTAATGCAAAGAAGGTGGGGTTCAAATATGCATTTAAATACACAAGTTCATCTGAGAGCTGAACCTTTACTGCCACAGGGAAATAACTCTGAAAACAATTTTAAAGTAATGATTAAGTAGTGGGTCTTAATAAAAGATTAGGCCTTCTTGCACAGCAACTTCACTTTTATTTTAAAGTGCCGAATTAGTTGCCATCAGCAAAAAAAAACCTGTGTCAGTGAATACATGCACATTTATGTTTCTCATTCAAAGTGCAGCATTAGTGCTGTGCATAAGGCTTGTCACAGAGGCCTGCGCTAATAGGGACGGGAGACAGAAAAATAAGAATGGCAGAACATCACACAATCACAGCTCATGTCTTTGAAAGTCATTTTATTTTTCAAAAAGAATACTAAGTATAATCTGAATTTCTGAATTGTAACTGATCATATGTAAAAAAAAGGAAATTTCAAATTCACAGATTTCATCCAACTTGTTTAGTCTAAAATGCTGATAAACAGCAAGGCACATAAACAAAATAACTAAGAGTATGCCAATCTACAACAGAACATAATGCAGAGATAAAAGCATCCATTCCATCCTAACATTCAAAAGCTTTGTCCACTCATGTTCAGGTCAAAGATACTGTCATACAAGAAGAAGGAAAATCAAAGGAAACTAAGTCTCAGAAGAGTATTGTAAAAAATTAGGTCTGATCTTCAGGAGAATCAAACAAGATCAAAGAAAGATTTATTAATATGGAGCTTTTCTATAGCCCAAATTAAAAAAATACAAGTGTGAAGACAATCACTGAAAAGTAGGATGCATATGAATACATAAGCACTTTAATGCCTTTTATTTCATCATCCAGAAATCAGAAACACTGATCTCATTTCTCCAGATTCTCTACCTTTAAAGCACTATAGTATTACATTAGAAACATTACCTTTTTGTTGTCAATTTGTCCTTTGTTATTTAAGCACCACAAGCCTTTAAGCTGGAAAGCAGAAAAGTCCCAACTACTTACCCCATTAATTTCTACTGAAATCAATGAAGTTTTCATGCATGCCATGTACTACACTTGATGTTAAACTTCTGATGGGATTTAGTGCAGGAAGAACATTGCAAACTAAGCACAATACCTCCATTATTCATGTTCCTTCAGGCCTGATATTGGGTCAACAGAACAACAATGCTCATGCAACTAAAAAGCCATCTGAAATAACTGAGCATGTTCTGTAGAAATTGAATATATGGGATTTTATTTTCTTTTTAAGTTGAAATATGTTACAAGTATTATATGCTGAATGGCCTTTTGCTTACTAAGAAAAAAAAAAAAGCACAACCCCAGAATGCAGGCAAGTTGCTGCTTTAAGACAGCTAAAGAAAACAAACATAATTAGATACTGCAAAGCAGCTGGCAGCACATAAAACCAACAGGAAATACTAATACAAATCTGCCTCTGAAGCATTTTAAAGCATTAAAGAACGATTAGCTGAGTAGAAGTTGTACTGTAACAACCGTAATTAAAAAGTACTTTTTGTTTAAATTCTGAAGCTTATGAATTATATTCTTTATACTATCACCTCATCCTGAACACAGACAAGACTTACAGGTAACCCTCTAGAGCCTGAGTTTGAAGAACAGTCTTCTGGCTCTGATTTACTGAATTGCATCACTAAGATAAAAAAGGTCAGCTCCTTCCAAGAGAAGGCAGAGGCAGAGAACCTCCCGGTGGCTGCAGAGGTGAACTTAAAAATCTCAAGGAAAGGAAGTGGATAACATAAAATCACAATCATCTATGAAAACACTGACAAAGAGGAGAAAACACCAAATTTTTACTTTGTTTCTGAGACTGAATGAAAACCTTGAGAAACAAAGGGAAACTGAGAGAGTAATTGCTGTACATTTCCAGCCCAGAGTACATGAGACAGTATGAAATCAAAGATTACTACAAAAAACAATGCGCCTGTTTGCCCTCTTCCTGCTTGGTTCCAAACATTCACAAAATAATTTCAGTTACTTTAATGTGACAGGTGCAGATTGTGGGTTTTTCCTCCCTTGAGTTCTGTCCTTTACCAAGTACATACATCACTTTAATGGAAGGAAAGGGGACGAGACAAAACAAAAATCAGCTTATAGACATTTATTTCCATACATCAGAGATAACTATATCTGAAGGGGTTAAAGACAGGTTGCTTCACACTGCAGAAAACCTGAAAAGAAGCTGGATGCAGAAAAAGTTAAATGCCTGAATCAAAAAATGTGTTTGTTTCAAGTTCTGTTCCTTTGGCATGTTTACCTAAATACAGTATCAACTAACTTGTCTTCAAATCCACATTTAGAAATAAGTTTAGTAAGTTTTGTTTTGAAGAGTTGTCTATGCATAAACAACAAGCTGTCAACTACCTATATGCATGTTTGAATGCACAGATTGTGATTCATTTAGATTTTACCTAATCCTACAACAACCACCTACCTACCAATGCCTCCCAGCCACATCTAAATAAACTCATTTTAATAAAACTGTAGAAAAAAGAATTATTAGGGAAGCAACTGCAGGATTGGAGGCCAACTGTGTATCACTAGCATACTGCTACAGGAGTAGTCTAAGGTGTCCTTTTTTCACCCAAAAATGAGAGTCCCACATGACAGTCTTCCACCTGACTAGGGCAGAAGTTGTTTATATAAAGACCCTCTACAAGTCTTTACCACAGCACTTCAGTCTCTCTCTCAGAAGTATCAACGTTAATTCTTGCAACCCCCTTTTTCAGGATAATCATGAATTTTAAAAGTTATTAAAAATTGTAATTAACATACTCAGCAGCTAGATTTCAAACATGTCATGCACATCTTCAGTTCTTAAGCCCTTATGTCAGGGCAAATGAGGAAATTGTAACATTAAAATCCAGGCAAGTTATTTTTAAAAACAGTCCTAATTTTTTTTGTTCTTTAACCCTTTTACAGACTTTTTAATACTACAGTTGTGCATTCAATCCAGGCAAAAAAAAATACCCTGTTTCTATTTGCAGTGGTTCCAGCAGGCTCGCAGATGTAAAACCACTATGACACAGCCACTCCGCAACCAGGAACTTGTGCTCAACACAACAGGAATCGTCTCACTCGGCTCTGAATTGCCCAGACTTCCAGGCGTTGCTTTCACACACGAGGGAACCCATGGGACAAGAGAGGTTACTTCAGTTTAAGAACAAGCTAGGGCAGTTTAGGCTAAACTCTTCCAATCTGACTCCAGTCAGAGCCAGACGATGCTAGTGGGGAGTCACCGGTTCCCAGCCCTTCATCCCTGGGAGTGCAAAACCAGAGATTTCAGAGATTTACACCCACCTCAGCAGGCTCTGCAAGCACATTCACAGTCAACTCTGAAACGGCTGTGGCCACTTAAGATCCTACTGCCTTGTAGCTGTTCAACATCACTCCTAAACTAGAGATGTATTGAAAAAGACCACAGAAATCTTCCCAGCGGGGGACCACAGAACTGTGCTCTCTCATCTACCTCCTGCTACATTCTAAAGCGCTGAAAATCAGGCAACTTTTTCAAGATTTCATCAGCAAAAAAACCAAGCATATGTGCCCACAAACCTGAGAGAAGCATCTAAATTTACAATTGCTTTACTCTCGTAAATGGTGGCTAGAAGGATGGATGTTTCCACACTGACTGGCTCTCATTAGCATGCTTTTTCACCCTCTTCATAGCTCTTCAGAGAGCAATAAATTTTAAGAGCTGTTGTCATTATTAAGGACCTGAAGGACCATGAAATGGGACAACTCTACAATTTAAAAAATTTCCATTTCTCATTGTTTGGAGTTTTAGGATTGGGGAGAGTACCCTGCAAAAAATAAGGCTCTACAAAGACCGATGTTCTTTGCCTTGCTTCACATCTCTAAATGCTGAAAAATGTCTTCGAGCTGGAAGAATTGCAAGGTCCTTTGGAACAAAAGAGAAAGCTAATAAACTGAACACAACTTTACAGGTCCTGGATGTAACACAGAATGGAATGCACATTTTTCTTTTCAAACTTTTCATATCACCTTCAAACACAAAATAAGCCAAAATTTCTGGAATCCACTGTATAAATTAATTACGTTCTCTTAAAAAGCAGCTCCTGCACTCCTCCTTACTCCAGCTTTCACCAGCCAGAAATCATTCATTATTTTTTCCCCAATACTTGGTTTCTGTAACATTCAATTCAAACATGACGCTCCAGAACTTTGCTTAAAAAACAAAACAAAAAACTCAAACCAAAAATGAAATCACAAAACCTCCCACACTCTAACACTCCCCTTGATGTTCAGAAGTACAGCAGCATTGTATTCCTAAAAATAAAGGGAGAAAAACCTTTCTTCTGCACACATTAATACAGACAGATATGATGAGATCCTAAAATAAAAAATATGTGGTTTCTGACCTAAAGGAAAAAAGCTTTTCAAGCTTCAGATTTTAATCAAAGCCTGGTCAAGACTCTGTTCCAAACAGCCTGATTTTCCTTTTGAGCTTAAAACAAATTCCATCTAGTATTTTAAAGAAAAATGTACCAATGAAAGCCTCACCACAGGAATCTTTAGCCCACTATGTTTAAACAACTCCAGCTGGTGACTCCGAGTCAGCAGCACGTACAATGTACAGGGATGCCTTTCCTCTGGCTCTGTGAGCCCTTCTGTGCATCTTTGATCTAGTGTCAATGTTTTTCTTTTTGGGATAGCTCTCATCCTTCAGTCACTTAGAGAGAAACTGTGGTGGAGTGTAAACTTCAGGAGACCACAAGAATTTCCTGAAGAACACATTACCTGCCAGATGAACATGGAACTGCTTTTTGCAAAAGTACACTTAAAATGCCTTCCTTGTAGGACTCAGTGAAACTCAGTGTAGTTTTAAAAGCTGCAATGCAAGACACGTACGTAACTTGATTGTCAAAGAAAGTACGACTGCATTGTTATAAAGGTGCTGACAAATATGAGTGTGGTTGTCATGCTGCATTCTGTACTTCATACAGTAAAGAAATATATATTTTTTTTTAAACTGGGAACAATACATTTGTGTTTCCTAAGAGCATAAATTAACTCTTACAGATAATTTAGGATCTAGCTCATCAGAAAATCATATGTATTAGGCTACGTAAATAGTTTGAAGTTAAAAATAACTCTGAAGAACAGCTAACTATCACTCAGGTCCAATAGCTTTCTAGCCATTGCAGCAAAGACTCAGCATGACCGGCGTGGAGACACAGGTTTAATTCTCAGACACCTGCACATCTATAACTATTACTCCTTTTCAAAGGGTATTGCTGGTCCTTCTTTGCCGTCAAAAAAGGTAATTAGGGTTCTTAGATACTCTTTTCTCCTGAAAGGCAATACAGACTAAGTAGCAGCCTACTAAATTTGTGATTAATAATAAAATAAGCTTTATTTTTTTTAAGTAAAATGTGTCAATGATTAATTTTACCTACAAAAATCCACATAGCTAAAGGAAAAACTAGAACATGACAAAGTTTGATAACCAACTTAAACTGTCTCTAAATTTATTTTAATCTTTTTTCTGAATACATAAATAATAAAAATTCTATCGCCCATAATACATAACATTTGGGTTTTTTCATAACATAATTGAATAAATACTCTAAAAAATAAGTTCGGGGTTCTGCACCTCTGGCCTGGGGTGGTGTTTAAGTTGCAGGACAACGCACCAGGCCTGCTCGCAGAACTTCTGTGGTAAGAACCAAGAGCATGTGGCTCATCTGTCCTTCCTGGCAGCGGCCCAGGAAGGAGTGCACAGGACACACCTTTGGGAAGCTTTAGATTACCTGTTTTTAGCCACCTGTGACCTACATGTGGGCAGTCAGTCCGAAACGGAGAGGGCCCATGGCCGAGACACCCCTGTGGCTGGTGTTAGCAACAGGAGTCACCACTGCCCCGACGGTAGGGCATCACTGCTGCAACAGAACACGGTTAATCGCTGGATTTATAATGCACAACTCATCTACGTTATAAAATATGTTATTAATGTTCATACCTGAGTCCTTCTTGTTCCCTTTACCACCTTCTCGGCTCTTTTTTAAAACTGCCTTTAACATTTTAGATGTTGCTCCTAAAGGATTACAGAAAGAAACAAAAATAAATACAACATTAATAATGTCTAATCACACAAAACCAAACAAAATAAAGATAGGATCAATACAATAGAACCAGTGAGATAATCAGAAGAAACTTTTTGGTAGTTACATTTATTTTTTACAACGCAGATTGGTTAAGCAAAGTCCAAAAGCACAAGGAATGTTTTAATACTTGCATTAAGCAATTACAGTTCACTGTCTTCTTATACAGACAAATAATACTGCATTCTCCACATTCCACATATAATTAAGGTTATAAGGGTAAACTTGTGTGAGTTACTGTAAGACACTCTGGTGAAAATAAAGCAGAATAAAGGTCTTACTCCTGTCCAGGAGCGCGGCTGGGGGATGGCAGAAACTGGCTGTGGGCTGGGGACACCCAGCCGCCAGCGGGTGACAGGGGACACGGCGTCATCACCCTGCTGCTCCTCACCTGCTCGTCACATGCTGCAGCCACATAGAGAGCTGGACACTCCCCACACTGCTGCCACGTACACGCATATGTACCCACACATACACCCCAGCAAGCACCTGCATTCCGGTCTGCCACATTGCAAATTTAACAACAATGCCAAGACAGCAGCAACTGCAGATTTCAAAGGATCATTAATTATTAGAAAAACATATCTGGGATGTAGAACCGGAAGACTGTTTCAGATAACTATCTTCAGTTAGAAAGGAAGGAAAATAGAATGAAAGGAACCATGGAGGGCCTTTCTTTCTCAAAAAGCTTCTGGAGCATCTATAAATTCTAATTTCATTTGTTTTCTCCACTGAAAAATTCCAAAGCTAGCTCATTTTAGAAAACTTGCAGTACAGATTACTTCTTACAGCAACAAGAAGGGGAAAAAAAAGTAATCTTACTACACATTAATGTAATGGATTGCCATAAAAAACACATGAAATCAATGGGAAAAGCAAAAAATCTGTCAATTTCCCGTGTAAAATGTGCAGCAGGCTGTGCTGGTGAGCCACACTCCTGAGCATCGCACACCAGGCATTAGCAACTGCTCTGCCCGTGCTGCAACTTAGGAGAAGGACCTGCTAGGGATTACCCGAAAAATAAAAGACGCTCTGCTAACACTGTCCCTCTGCAAACCAGAGGAGTAAAGCAAGTTCTGCAGTGTTTTTCACGTGTTTTGCAAAGAATGTAAACTAGGCATCCCTCGCCAGTTTCAACATTAAAAAACTGAAAAAGCCCACAGAAACACCCCCAAAATTGGACCATCTAACTGAGAAATAAAAGGAAGCAAATGGAATACAAACCATAAATAAATTTCTGGGAACAAACGTCACTATACTACACTAGAATGTTGAATGCCAATTGAGAAAAATGAAGTGGGGTTTTTTAAACATACACTCTATGTGCTCGTAGAATCGGCGACTCAGTATCAATGACATTCTATAGGCAAAGGGTATTTGCCAGCTCTCAACACATCTGGTCCAGCAGTGTAGAAAAAGCTGGATCAAAAGGACATGGTTAATGACACTCACCTTAACAATGCTCAATTTTTTGACAACAAGAAAATATCTCCTAAAATTCAACCACAGCATCATGAGAAGGAAAAACTAAACACAACATGAGGAAACACTCTGCTGTCCTCACTTGTCTGGGTGAGTTCGATCTAGAGACAATCCACAAGAGCAAAGAATTTTCCGAGATTAACAAACAGCACTGACAACTAGAAAAAGAAAGTTTAAAATGGAACACCTGAGCCTAAATTTACCTGCAGCCCTGGTTACTTCCTTTGAAATACCGTGTACGTCATGTTCTCCAGCAGCTAATTATTGGGGGATAAGAAAGGCAGCTAAGCACCGTTTCTTGACTCTCACTCATCATGTGTGTTTCCACTCGCTTCCCCTTTCCCAGTACTTATGCCTTCTGGTTTTGCAAAGGAGAAAAGCAGCACTCCTCCCTTACACAACAGCTTTCACAAAAAACAGTGACAAGGAAAAAGGGCAAGTCAAATCCTCAGGCACAGACTTACAAACTTGAGTATAGGAAGTTCCACCTAAACATGAGGAGGAACTTCTTTACCCTGAGGGTGGCAGAGCCCTGGCACAGGCTGCCCAGGGAGATGGAGGAGTCTCCGTCTCTGGAGACATTGAAAACCCGCCTGGACGCGTTCCTGTGCAACCTGCTCTGAGGTGACCCTGCTCTGGCAGGGGGTTGGACTAGATGATCTACAGAGGTCCCTTCCAACCCTATGATTCTATGACTTTCTGAGAGACTCGGACACAGTCAGCTGGGAGCAGGCCATCTGCTGATAGAAGAAAACAAACCACTTATTAAGTTGTATGAAGACCAACACTGCCTTTAAAACAAAGTCATCACTCCACTCTATCTGGTAGCGAAGAGGCCTCTGGAGGACCCTACATCCCTTTGTGGGCACCAGAATTCACATCTGGCCCAGATGGAGGGAAGACACCAGCAGAGATGGGCTGTCTGGACACTACAGCTTGAGACTGCAAAGGGTATTCATTTTAAGGAGCAGAAGACTTGAGGAGCAACCTGACCACATTAGCCTGGTTACTGATTTTAAGACTACTACGCCAAAGAGAACAAGCTATCCTATATATCTCCCAAGTAACAGGCGGTGAGACAAGAGGAAACAGCATCAAGTTGCGCCAGAGGAGGTTTAGATTGGATATCAGGAAAAGTTTTTACACTGAAAGGGTTATTAAGCACTAGAACAGGCTGCCCAGGGAAGTGGTTGAGTCACCGTCCCTTCGAGGTATTTAAAAGATGGGTAGGCATAGTGCTTAGATATGGTTTAGTGATGGTTTTTTTCAGAGTTGGTTGGACTCGATGATCTGAAAAGTCCCTTCCAACGTAGGTGATTCTATGATTCTGTATACTAACACTCGGTGGACCGAGTAATATGGGCCCACTCTGCAGCAGGCAAAACCTAGCTTAGACATGAAGAAAGCTTCCTAGCAGTACGGACATAAGCTATAGGAAAACTGGCAGCCCACAAGGAAAGAGTGGAACATTTATCTCTCAAGCAGCTGCCTGCAAGAGAAAAACACAACTGGCGGTGGCCAGAGCAAGAGGTGTTAGACTGGGGATGAAAGATCAGGGCAAGTTAACATATTTCATTTGTATGACACAGTTTTCAGTGGATGGGGACAAAAGCAAAACAAAACCCACAAACCAAGCTACAAACCTCACAAGCTTCTGCTGCAGGCATGAAAAAAAGTTTGTAAACTTTAAAGCTTCTTCCAGTTCTATCAAACGTTAATAATGTAATTCTTTCAGATGGGTGTGATCCGTGAGCTGGAGGATGTACTGAACGAGCTCTCCAAAGTCTGTCCCACGCCTGCTTTCTGCAGGGTCAGCTGGCAGCCAGAAGGAACAGACAGGCTACAAACCCAATCATCAGAAAGATGTAACTATTCATCAAACAGCTAGTTATGAAACTGTAGATAAGAAGTAAAAAAATACTTTAAAAAAAGGGTTAAAATTCTGAAGAATTAAGCAGCTTTCCTTTCTTTAACAAGTGTTTTTCTTACAGAAATGGAGTGCATGAGAAGAATATAAATTTTTTATTAAATAGAGCCTGGGTTTCTTTTGAGAAAGTGCCACATAAACACTTTAATATTTTTCAAACAGCAGTAACAAATCAAGAACCTAAGAACATCTTCCATAGTTTGAAATAGGTATGAGGTAACAGTAACTTTACATTAAAATTTGTGTATAAGAGCATTATTTGAATTGTTACAGATATTCTTTAATTTCACAGACAGCTAACTTTCCTCTATCCCTATAAAATATTGGCCTTTATTAGGTACGGAAAAAGGTATTTAAAAAAATTACTTTTTCTAACAGCACCAGATTCAAATTTGCAGATCAAACAAAAAAGGCTTATGCGTATAGAAACAATGCCAAAACTGTGAGGGCAAGCATGAAAAAGTTATGAAATTAGAAATTTAAAGTCTGGACGATGTAATCCAAATTTGTGTTTCTTTCGTGCAAAAATTGTACTAGAAACTTTTAATTACATGAGCACATCCTGTGCATTCATGCAGTGCAAAGGATGTCCACCAACAAAGAAAACCATCCTTGTCTGCAGGAATGCCCTGCTCCTCTCCCTGGCTCTACCACCAGGCCACTGCCACACAGGGAGGCAAAAGGCTGCTCAAACACCTTAAACATATTTTTTCACGATATCTGAACAATTGACTTCCCAAGTTTATTAAGTATTCTTTCATAATAGCCTCCTCCTTGCACATATTGTGGGCTGCAGTGGCTGTAAACACAGGCACACTGGGTGTGAGCTACATGTACTTTGCCTGTACAAAACGATGAGAAGGGCTGTAGTGAGTGATTGTGCTCCAAGACCTGACTGCTGGGATGTTTCCTGAGTCACACAGCTGCGTCAGGTACCGCACTGTCACTGGACAGCTGTGACACACTTTTCGTACCTATCAGGCTGCACTGGCATTTCTTCTGGCAAACCATAGGCTACAGCTCCATTGTTCTCTTTTCCATCTTCCTGATCACCGTTTTAGAAAGGATCTTTGTAATTTTAGTACAGAACTCTTAATAAAAAAAAATTCTGAAAACAACTGTTGCGACTCATCTCACATTCTTCGTTCCAGCCACTTCAGACAATAAGGTCCTGGTCTGAGTAGGAATTTGGAACTAACACAGACATTGTGCTTCATGTTCAGACACTGGTCATTTGTTCTAGAAACCTAGATATGTAAATTCCATCTTAATATTACAATTTGAAGGTGCTATGTTCTTTAGAACCCATTTTTATATATAATTGGACCGTTCCTTAAAACGAAAATTTTCTCAGCTCATTATAGCACGTTGCAATTAAGGTAACTGTACTCGAGGGTAGTGTAGCTTTCAACGTTACTAGCAGGTATTCACAGGTTCCGTTGGAGCATTTAGCGAAGGAAACGCTGTTCCATCATATAATTCAAGGCTGACATAATGCATATGTAGAAGAATGGGAAGTCTAATTAGAGCTGCAGAGACATTCTTAATTCAGTATTCCCTAACTTCTGCCTGGCTTTGAAAAGTTAGTGGAACCTCTAAAAATATGCAGTGTTGTATATTGTTGGTATGTTGCATGATAACTTTTACTTACAAGTTTCTTAAAATCTCCTAAGTCTTGTAGAACAATAGTGACTTTATTAAAATTCAGCTGGTATCATCACATGAACAAGGAAGAAAGTAGTCTACTTGAAGTCTTGCTGAAGTTCACATGGGATGTCTAGTCTAGCTCTGGTCTAGAGACCACTAGATGCATTGTTTGGGGTTTTTAAAAAGCAATACAGCTTCGTGGTGTAATGCAATCAAAAGCAAAAATACAAGAGGGTACTTATGAAAGCGTTTGGTTTCACAGAGCTGATCGGCAGAAGGTGGAAGCCTACTGCAAGTGAAGACAACAGCACTGTTGCAGGAGAACCAGATCTTTCTTAAGAAAAATAAGGTAATAATAAACCACAACCTTCACAGGCTCTTGAGCAGATGCAGTGCTAAAAGAAACGCTCTGTAGCAGCTGAAAGAGAGAAGAAATGTGAGCTTAAAAAAGAGTCAGTGTAAAAAATAACGGGTGCAAAGAGGAATGCAATGCACAAGTTATGTGAAAGCAGCAAACTCCTCACCAGAGGAATGACAACAGGCCCCCTTTGACAAGGTGTATTTGTATTGATGGGGGCTAGCAATCACCCATTTCTTCTAGTAATATTAGTTTCACTGTTCTCGAGACAGCCGACATTTTCTTAAGTCAGCTAACCAGGGAGTCAAATACTACAGCTGATTCCCCACACAGAGCTCACAATAGATTTATGTCTGTAGCAGTAATTTTGAAATATTCCAACACGAGAGATCACTGGCACATACAGTGATGTGAACAGACAATAGGAAGCTCCTCTTACAAGAGAAACACTGAAATGAAAACATTTAGTAATATTTTGAAATATATAGTAATTTTGAATATAAAACAGAGCAATCTGGTATATTTGTGCGTGTATATAAAAATTCTTATCTAATCTGGGCAAACTCATGCCTTCTAAAATATGACACAGAATATAGTTTGTCTGTAGAGTTTGTTCCCTCTACATTAGAAAAACTGAATTGCTGGATCACAGACGTTTGAAGCTGAAGACTTCACAGCAAGAAAATACATTGTACACTTGTCCACAAATTAATGTATACTGTCAGCAAGTTGCTTTTTGAATTAAATTTTCTGACCTAGGTCAGCTGAACATGAACTAGTGACAGAAAAATTCCTCTGCACTCACTAGTGGTAAGGAGAGGGAAAGGATGACCTCCCCTGACCTGCTGGCAATATTTTGTCCAACGCGGCCCAGGACACTGTTAGCCATCGTGCTGCAGGGGCAGGCTGCTGCTCGTGGAAACGATCTGGATAGTAGAGGAGAGTGTGCCCTCGGCAATTTTTCTGACAGTATGAAATGAGGATAGTTGATACAGCACGGGGTCCTCGACAGGCTGGAGAAATGGTCTGACAGAAAACTCATGAAGTTCAGCAAGGGGAAGTGCAAAGTCCTGCACCTGGGGAGGAACAACCTCAGGCTCTAGTATGTGCTGGGGGTATCCAGCTAGAAAGCAGCGTGGCAGAAAAGCGGCTGGGGGTCCTTGTGAACACAGAGCTGACCACGAGCCAGCAATGTGCCCTTGCCACAGAGAAGGCTAATGGTAGCCTTGGCTGCATTAGGAAGAGCCTTGCCAGCAGGTCGAGGGAGGAAATCCTTCCCCTATATCCACCACCAGTGTGGTCGCCCCTGGAATACGAAGTCCAGGTCTGGGCTTCCCAGTTCAGTACAAATATTTGAAGGGAGGGTGCCAAGGGGGCCATGCTTTTTTCAGAGGTGCCCAGTGACAGGACAAGAGGCAATGGGCAAACACTGGAACATGGGAGGTTCCCCCCGAATATCAGGAAACACTTTGTCACTGTGTGGGCAACCAAGCACTGGCACAGGCTGCCCAGGCAGGTTCTGAAGTCTCCATCCTTAAAAGTATTCCACAGCCTGTGGACACAGTCCCGAGCAACTGGCTCTAGATAACCCTTCTTGAACAGGAGGTTGGACAAGGTGACTGCCCACGGTCCTTTCCAACCTCAAACACTCTGCGATTAATGAAGATGTCGAGCAGGATTAGACTCAGTATAACCACTCGTTATTGGCCTTCACTGATCACACATCACGTGCATCTCACACTGTGCCATTCAGGGTACGCTATTCCTTTGAGTCTCTCCATCCTGCATGCAAATATACTGCACATACTACTTTTAAGGGACAATGCCCACTCACACTCAAAAGAAGAGAAATGCATCTAACATACTGAGGGAGGGTGATGGAAAGAGCAGGAAATGCAACTGCAGACCTTCTAGGTTGGTTCAAGTATGTTCCCTTTCTCCAACAGAGCTCACCTTGGATCAAACTCCCAGCAGAGGCAGTAAGTAACAGCTCAGGGGCTACAGAGAGGATACTTCCTGCCTCTGAAGAAAACCTCATGGCATGGAGCAGAATAAAAACATTACAGAAGCTAGCTGTACTGAAGAAAGTGCATTCTAACTCACTCAATCTTACTTTAAACGGGATATGCCTACAAGATATAAAAATTCTAATTACCAGATTCCAAAAGGAAAGAAAAAAACTCTAAACATTTTTTCTAAATACATAGTCAAACACCCTCTCCCAGATAAACTCCTAAACTAAGACATCAAATAAAAGTCCCAGTGTACTTATTACACTCTGCTTTTTAAATAGGTATTTTTTTTCTTTTCCATACAAAAAACCCATATGCCATGTTAGAAATTCTGCATTATGAAATGGTAAGATCTAGAGCTGTTAATGAATTTCGGGATCAGAGAAAGATATTCTACATACATAGCTAGAACAGAGTGGCAATTAAAAAAAAGAACACCTGAAAACCTGTGTATTATATTTAACTTTCTTTTTCTTTTGCAACATGACAAGTATAAATTTTCAATTAACTGGAACAGAAAGGCTTGACATGGAACTGAACTTTTGCAGTATATGTCATTCCTATTCTTAGGATACAGGTAGGAGTAATAAGAGATCAAATAAAAGAAATCAAGGACAACTCCATCCTAGATTTTCTCTTTTTGGAATTGAGGCCAACTTCCCTACTGTGCATACAGTTCTTCAAGGATGTATTCCAGCAAAGAGCAGTTGAACTGTTATTCTTTAGTGACAAAAGACACTTCATACCATTGCCTAATGCTCAGAGCACGAAGGGAAGGGGCGGAAAGTCCCTTGATTTAAGAATTTGTATGATCAGCTTTTTTATAAACGAGGGACTCCAAAACAAGATCAGGTTTATAAAATACAAATACTAGGTTATGTAGAGAGTTGGGAGCACAGATATATATACAACAGGTTACTTCATTACTAATCTTTTATGAATTAAGTACTTCACTACCAAGGGAATCCCCTCTGAAAAGCACAGAGACAGAAAAAAAAAAATACCTCCACATTTTCACTCTGCCTGTAAGTCTCTCAAAACTCATCAGCTTCCTTGCACAAAAATATTTTCCAGGTACAGCTACTACTGACAGATACTAACATCAGTAACAAGATGATTCATAGCTTTTGTTCGCATTCGTAACTGTTCTTCCACTTTCCTTAAAGGTTTGCAGCATGCACATTTTATATTCCTCACCTACCAGAGCAGGTTATTTTCAAAGATTTACCCACAAGAGTTCCTATCTTCTAGAGAGGTCAAATAAACTAATCCTGCATGGTATGTAACCACCTGAGCTAATGCCCCTGAACTCCACATTTTCCTGCTTCCCAAAGGTGTGTTGCTCAGTCTCTCCATATTTAAATCCTGAAAAACACTTAGCATACGTTAGCAAAGAAATAAAGGGTGGAGCGTCTTAGTCATTCTATCATTTGCAGAGAAGTACTTCAGGGCTTACCACCTGTAGGATTTATTAAACATATACTTCAAAAGAGCTGTATTTTGAAAAGTGCACTTTACATTTTGTAAATATCCCAAGATTCAGTCCCAAGGTTTGCAGAAAACTTCACTTAGTCATACACTCCTTCACTGCCTTTAAATGGTTTACACATAGAGAATTTCATGGTTTACACATAGAGAAGTTTCGACACTTCTCTTTCCTGGAAAATTCAAATTCCTTTAGTATAATCACATTTTTCAAAAAAGAGGAAAACAACAACAAAACTTAAAGCAACCAGGTGTTACTGATGTAACAGAAATCAAAACAAGACAGTAAGTAAAAAATCCTTTCTAATGAATACACTTTGAGTCATCAATATCTAACATTTTATAATAAACAGTGGGTATATTCACAGATCCAAGAGGCTCCTAATTCCAGAATGAACAAAAATATTTGAAAACAAAAGAACAGGTTTTTTTACCTTTTTTTTTTTTAAGGTATAACTTGTGATAAGATTCAAATGCATGAATGAAAATGGTAAAACAGAGACACTGAAGAGGTCTGTCTCTGACTTCATACAATAAAAAAGTAAATGGCATATACGATGTTTCCAATGGGTTATGTTTAGTCAAATCTAAACAAACTCGCTGAGTTTAAACAGCTATTATTGAAATACTTTTCTACAATATGCTAAACAATTATGGTTTTTACCCTTTGTAGAAATTTCATATGCAGGAGGATCAATACAGATATAAAACTGACAAGCTATGCTACATTTGTTTTATTTGTTGCTCACTCAATAACCTGATTATTATTAATCTTACCTATGAGATACTCCACATTCCTGCCCGCCCCCCCCTTCCCACCGCCTGCAGACCCTTATCTGATGCCCCTGGAAGCCATGCATCAATTTAATAGGAGACTGCAGAAGAACAACGAGGTTTCCAACTTGCTGCTCACTTCTCAATGGTGGAATTATGCCCTGAAGCACTATTAAAATTCAGTGAAAGAAGTGAAAGGTGAGGAAGCGTGAGAAAAAACTCATTATGACGTTAGCTATTAGAATGTGCTTTTGCAGGAGCTTTTTTCCCACCAGTTTGGTTTTAGATTTGACTTACCAGATTTCACAGATGTACCTGTTCTACCCCGCCATCACCCGGTTTTCTGCTATGCTACTCCTTTACCCTATTGCTGATTATTTTGGTCAGTATCTCTAAGGACTGCCAACACTGGGGAAAAGATGGTCTCTTCACTTGACTGCTGCCCAAAAACTCCTCATCAGGTGCCAGATCTTGCAGAAATGACTGTTTATCAGCTTTAAAGATTACTGTTCACCAGCCACTTGTTACTACCCTGAAGTGCTAAAGAAACTGATCTTGCACTGAAGCAGATGAAGAGCACTCAGAAGTCAGAAAGATTAACTTCAAAGGTCGTAACTGTTTGAACTAACCTGAATGATTCAGCAACGATGCAGATGAAGAGCCGTCAGTTGAGTCATTTGCCTGTCTACGTTGGGGAAAAAGAGCAGCAGTTGTCAACAGAGGAGCCATAAAATCTCCAAGATTCACAACTGTTTCTCATATGAAAAATAACTGACCACAGATGAGGTGCAGACAAATTTATTTTTCCCTTTCTCTTCCCCTTCTGCTAAGTCCCTCCAAAGAAAATGCCAAGATCACAGCCTTCTACCATTTCCTACAGAATTACCCGTTTCCTTCAGTTATGACTTAAAAAACACACAAACCAAAACAAAAAATAAACAAACAAACAAAACAAAAAACTCAAAAATGCCAACGAAAAAAAAACCCTTGCTTCTCATTCCTACTGAAATTATCAAATTTATCCTTGCTATTTAGGCTTGTTTCTGAACCTTACCACTCTAGCTCTTGTCATTTACAAGATACTACCAAATTCTTCAAAGGACCAAATGGCCCACTGCACTCTCCTTAGTTCACCTCATTTAGCCTAACTCCTCGCTTTCTCCCTGCAATTTTATATTTATGTATCACAGAAGTAAATTACCCTCCATCATTCCACTGCCTTTCATTTCTAAATGCAATGAGTTATCTTTCCTCTCCTCCAGCTTTGCAAGGCAGGGATCAGCGCACATAGATTATGCCCCAAACTAAGTTTTTGCTTCAGGGACAAGAAGCGGGTGGGTGGTTGCAGTGTAGAATAATGAAGGGTGGGTAAGAGGAAGACTGCTTGCTACTTGTCTTTGACAATAATCCCCATTTCAATAAAAAAGTTTCCAAAAAAAGAAAATAAGTTGGCCCTCCTCTGTGTGCAATGTCATTATTTAGAGAGGCATTCTAGAATGAAATAAGGTCACAAGGTTTAAAAAAAAAAAAAAAAGTCCTGAGAAAACACCATTATAAGCTTCCCAGACAGCAATCCCTAGGAACCAGTGGGTGTCACAGAGTCTGCACTGAGGCAGGAGTGTGCAAAGGAAAACGAAACATAACCATGGATTTTTTTTTTCTTGCTTTTGTCTTAACAGCCACTTTCACCCCATCTCTTTCCATCCTCCCATGTTAAACACAGAAAAAGCGACAAACTCCCTACTTTAAAATCAATTATGAAACGGCCAAAACACTAGGCAAGAAAACTCACCACTTTCCAGCTGGCAGAAGTGACACCCTGCACACACAATGTCAGCAGAAAATCAAGATGAAAACTAGGTCAGAAACTGTCACTTCAGCTTTACTAGTATAAAGAAAATGAAGACAAAAACCATGCTAACCAAAATCTTGACCCAGCTCACATTAATCACGTCTTATTTTACTGAATAGTTGCATGCTTAGGTTATCAACTTTTGGTACAGGACATTCTTTTAAGACAATAAGGGCTTCCTCATCAGATAGCATACACAAGATTTACCTACTATCATAAGCAAGGTTAGAACTGTTTAACCAAACCTCAGTATTCTTTAAGTTACACCATTTCTACTCAGACGCCCCTCAAAGGATGGACAAGTTCTCCAGTCACACATTGGGTGAGTAGCCAAGGACTTCATTTCTCTCATATGTCACTACTGAAATGATTTTAAGGTCCATCCAGTGAGGTTGAATACTAATGACTTAGCTTTCCTAGGCTTACTAAATATCACTAAAATCTATAGGCTTTGCAAATGAACTCCTGCAGTTGAGACAGGCCAACCAGCATCTGCTTGTTTATTGTGGCTTTTAGGCTACAGCTCAAATAAATAGTAATTTGTTTGTTTCTCTATTTGAAACACCTTAAAACTTCAAGGAAAGGAAGTTATCCCATGTAAAGGGATTAAATATCGTAAAATGCTTTACTAGAAGGAAACATCAGCCAATAGCAAGGGGGATAAAGTTCATAAGTTTCAACTTGCTTAACACTTTCAACTCGCCAAATACTGCAGCTAAGAAATCCTGTGTATAAAAAACCCCTACATAAACCTACCTAGTTATGCATCTGCAGGGAGTCTTGTTTTCAGATTTAAGATGTGATTTTTAACTCAGACCTTGCAAAGCAGCCACTTCTGTTCCTTTTCAGTCCAATGAACACCAACCAAGCTCTTATCAGATGCAATATTAAAGAAAAAAAACCAAAACAACACAAAAATGTAAAGAATCAAAGACTATCTTCTCCAAAATTAAACCTGGCCAAAACGAGTAATGTCTTGAGAATGTCACTGGACTACACTGGTAAGCTGAGGCAGCTCTGGAAACAGTAGGCAATATCAAAAAAAACGTGACTTCAAAGTGATCTAACACCACAGTTCTCTTCTGGTCATAATTAAAATAGCATGTGGTCCAACAAACACGTTAATTTCCATATTTATTTCTTTTGTCTACAAAGCTACACATAACAAACCAGCAAATCAAAACAAGAACAAAGGAAAAAAAACCATTAGGCAGCTCCAGATTTGAAGAAACTTTGCTGTACCTCAAAATGAGATGATTTTACCACTGGGCTACATATAAATATGCAGCATGACTGTCTTCAGTCACATTCTTCTAAAAAAGGGGATGGTTTTGGATACCTAAAAATTGCTGCTTGCTGTATCTAGTCTGACGGTACATGAAAAAAAATAATCACTGTCTTACAAAGACTTTAACAAACTGATGATCCTTTCAGAAAAGGAAAAAAAATTCCCTCCAAATGCTAAATTAAATCATTTGATACCAAGCAAAAACAGGCACTAATGAAACCTGGCAGTATTTGATTCGCAGATGCATGTAACTTGTGGAAAATATTGTAGGACACAATACAAGAATATATGCTTAGCATCTCTAAGTGAAGGCTTCTTCCATCATTTCTCTCATCGACTGAAAAGCAGATTCGCAGTAAACATGGACGATTTTCCTCTGAGAATTTCTCTGTGCAACAACAGGAAAGGGGACCAGTCGAAACACTACTGAGTAACAGAGTGCTGACACACACTTGTACTGTACATTGCCTGACAAAAGTCATCACCCCAAGGTTTTCTTTCTTTCAGTCTTCACCCCTGACTCTAGTTGCAAGTAATTCAGCAAGGCAGATCACTAAAGACGCTAAGAAGATCTCTCAGAAGAGGAACAGAATCTTGAGATAGTTGACAGTCACCCTGCTAAGGAATTTGAACTGTGAAAACAACACTGAAATGAATCTATACATGGAGGAGGAAGCAATACAGCTCCCTTCGGAAAGCAATACAGCTCTCCTCTGTGCCAGCTGTGTAACTGTCACTCTTACATTGACATCAAAGCTAGGTCCATTCCTGGATTCTTCTACCGATCATAGAATCACAGAATCATAGGGTTGGAAGGGACCTTAGTAGATCATCTAGTCCAACCCCCTGCCAGAGCAGGGCCACCTTAGAGCAGGTTACACAGGAACGCGTCCAGGCGGGTTTTGAATGTCCCCAGAGACGGAGACTCCACCACCTCCCTGGGCAGCTTGTTCCAGTGCTCTGCCACCCTCAAGGTAAAGAAGTTCCTCCTCATGTTTAGGTGGAACTTCCTATGCTCAAGTTTGTGCCCGCTACCCCTTGTCCTATCACTGGGCACCGCTGAAAAGAGCCTGGCCCCATCCTCCTGACACCCACCCTTCAAGTATTTATAAGTGTTAATTAGGTCCCCCCTCAGACGCCTCTTTTCCAGGCTAAAGAGACCTAATTCCCTTAGTCTATCTTCATAGGAGAGGTGTTCCAGTCCCCTAATGCCGATGTATTAAGGAAACCCTACAAGCATTGCAGTAAGAGTGAGCGAAGCCAACTGGCAAGGAGCGGGGCTGTTGGTGTAACTGCAGTCCCCTGCAGGGCAGCTGTGATGGGCACAGCACCTTCCCCTCTCCGCAGGGATGTGAAGTGCCATCCTGCAGCTAAACTGTCCCTGACCAGCCAACGCAAGAGACCCCTTTAATAAAGCTAGCAACAGACAAGGCAAAGCTGTCCTAGTATGTCCAGAACACAGAAAAGGGGGCTTTTCATTATTACAGCTACTTTTCCCAAGTTTTCAATTAATCTAGCATGTCTGAGATTTTTTTTTTAAAAAAAGGTCACACTAATATAGACAGCTGTATTTCCTTGAATGACAGTAAAATGATGCTGATAAAACTCCAAGCTTTTTTCTATTTTCTTTATCATACCTAGTTCCAGATCTCCTATATTCTTCATCCATCCTACCAGATTATTTTCAGGATTTTATTCTCTTCCCTTTCAAAAATTCTACTCCCTTTCAGGAAGCAAAAATGGTCCCTCTCCTCCTGTTTTATTAGTAATTTTCTCCTAACACTACAGGTCTCTATTTTAGACGTCAGTGTTCAACACAGTGCGTGTTCTGATCTATTTTTTTTCCCACATCAGGTATCCTTAAAAATTCTGGGACAGTATGTTTTCGATAATCCCTAATCATAAACTACCCAATCTTGAAATGGCTGGGAATCACAGACACTCACTTTTGCCAGAAATCAAATGCAGAGCTCCACCCAAACTCTGTATACAAAGGACACATCTATAAACAGAAGTGAACATACCTATTATTAAGCAAACACTTTTGGAAGTTTTAATGTGACTTTGAAAATCTGTTACTCTGGTTTCAAATGGATGTTGGCGTTTTCTTCATTAGGGTATCTACCTTCTAGCCACAGTTACTAGAGGTAGAGAGTGGTACGTGTGCAATAAAGCTTGAAGTATCCATGATGACAAAAAGTAACTACACTCATTAAGACTTGTTTGATTAGGGTAGAGTAACAGAATGGCTGAAGTTCGAAGGCACCTCTGGATGTCATCTGGTCCAGCCCCCCTGCTCCAGTAGGGCACGTCAAACAAGAAAGTCTCAGAAATCTGATGAAATTGCAATGCAGAGTTATTTCCTGCAGATAATGCAACTGCCTACATGGATCTGTTAACAAAAACATCCAGGAAAAAAGCAAAAAAAAAAAAAAAAAAAAAAAAAGACACAACTCTTAAGTGACCCTAAAACATGGAAATAAGCAGAAGCAGGGACACAAGGCTGAAACATAGCAGGACTGTTACTGTCATCCAGGACACATCAGTACAACTCCACACACGCAAAAAGAAGGGTATAAAGCAGTAATCTAAAGTGGATAAAATAAATTAGCAAACTCAGGAATTTAACATTAACATTCTTGAGGCTGCCTAGAGACCAGACATTTAAGTTCTTCATCTACAAAGGTACACGAATCAGAATGTATCTTAGGCATCTACATATACTGCCTCTTCTTCCTCCGAGCCATCTCAAAACATATTACAGCTCATAACAGTTTGCGGGGAGGGTAACAGTCTAAGCTCCATGTTACTCAAGAGGAGCAAAAGCCAGTTTGTTTAAGGTCATAGTGGGCAAGTCTCCACAAGGTGGCCAAAGGGGTCAGCTGTATGTTCCTGCTGCATTGTGCCAGTGCTGACACAGGTTTCTGTGTTTACTGAACCGCAGTGCAGAGTCACATGAGTAATGGAGATAACACAGGAAAAGAGCAGGATCTCATGGAGAGTACAGAAGGAATCACAACAAACTGTTAAGGTTGGCTCAGCAATCGCCTCAAAAGAACCCTAGCAAAGCAGAAACATTACCCTCCCTACTTCCCATCCAAATCCTGGGATGATACCTTTTTCTGTCTCTTGTGAAATGTTAACCTTCCAGTTTTAGTCACTTGACTATGCTATTTTATGGACAAGACTCAGGCATTCTTCTATGGTGTAAACTACAAGGAAACACACTAACATCCATATTCTTCCAATTCCTTTCCCTTAAAGCTCTTCTCATTTTAATGTACAAGAGACCTCGTTAGAATGCTAAAAGTAAGCTCTGTTTGAATATTTATGGCAGACAGTATCTACCACAACAGGCTCACAAGCAAGCCCTCCAGCCCTGCCCCAACCTAGCACGTGTGTGCACTCCTTACACAAGTAGAAAACTGAAATCAATGACATTATTCTCATGAACTAGAGAGACACTTAAGGTGTAATTCCTTGTCAACCATTAAGTCCACCACAGAGCTCAAACTAGGGACAAGACACATGGAAGATCCTAGAGTTTGCTCTTGAAGAAAAATTAAAGACTTGTCTATACAAGGGGAAAAGTGCTTCATATTCACACCCTGCCTCATTCTGCAGTAACTCCCCAGTATGGACAAGATCCTACATGCTCTTACCAAAAATATGAAATACCTGGCAAGCCCGTATTTATTAAAATTTTAGAGTTATCCTATTGCATTCAGTAATTAAACAGTCAAGCACTGCTAAAGCCTCTAGTTCAGATGCCACAACATATTCCCTCCACAGGCAAATGTCAAAAAAAAATTTAAATCCTGACAAACAGAATTTAACTAGTAGTAGAATAAAAACCTCTATCCTTCAAAAAAACCCCAGTTATTCTTTAAAATCTTAGGTCTTTGTAAATCTTTATAAGTTTGCCAAAACAGGGTATACTGCCTCACCTTAACCTGTTAATGGGATGCTTGCAAGTCCCACATAAATCAAGTAAGTTCACTGATTTATGAACAGAATAGATGTAACACCAACAAGAACTCGCTTAGCTCAAAGTCCTGCAAACAGATGAAAAAAACACAAAGAAACAAAATGCAATTTTTCTCCTGGGGAAAACTAAGAACTGAAGAAAGTAGGCTCAAGCAAGTCTCACTAAGGAGAAAAGCATTTCTTTTTCCTACTTAGCAGACATGATGAAAATAGGAAGAAAAGAATCCTGTTTCTACCAGATCGAGGGACAGTGTTAGATTTATCAGATGCCAGTTAGCCAGATTCTTTGAATACTTTACTACTAAAATGAGCTCTCGCAAGAAGCCCATTTCCCCACTGTGATCCAGACATGACTCTGGTGGTACTTGCTGCTGTGGAGGATGCAAGAGCTCTGGAAGAAGTCTCTGCACAGGCACAGCAGAGGAATAAAAGAAAAAGAAGAGAGCCCTCTGTAACAAACCATTAGGTATATTCCTCGGGCGCAGACTTTTACAAAGCTTTGAACTCTAGCAGAACAAAATAACTTAATGTCACTTTTGTCCTCCTTTCTGTATTGTTTTTTAAAGACAAAGTGCAGCACATTTGGTCAGGCAAAAAAAAACCTCAAACAACATTAGTTAGATTTTTTTTTCCCCCAAAACTTCAAAATACACCTACTACCTCTAAATGAGTGTAAAACATTTTCTAAAGTGCTCCCATCACTCACACTTACGGAAAATAAATCAGGTAATATATCACAGTGGCATCAAAAATAGCTTAGAGAATACACAAGAATTCTATATACTCAAGCCCTGTATTCCCAGAGTTTTAAGTATATCAATGAATTATGAAAAATGTACGTTACTTTGGCACATCATGCTAAAAGGCACAATGTTCCCATGGCTATGCATTCTACCTTCGCCAAGTATAATTTGTCTGAGGATAAAGTGAAGTTTTCCTCTAATGTCTTTTCATTGTCTCTTGAACTCAAGAGACAAAGTAATTCTGGCACGCACACAAAGATTCTGTATCAGTAGTTGGAAGCGCTGAAAATTTTACTTTGTCATGGAAAAACCATGCCTATGCTTTGTGGCAGTAATATTCCTCCCTCTTTTCTTCAAACTTTTAGTTTCTGGTAGATATCGTAGACAAACCCAGGAAGACAGTTCTTACTAACACACAAAAAAAATCCCTCTGTGACCTCAACGGGAATTTAGGCCAGTGTAAAACAGACCTTGAATGACATTAACTAAACAATCAACTCAACTCAAAGGCATTTCTGGTGTAAAAACAAAAACTGTCACCTTAAGAATATTTTGTGTTTTGTCATTCTTGTTCAAAACCAACAACAACAAAAAACCCCAAAGAAACATAAGACACCACAAAAAAAGCAAAAAACCAAGCCTGAGCCAAAACCAACCCACACATTAAACTCTCCAGCAACTTCCATCTCATTTAAGTTTCAAAAAGCAAAGATGATATTTTGCTTCTATTTATTCTTACTTGCATATTGTTCAAATCTTAACTTGTTAAAGCATGGTCAGAAATAGAGATCCTAAGGAAAGGACATCTGTTAAGAAAGAAATGGATTAGTTTCACTGTAAATGACTGGAAGAAGAAAAGCACAATCTTTAGACTACTCAAATTCTAATATTTTTCCAGATGAAACAAAGCTGAAGCAGTTTAATCTGGACTCTGTCTGGAGTTCCACCAGAACCTAATACAATATTTAACGATGCAAAACTGTTCTAAACACAGCTCCCCACAGTCCAACTCCAGACACACAGCTGCAGAGTTCACATTTACACACAAACATACACATCAAAAACCTTCTTTCAGGGCGTTTCCTGTGTTGCTGACAAGTTCCAGCTTCTCCTGCTGGATCTAAATTTAACCAAGTCTAGGATCAAGTACTAAAGGAAAAAAAAAAAAAGAGCCAAAACAAAAAACAACAAGCCAAGCAAAAAACCCCACCAACAAACCAAAAACAAAACAAAAAATAACCCACACCATATATGCAACTTCAATGCAACACAGCAAACGTTTTACAGGCACTGTTGTTTTTAAAGCTGTTAATTATCAAATATATTAAATATGCAGCAAACAAGTAGCAGCCCCTCACCCTTTCGCCCGCCCTACATTCCTGAAACGGCACTTTCCATGCTCATAGGTGCAGATAACACCAGCAGTAATACCAGCTGCTAATTCAATTAATGTATGTAAAAGCGAGTGACCCCGACAGAGGAAGTTGGGAGTTTAACCAGAAGCTGGGGCTCCCCAGCACGGCCAAGGTATTTGCTATCGCAATTAAGAGGACTAACCACAGCAGTAGCTTAGATTAAGCCGAAAAGACTCCTTACAAAGTCTTCAGACTTTGTTACAAACATGCTAATTCTTGAATATTTTAATTACAGATTTGTCTGAGTGAGAGGGGGAATATGCAGGCAAAAGGGAAAGGGTAAGAAATGAAGTGTTGGAGGTTCAACATTCAAGCTGCTGGCTCCAGCCTGAGCTGGCACATCACCCACCACCCCCCCATGCGGCTCCCCAAGACCATTCCCACCCCATCCCCACGTGGGTTCCCATCTCACATGATGCGCTGTGTGTCACATGTTCTCCGTGAGCGCCTTTCTTCGATATGGTAATTCCTAAAGTGCTGGAACATGATACATCTTTTTTAACTACCGCAGGCCAATATAAGACTGCAAACAGTTCTACTGTAGCCTATGGATTTTTTTCTCTTTTAACATCACCTGCATTTTAGAAATCCAAAACACAGAAATATGCATTCATTAATAATTCACAAGTTCTAACTTTAAAGCAACACCATGAATTTAAGGCAGCTGATAAAAAAAGTACAGGTAGATTAAAAATACATATCTGTAGCTTTGTACCGTCTGTGGTTACAATATTTAAGATCACTAGAACACTAATTTGCATCTAGTGTTCCAATTTCATACACATCTAGATATAGCCGAATTCACCAAGGCCCATGAGGAAGAAGTAGATGACTTCAAGATCAGCCCTATTCTCAAAATCATTTTGGTCATTTGCATTGCAGAAGCATTTCACAAAGCAGTGTGTCACCAAATAAGTCACCACACAAACACTAAACCCTACACCTGTTGACATACAGTATTTACTGAAAAAGGTCAAATGTGAAATAATTTATACACCATTGCCACCAACTTCAACAACATCAAGATCCTAAAAGCAGCTCTTGATTTGACCTCAAAGACATTTAAACTTCTGCTAATGACTACACAAAGAACTCATTTACTGATATCCCTGAACTGCCCCACTTAAGACCCAGCAAGATCCTCAAGCGCTCCATCGTCTATTGAACCCTGCAGAACTGACATCCCTGCTGCATCAAGACACCACTTCAGGTCTGGCAAGCTGGCTGACCTGCAAGGCGTTTCAGCCAACAGGCCAGGGCAGCTTCTGGTTTCAAACTGGCACCCTCATGAGAAATGATTATTCCAGACCAAGAAGAGAAAAGAAGTTAAATACTAAATTGGGGATGGCGCTACCTCAGGAAATAAAGCATGTATTCCAGCAGCTACTCACAGTCACGCAATGGAGAAATAACTCTAATATGACACTTTTTTGTTACCTGGTCAACTGTTTCCAGGCTCTTACAAATATTAGACTCAGGAGCGTCCCCATACATTACACAGGGAGGTCAAGCACTGAGGTTAAAATATTGCAAAGTTTAATACTCCAGTACCGAAGTGCCTTTACAGATTAAGTCTATGGCTTAACGTGGCTCCGCCCAGTGAATGGAGGAAACAAAAACACAACTGCCAAAACATGACAAGAAAAACAGGACTTTAAAAAGTTCAAGTCATTATATTAACATGAGCTACAACACATATTTTTCAAGATGCAGGACAAGGATGGATGAAAAAGAAGTCTATACAGTGATGTGTTACCTATACAGCACAGAAACCTGGAGTAACTACAAAGCAAACTCTGCAGGATTAGTCTCTTTATGAAGCTGAAAAATGGGGTGGGGGGAACAACATTTTAGGGCATTTTAGCTATGATAAGATGATCAAAGGCACGCTGGTTTGCTGAAGCACAAAACTGGACTGCAGAAAACCTGTGTTCTGGTTCAGACTCTCCCTACTTAAAGTTGTCTCCATCCAAGCTTATCGGGAAAGGTACCTGCACTGCACTCTATGGTGAGCCTAAATACAAGATACAGCACCTCATGATCTCAATAGTGTATTTTATATTTAGATAAATGATCTAATCAGGTCAGCATGCTGAAATATCCTTACAGAATTTCCTATATACAATGAATACTAATGATTTAATCCATCATGCTAAACAACGGATTTTAAAGGGGGAAGGTAGTAAGAGAGCGCACAGGAAGCCAACACATTAATATCAGGCCACACAATAGGTATTTTGCATTAACAGGCAACTGATCCCTTTATTTACTTCCCTTGAGGACAAGATCAGAGAGTTTAAGACTCCACGAAAACATTTTTTTTCTTTTTAAAAACAAGGCACTTTTCAAACTAAAAAATACAAAAGCAAATGCAAAGAGGATCATAAACTGTTTCAGTGTTTGCTTTGGGGTTTTTTTATTATATATTTTCATTATACTATGCCCTATTTATTATTCAGAAGTCAGTTTTCTAACAGCAGTGCCTTCTATACACAAACATATTTTTAAAAAATAAGACCTTACACATTTGCTAGGCCGCACACTTTTTTATTTTTCCATTGACACAGCTTTGTGATAAATAAAATCTCCGACCTCCATGTTATTTCTTGGGAGCTGAAAGCAACTAAGAGACATGAACTACCCTAGTTTTTTCAAACCTTACCCACAAAGCTGACCTTTCTCTATTTTTCTGGAAAACATTAAGATCTAGCTGCTGATAGAATTTGAAATATCAATTTTTAGTCAAAACAGCACCTCTACAGAAAAATCTTGATTTTAAAACCATTAACATAAATTTCAACTTACTGATGTTTATGGGTGTCATTATACCCAACCAACAGGTTGATGTTCTTCAAGCACAGGAGTTTGAGGACTTGCTGATTAATCTTTTGTCTCCAAACAAAGGTTTAATTTTGATGACGGTAAGAAGTTCAGATAAAGAAAAGCAGAACACTTCTGCTAAGACTGCTTAGCTGTCTTCAGAAGTATATACTCAGATCACAAAGTTGCTATGGCATCAACTTCAGGACTGTGGTTAGACACACAAAATGTCTTTTTCCTACTGACTGTTATGGGAAGCTAAGCAACTTTGGCTGTGAACCAAATGCTTTGGCTCTAAAGTAGACACAATTCATCACCACTTGGACATTCCAATGGTTGGCTAAACTGAGAAAGCAAGACAACCAGCACTTCAGAGCATCTATGTAAACTAAGCTCTAAATACACTGCTTTAGCAATAGCAAAAAGAAACTGTATTTGTGCTCGTCTTGTTTACTAGCATTACTTAATAAGATAATACTATTTTTCCAGTACTTAACTGTCAGATCAGAACAAATGGGAAAAGTTCATTTTTGCCAGCTGCATATCAAACTACAGGGGAGGAAATTCAGTAGGATTCAACATATCAGATTTATTTCCTTTATTCCCTGGTATTTTTAATTTTGTAAACATCAGGCTATTTTTAAGCAACAGCTATCAGAAATGGGAGCTAATGCAGGACTTTTGCATCTACTAAATAATCCTGCAAAACTCTGAAGCAGCCTGGATGAGTAAAACACTTAACATACCCTAAACCAGTACACCTCTTGCAAGCTGTTTCACACCCAGCAGCCACAGAAGCCCGAAGCAAAACTCCCACATCCCCAACCGGTAGTTTTCCAAACGGCAAAGCAGCGTTCGCTTCATCCGACAGAAAACACCGCCCCTGAGGCAGACCCGACGAGTGCCACTTCCACATTGCCACCAAGGGGGGGGAAAGAGGGGGTACAGCGGGGTGGAGGGGACCCACTCACTCTCACACTGACGCAGACCTAAACCCCCTGTTTTCCCCCCAAGGCTCATCCGCACAGAACGATGTCTCCAGTTACATTCTGCTTTTGAAAACATTTAGGATCCATTTACTCTCTACCCAATAAATATGCACTATGAAGCTAGGGCAAACAAATAACTGAAATAATAGTACTGAGAAATCATAAAGCTTTAGAAAGTATACTATAAAATACAGTTACTATACATCACAAGTAACCTACATATTAAAAGATAAATCAAATTATCACTTCATTCTTCAGATCACAGCAGCAACACGGATGCCGACAAGGGCAGGACCTTCTCCTTTGGCAGTCAAAACAAGGTCATTCCCAGCGAGTACACACGTCTTCCCGGACCATCCATTCCGGTCTAAAGCCGTGAAAAGCCCAATACCTCCCTCCCTGCCCCAACTCCTCACGCCCGACGAGCCGCCCGGCCCCTCAGCGCCCGGCTCTCCCTGCCAGCTTCATTAACTTTAGCTGCCACACCATTCATGAGACGGTCCTGCCATGTCTCCGTTTCTTAGCAGGGTCTTCTTCACATCTCACTATCAAAAACAAGTAACCACAAAGAAATCGAGTTTTCCTGAAAGCAATAATTTTTCCCAGAATCTCTTCTGCTGAACCTAAGCATTTGTCCTAGTAACAGAAACGTGGAAGTCTGTGCCGGGGAGGCGGAAATCCCGGCGGCGCAGACAGATCCAGGCCTCGCNGGTGAGTCCCGGACCCGGGCGCGGGCCCGGGCGGAGGTTCCCCCGGCAAAGGCCGCCCGTCCCGAAGGCGAGTGTTTCACTGCCAGAAAAACTGACCGACCAGAGTCGCGCCCAGATACTCTCAGCTGCCGCGCCTCTGCAGAGCGGGGCCGCCGACCCGCCCGGTTCAGCCCTATGCTGCTCGGAACACCGGCACGGCTGCCCGCGCTGCCATCTCCCGATCGCGTCCGTTACCGTGTACGGGGTGACGGTGCGCCGGCACCCACCGCGCTGCCGCTACGCGGAGCCGCAGCCCGGGTGTGCGGGGCTCTGCTCCACTGCCCCGCGAGCAGGCCCGGAGCCACGCACCCCGAGCAGGCCTCGGGGGGCAGATCTAATAATTACTACCTCATCACCAGTAACCTGCAAATAACTACGTCGTTGCTTGTAAGAGCTGCAACGGACAATAAGATGGGTGGAATATAAACAATAGTGACAGAAGGTCGCTCAAAGTGATCCGAATTACCTGGTAAACAGGGCCAGGCAAGGCATTTAAGACAGCCAGACTGGAAATTACACGTGTAAGAACAAGGACTGTGGCACCTGCCAACGGTACGAAAGGGGCGTGCTCTGTCCTGGAAAGCAGAGCCATTGAAAGGATTTGGGGTTGTAACAGTAAATCCACACAACAAAAATGACCCTCAGTCTCACCTCAGTGCCCATCAAGATCACGGAACAGATCCTCCTGGAAACTCAGCTAAGGCACATGGAAAACAAACAGGTGATTTGTGACAGGCAACATGGCTTCACTAAAGGCAAATCGGGCCTCACGAATTTGGTGGCCTCTACAATGGCATTACAGAGTTGGTGGATAAGGGAAGAGCAACTGGCATCATCTTCCTGGACCTGTGCAAAGCATTGACACTGTCCCACATGACATCCTGGTTTCTGAATTGGAGAGACATTGATGTGATGGACCACTTGGTGGATAAGGAACTGGCTGGATGGCCATGCTCAAAGAGTTGCAGTCAACATCTCAGTGTCCAAGTGGAGACCAGTGATGAGTGGCGCTCCTCAAGGACTGGTAGCTAAAGGGGCTCCAGGTAAAGCTGGGGAGGGACTCTGGATCAGGGAGGGGAGCCATGGGATGAGGGGGAACAGTTTTGAACTGAAAGAGGGGAGATTTAGGTGAGATCTGAGTCAGAAATCCTTTGCTGTGAGGGGGGTGAGCCCCTGGCCCAGGTTGCCCAGAGGAGCTGTGGCTGCCCCATCCCTGGAGAGGTTCAAGGCCAGGTTGGACGGGGCTTGGAGCAACCTGGGCTGGTGGGAGGTGTCCCTGCGATAGTCTTTAAGGTCCCTTCCAAACCAAACCATTCTGTGATTCTATGAAAGTTGCTGCACCAAAAAAAGCTAGCGCATTCTTTGCTTGTATAAACAAGGGAATAGCAAGCATGTGCAGAGAGGTAGTATTATCTCTGACTATATCTTTGGTAAAACCGGCAGTGGAACACCTTTTCCAGTCCCTCTATCCATGTCTTCCAAGACAAAATATTAGAGAGGGTGCAAAGAGAACTGCAAAAATGATTTGAAGGCTGAAGATGGTGCCTAGCAGTAAGTGTTAAAATATTTAGTTCCTCCAAGAGATGGCTCAAAAGGGAGCTCATGAGAAAAAAAATGAGGTACTGATATTTTTACTTTGGTGCACCTAACTGAGGTCAGCACTACCTGTGGTAGTTACCTGTGGTAACCCCGATGAGGTAAAATAGTAGCCCCTACAGAGTATCATCTCTGTTTTTTTACATTTAGATAACCATCTCACATTAATGGCGTTTTTTAAGTATTAAGACATAGTTTTAGCAGTGATGGTTTGAATGCCATCATTATGAGCAAAACAGTTGATAACATTAGTAGAAATGTTCATCACGTGTGTTTTTCTCACACAGCATCAAACTGCTTGCCTTTTCCACCCCAAATGGCCAATACTCCAGCTTTTCTCCACATAAAGGCCAAAGTGCTTAGCTTCCCTACAAGTAATTTCTACAATACAGTTTCACATAATTAACTAAAAAAATGAATCCTCCTCACACCAAAAAAGGAAAATGTAGGGACAATCCAAAATACATTTATAAATAATACTAAGGGTTTGCTGGGCAAAATATGATTTATTTTCATATGTAATTCATCATGAAAAACTAAATCTGCATGGTAACTATTACAGTGCCAGAGTATTCTAGAACATTTTCTATGCCATGCATGCATTTCACAGATTGTCTGTCAATGTGCCTGAAAGGGGTACAAAAGAGAATACATGTATGTGTTCAGGAACAAGTTACAGGCTTACACACAGAGCATCCTCTCAAGAACATTTGACGCGATTGCCTTGTATGGAATGGGAGGAGCAGAGGAACATGGAGACAAAGACTCTCAGAGTTAGCAGAGCAATTAGTTATCTTGCACTTCTTGCATTGTGACTGCAGCATCTGGGTAGCTGAAGACTTGTCCCACAGCAAGGGTAGGATGCTGCGTGTGACAGCTAGCAGCTTTTCTCTCTTCTGGAAGAGAATCCTCTTCATCACATTCTCTTCCCTCCATTTCTCCTATGTGACGAAGTGTATGTCTGGAAAGAAAGGCATTTTCTCTCTCTCAGAGGAAAAGTCTTAAACCTGGCAGCCTTTTATGATTTCGTCTTTGTCTCTGAAATCTCAGACAAAAAGCTGAGCCGTGACTCCACTGTTCTGGGATCTCTTCCTTATCAGGTCCAGGACTCATTTGCTCTTCCTCTGTATATGAACCCAGAAATTTTCAAATAGTATTTACAGTCAATTGGATTTAGGTTCTGCAGTTCCACAGGAAAACTCAGAATCAAAATATTTGTAACTAGGCCTTGATTTTAGTGCTTCCCTATTTGTCTCAGTAGAGCAATGCTTTTGATACCAGCAACATAAAGATTTTTGCTCTCATCAGTAGCTTCCTTTTGGTAAGAATTTAGCCCACAGCTGTTCTTGTACTTTAGCAGTTCTGCCCTCTGCTCCTTCCACTCATTTGTTCAGATGATTTGTCCATTCCTAGCAACTGCATTTTTTCAGCTTTTGCTTTTTTTTTTTTTCTTCTCACAAAGGTTACATCTGTCCTCAGAGTCTCAACACTTACCAGGCAAGCTTCTAGTAGATTTAAAGCCTTTGGGTTTTGTTTTGGAAAACAAGAACCTTAGACCAAACAGAAATACAACGTCAGCAGTGTTCACTGTTAATTCTGGGGACTAGGGAAATAAGAAATAAGGCTTCTCACTTTTTTCTGCTCAGTTTCAGTGTTGTTTATGTTAGTTTGGGCTTCTTATCTTAAACTACTACTTCAATTCTTGGGTTTGGAGGGCTCCTGCAAAGAAAATAATTTTTTAAATTTTAGGAGCTTCCTTTCAATGTAGCTGCTTTTATCTTGTCAAATTTGGTAGTAATTGTTAGAAAATTCTTGATTTACTGATTTTAAGAAAACAACTTGTTCTATAACTAGTAGAATCAACAGCACTTTATATTCAATAGCTTTATGACTAGGATTTGCGGATGTCTAAGAAGGTGTAAATCTTCTTTTTAGTCTGTTTTAGTCTGTAAAAGTAGCATTCATAATGTCCATCCACTATGCAGTTATCTGATGTCTCACTCTGTCAGTGCAACCATCCAACCAATTCCTCATCTACCAAACAGTCCACCCATCAAATCTATCTCTCTACAATTTAGAGAGAAGGATGTTGTGGGGGACCATGTCAAAGGCCTCACAGAAGTCCACATACATGACATCTGTAGCTCTTCCCTTGTCCGGGGCCTTCTTCAGGCAGGACTTGCCCTGGTGAAGCTTCAGTGGATACTTCATTTCATTGAAGTATTACAGTCAGTTAATTTTTCTTTAAAAGGACCACCTGTTTCTAAAGCTATGGGGGAAGGAGAGGAAGGGGAAGAAGTCAGTATGCAGACAGGGATCATACAAAGGCCTGTTTTCCCTATGAAACAGGCGAGAAGTTGGTCACATAGTTTTACAGGGCAAAACAAGAGTGAAGCTTAATTCTGAGTTACAAACAACACCTATGTCGAACTACCTTATGATCACTACCATGCACCAGTTAGGTCTTGTGTTTGCTGTCCACAGCAGATTCTGCACAGAGCCTCAGTAATTTCTCTGGTAACGCATCAGAACTTACCCTGTTCGTGGTGTTTTATCTCTTACGATGCTTGTTTGGCAGCAGCTCCCATAGGCGTAGATACTACTTTGCAAAAGTGTTAATAGGATAAACAGTAAAAAATAATAATCAGTGATAAATCAGTGAAAATATTGCAAAGGAATAAAAGGATTAAAAAAAATTACATTACTTCATTATCATTCTACCATCCCTACTAGCTTCAAACTTAAGGTTCTTCAATTCATGAAGTTTAAGCTCTTTAGTTTAGAACAGTGTATGCATTTAAAATAGCAGATGCACGCAGTACATCCAGTTTTGCCAGCCAAATTTCTAAATTCCTTACAGCCAAGGGCTGCAAAGCTTTGGGATATTCTGTCAGACCCTCCTGCTCCCCATCTTCACCTTTTTATTTTTAGTTCATTACAATTCAAGGTAGCAAGGCCAATTTTAGGCTGCTAGTAAAGGACTAGCAGCTAGAGTTTTCAACATAATTGGAGGGTTCTTTAAAATATATTTTAAAGTACTGTCTTTGGAAATCTCAAGAGACTTTTGTATGGAGGAGTTCAACCGCTCGCAGGCTACGGACAAGCAATTATACACCTCCCCATCTTGGACTGGCATCTTCAACAGCTGCAACAGAATCCCCTCATTCTAAATTTGGCTTTTTGACTTGTTTTACTTTTTAAGGCTGAGATTCTAGAATGAACCAAGTTGAAAGTTTTCAATTCCAGCTGTTTTTTTTTAATAGATAATCTTGCTTTTCATTGTTTTTTATGTTTCTTGGTAGTAACGTAGAAAGAACAAATATTTCAGGCTTGTGTAGCTTAAAGATAGCTCAGAGTTTGCTCCAACTCTAACTTTAAAAAACATACCAAATATGGAAAATTTAAACTAGAAGGAATTGAAGAAAGTTATGAACAATGAAAGTAGAAGGTTGGATTTAAATTTTGAAGTCAATCTTCATTTTAGTGACTGTTCTATTTCAGTATACAGAAAATGCATATTGTGCAATTAAAATGATGGCTATTATATAAAACATTTTTTATAATAGCTTAGGAAAAGTCTTAATAATTCCTTTATATAAAAATAACTTCTGAATTAATCATCAGAAGTGAACCAAAAATACAAGAGAAAAGCACTGTGTATAAACAGAAGTCAGTTTGAGGAATTTCATCCCTTTATAGGTAACTGTTGAATATGAAACACAGTATCCCAACTCTTCAATGTTTGTGAAGCAATGAATTTGTTCTGAAGTGACCACATTTAGAAACATAACATGAAAGCATCTACAAGACCAGCAAATCTTATGTAAGTTTACCTGATACCACTGCAGTAGCACCTCACCCCATTCCTTGTGTTCCATTTGTAATTGACTACAGCTGCAGACAGAGAATGCAGGAGGGACCAGGAATTGGATACTGCATTTTGTTACCATCGTTATGCCTTTTGTATCTTTACAACTTCTTGGGAGCCATGTCCTCTGTGAAATAACAAATGATGCTTTCATAAACTAATGTATTATTTTTTCTTTTAAACTTCTTCAGCAGACTAAAACAAATGTCCTTGTAGGAAAGTAGCTGTGTTTTCTGAGGCTGGCCCGGCTGGCAGAACCTGAATAAGCTGTAGGCATAGAGCAACCTCTTGTGGCAAAAACAATATACACATAATGATTCAGAACTATTGAAATTTCTTAAGCTACTCTTGTTATGAGTCATAAATCTCTATAAAACCTTAAGTGTTAGCAAACAACTGGAGAGTTGGACAGTCTCTGTTAGTTGGAGCATCAGCAATACTCAGACTTCAGAATATGAACAGTCACACTCTTCAGTTGAAGAATGAACTAAATATTGTCAGCCTGTTATAAATTAAGTGCCAGACTGAAATTTCTGCTAATAAAATTATCTAAGAGTTCTTCATGAAAATCCAGCAAGAGTGGAATTATGGCCTGGAGTAGAATCCATGGCCAGGTTTGACAAGAATAATAGATGTGCTATTATTTTGAATCATTGTTCTCTCCGTGGTTTTGCTGAATGAAGGGAAAGCTATGATGGTCTCGCCATGGAAATGGAAGTGCCTTCAGTGTTCACAGCAGCTGAGCAAGACTGAAGAGATTTATAGCCCCTGCCTGGTCGTGTCCTGCAGGTGCTGGCACAGCAGCAGCGGGGAGGATGAGCAGTAGTCAGACAACACCGTAGGCCTGGAAGGCAAAACAAACGGAACCTGGTACCTGCAGATGTGGTGGGCTGACCTTGGATGGATACCAGGTCCTCCTCAGGCCACAGCACCTCCTCTCCCTCCTTCTTCACTGACCTTGGCGCCTGCAGGGCTGTGCCTCTCACATATCTCACTCCTCTCTCCTGCTGCTGTTGTGCAGGGCTTTTTTCCCCTCCCTTAAATGTATTATCACAGAAGTGCTATCACTGTCACTGATGGGCTCGGCCTTGGCTGACAGCAGGTCCGTCTTGGAGCTGTCTGGCATTGGGTCTGTCGGACATGGGGGAAGCTTCTGGCAGCCTCCACAGCAGCCACCCCTGTAGCCCCCCCCCACTACCAAACCCTTGTCACACAAACCCAATACAGCAAAGAATCCCATGACGCCTACCCTCTTTAAAAAGATTCAACTCACAAATGGTCCAAAAAGTGTGAAATGCACATTCCTCCAGGTAAACTGATCAGATGCAAAAATCTGTCCTGCTATGGAGGAGACGACAGTCTGGGAGTAGCAGTAAGGGAAGAGGAAGAACAGCAGCACGCCGACACAGTGCTCCTCAAGGACAGTGAGGTTTCCGAAACCAAGAGGTGCTTTACTGTGAACCTGGTACGGGAGTTATGCACAACAGGAACGGTGGCAATATGAGTGTCACAGGTGAAAACAATGAGACCAAGGGATTATTTTTACAGTCTAGAAATATCTACCATGGACACTACAGAGGTGCTCAGCAAACACTTGGGCTTACGTGTGTACCAGTTACCAGAACTTGCGGGGTTTGTACACCAGGGCGAGGCTGCTGTGCTTGAAATGATTTGCAAATCTGCGCACACTATGTTGGGAGGAACAGGCTGAACAAGTACGTCTTGGAAGGGATAGAGGCTTTCAGCAACAGTTAACATTTATTTTTTAAGTCTTTTGTTATAGTTCTTTTCTACTGTAACTTCCCAGATTTGCCATGTGCTGTTTCATCTGCTGCAGCTCCACACACAAGTCAGAAATCCTCTACTCTCACTTCAGACCAGTCTGTGTGCCCACAGCACGTGCTGTTGTTCACTCCAGAGCAGTTGGAAGTCGTGCATTGCCGAATTCCCAAAGAGCTGTCAGGCACCACCCAGCCCGGGAGCCGGACAGAGGCTCTTCCTTGCCCCAGAGGAAATTTATCCCTACAGAGACGTCCAGCAAACATGTGTCTTAGGCCGTCAAAAGAATGTGTGACGTTACCGAGTCAATGGGACCAACCCACATATACTGAAACTTGTTTTCACTAGTTTCATCGCCAGTTGGCTTCAGTCACTCCCATATCTGTAAGGTGTTTTGAGGTCTACAGGCAAAAGCAACTGCATATTAACCAACACTGTGTCCATCAAAATGATAAAATAAAGATTGACAAAAGAAATAATTTTCTAAACCATGCCATTCTTGTTGAACGCTTGCATCATTTGTAATAACCCTCAAGAAGCCTGAAAATAGGCTTCCTGCAAGGTTTTGATTTACAGCAAACCAACTGTATTTGTTCCTTATGTTCTGAATTTAGCTGTAGCTCATATTTAAACAGTGAAAGCAAAGTCCTAAATTAAGACTTGAAACAATTTAAACAAACTTCCTAAAACAGAAGATACAACTGATTCATCATAGTATCATCAATGATGGTTGTAAACACAAACTAAAATGACACAGAATGGAATGCACAACCAGGATGAAAAATTAAGTTGTCTATTATTTATACATTCAAAATACTGTTTCGGTTTCCTGTTTAGCTCTTGTTATTAAGAATACTATTATAAGCAGAACACCTTTAATAAATAGAAATAAATTAGAGAAAATAACGCACCTGATAGTGCAGCTGTCAAAATACAACAGGTGACTAAAAGACTGATTTGATCAAAGAGGGAGTGCTCTTAATTATAGAGCATTCTATAATGTTCTTAACTAAAAAACATATTTATGCAGAAGAGTTTAGTTTGTTCTCTGTACAGATAAGAATATTTAATTCATCTATATAATATAGAACTTGCTAAATGTGCACTGCATAGAGCAATATACAGGACCTCTTAAGCAGAACTATGACATCTGTAAGCAATGGCTCTATGACTACCTGATTGATGTTGGCACAAAAAGTAATTTCATATAGCAGCTACTTTAAACAGTTTGAATAACATTCAAAAAAAATGCCACCAACCAAAGTGCAAATACAAGTAAGGAGCTAAGGGGAGTGCAGTCAGGTGCTTTGGTTTGTTCGCTGATGCTTACAGCCACGTTAGTGGGGCTCACCCAACTGCCACGATGAAGCAGGGCAGTAGCAGATGCAGTTCCCACTGCGTGATGGACAGCAGGACGGTCCCAGTAGTCCCTGCTGGGACCTTAACAGCCCCTAGGGTGGCGAGAGAGCAGCAGGGACCCCAGGCATCCCCATACCCACAGCGTTCGGGTCACTCCCCCCAGCAGGGTGCGGCTTACCTGTGTGTGCCAGGACACATCCTGTCCCTTCAGGCGCCAGCAAAGGCTGCTCAGATGGCTCCTCCGTGCAGGGGTACCTTCAGCACAAACTGGGCAGGACAATTGGGTGTCGAGTTAATCTTGCATCTGGGGGAAGGCTGGGTATAACTCAGGAAAAGACAATCCTTTCCCTACAAGGTCTCATTTTGCATTAAATCCTTGGCCAGAATATAAGTTAGTTTTCTGAAGCAGATTCCTTCACAGAAAGTCATGTTCATAAAGGCTCTCCGAATCAGATCCTAAAATTTTTCACGAGCCATTTTCTTCAGAAACAACAAGGATAAAGATCAGAATTATAAAGATTTTACAAATATTCCCTCTGTAGGGAGCATGTATTAGCCACTGACCTATTATAGTACGAAGCGCTATTTTTGGCCTTGATAGCATGAGTCATCATTTCAGACATGATGGACAGCTTGAACTCAAGTCATGTTTCCTCATTTACATTCATACTGACATTCATGCATTTACAGTAAGCCTGGAGAATGGCAGGTGTGCTATATAGGATATAAAAGCAGAACTAACTGTTTTCCAAGTCCTGTAACTCAAAAATCCATAAAGTATATCGCTGTTGTTGTCCAGGATAACAGTGATTATTTTACAAGTAGCTACCAGTCAGTTAGGGAACATGGGAACTTCTTCACAGGAGCAGCACTATTTTAATTTTTCCTATTTATTCAAGATGCAACCAAATTATTTATTGCACATGCTACTAATCACCACCTCCTGCCATCATAAGCTAATATTTAATCAACACAAAGTAATTTACATTTTATGAATGGGTGACACAAAGCAGGAATTCATCTTCAATGGTTACACTAATTCTGGGTAACCCACCTGGGATCCCTCTATATAAGAAGGGGAAGAGAGAGCACGTTTCATCTGTTTGTAATAGATTTCCACTGTAGTCATGTGGAAAGCACACGACAAAAAAGCATCATTAACAATATAAATATTTTTTGAGCATCACCTTTCATATTAACTCTATTTGGACTCCTTGACTACAAATTTAGCAGCATATTCACCTGCAATCACTACCTTAAAAAAAGCAGTCCCAGCATAATTAAATTCTGCACAAGAAGTCACAGAGGCCGGTACCATCCCTGTGCTGGGCAGGACAGACATTTCCATTCTCTGCCACTGGCAGTAGAAACAGGCCAGGCGCAAGGGTACTGCCTGTGCTTAGGGTTACAGTTGCCCCTCCCCGTTATGAAGCCAGACCCCTCCAGACCCTACTAGTACCAGTCTGTGCTCAGTCTCATCACTTTTCCACCTTGTACCCTATTCTATGACCTTAGCCTCCCTATTCAATGCACCCTGCACTGGAGCCCTCCCTCCCATCCGCCCCCTCCCAGAGCTGCAGCCCGCAGGGGCGCTTCCCCACCCTCCACCCCAGCACCAGGGCCTTTCCCATCCTCACCTGCCTCTTCCAGCTGGCTGCAGCCCAGAAGAGGAACCTCTGTGGAGCAGATGCACGTCCTCACACAAAGAAATGCAAGAAAAAAAATATTTTTTCCACTGCACGAAAATCTTTCCCAGGACTTTCTGAAGTTTCTAATTATGCAATAAGCCTAAGGCATACATTCAGCCTGCAACACCTCAGCCTAAATTAAAACAAGAAACATGCCTTTCAGACCTACTTGTTTCGGATCATGTGCACTTCAGCTTCGCTATCATGAAATTAAAAACAAAACAAAACACAAAAAGAGGGCTGAGAGTACTTAAATCAAGATTCACACAGTAAGTGAACATGTTGGACCTCTTAGCACTGAGTAATCACTGTACACTAGTAAAACCGGGTTAGACAGAGCCATGATATTTTAATAAATCCCGAGTTCATTTAGTAACTCTTCTTATAAAGTGTTTTATTGTCAGTAACAGAAATACAGTAAGATACAAGGCACATAGCTTTCGATCATTTTACCACAGTGTGCTATTTAGAATAGAAACTCACTTTGAAGTAAACATGAGTGTTTTAATGAGTATCTTAACATTTCCGTGGCTGTTGAATAATGTAAATTCTTTTAGGCAGTATGAACTTCTCCAAGGCAGGCTGTGGTTTTCGTTGAGTCACTTGTAATGCTGCTGCGTGAATTTTGTGGCTCATCTGTAACATTGGGGGGTGGGGGAGAAGTTATGTTAGAATACAGCTTTTCTGCTATTCTCTTCCTAAATTCCATCATATGAAGGTAGGTTAAGAACAGTAGGAAAACCTAACTCCACAGTAAGTTCAAGTGATCAATACATAAAACTCATGCTGACTCTGTACATTTAATTATAATTTCTGTTTTCAGAGTGATATTAGCCTGACTACCTTCAGTGAACTATTGTGTCTTTTCCCCTCCCTTTTTTATTAGTTCATAGAATGAGCTGTCAAGATAAGGACAGCAGAGCAGATCATCAGTATGCTAGAGTTAACAGTAAGTAGCTTCAAATTCTTATTTTCCCAGATTCAGATCATCATCATTACAGTATCTAATTATCACTTTCTGAACTATTGAGGAAGTGAGAAGGAAGTGGTAGGTGAGAACAGAGGAGATGAGGACAAGCGGAAGAGAAAAAGGATGAGTTGCATCTGTTCTTCTTAACAAGTCTAAGCAAAAATTCAAGATCCACATACTAAAGCTGTAATCACATCTGTTGATAAAGGCTTGCATTGAAGTGACACAACTGATGTTTTAACAAGCTCTATGGATGAGGAACTCTTGCATGCTTCAGAATCTAAGACTGCCAAGTGTACGAAAACCAGATGATAATGGTCAGATCTTCAGATGAGCATGCAAATTAAAAAGATGCTTGTTGAATCAGCTCTTGCCAAGTGTAGGTCTAAGTCTGCATCAACAGCCCATCAAGAGACACTGGACAGTAGTTGTAAGCATAATGATGAACAGAAGGTCCTCCAATAGCTTTGTGACACTACATTTTCAATGATCTTATTGTATTTCCAAGGGAGAAGTCAATAAGATGCTTGACTGTCTAATGTCAGGGTTCAGGTGAAATAGCTGCTTGTGCAACAACAGTGGGTATACTGTGCCTGTTCTCTTGGGAATCACTTACAGTAGTTTGACATTAGCTTCCACCTTGGTATCCACTCCGCACTCGTCAGCAAGACTACCCACCGCCCTCGAACAGTCATCTTTTCTTTCTCTAAGATGGACTCTTAGAGAAATTAAAGCTACTTCCACAGTGGGATAAGGAATTTAAGACTAGGTTTTGTTCTGGATTGTAATCCCATCTCTGTCACAAACTTCCTATGTCACTGATAATTCTTCCCCATATTTCAATAAATCTAAATCAAAATACCACTTAAAAAAAAGGACACACCTTAATATCTTGCTGTACTTTTCCATAACAGGTATACATAACTGCCTTGGGGCTACAGAGCCTTAAACAGGAATGGAATCAAATGTAGCAGAGCAAGGAGGGAAGGCTGGTTACTTTTTACCCCCCTAGCACTTTAGCCACACAACCACTACAGAAATAGTAGATCATCTCAAGAATATTTAGTGATAGATGACAAACCTACAAATGTCAGATGACAGCAATTTAAGGAAAATTCACTCTTTTAAAAAAATGTTTAGCTTTATGGAGAAGCCCTTACAAACACATATCTTGTTCTTCCAGCTCTACTTACTTTGCTCAGCACTTCTGTTAGCAAGATGCCCATGTTCAGAGATTTTGAAAAACCGGCAATAGCACTGCAAAGCAAAAAAAACATTTAGCATTTCCATCTCACAGAAACACCTGTCATGTTCATTTTACAGACATAATACAAAACATTTTGTAATAGAAATTTAGGTGTTGGAGCTAAATCCTTTAATCACATTAAAGACTATATGACATTAGAAAAGGTATGCTGCCTCAGAATAGGCCAATGCAAAATCCATGTTGCACCAGCTGCTAGGAAAATTACCTCTATTGCAGCCTAAAAGCTTCAGCAAATCTAGCCACTCATGGTAAGTAAAGCTAGGCAAACAGCATAAATCACACCATATTATAATGCTAAGTAATTTATTCTAATTAAAACTTCCTTATTTAAGCTAAACAACTATTATCTCCCAACAGGTCCTCCTCTGGCCCCACTCCAACAGATCCATGTCCTTCTGCTGTGGGTGCCCCAGCGCTGGGGGCAGCACTGCAGGGGGATCTCACCGAGTGCAGCAGAGGGGCAGAATCCCCCCCTCGCCCCTCTGCCCACGCTGTGGGGGTGCAGCCCAGGCTGCAGGGGGTTCTGGGCTGCCAGCGTACATTGCTGGCTCATGGCCAGCTTACCCCCCCAGCACCCCAAGCCCTTCTCGTCAGGGCTGCTCTCCATCCCTTCATCCCCAGCCTGTGCTGAGACCTGGGGCTGCCCCAACTCAGGTGTAGGGCTCTGGACTTGCCCTTGAAGCCCATGAGATCCACACAGACACACCTCTCGAGCTTGTTCAGGTCCCTTAGATGGCATCCTGTCCCTAATCTGAAACTCATCCGAGTCAGAAACTTAGAGGCAAGGAGTCTGTATATGAAAGCTACTAAACTACAAAGTTCTCTGTGAATTCCGGGATTACAACCTGACAAGAAATCCATCACCTCAACATGGTATGTATACTACATTGGTTCTGGTGTGCAGAAGAGCCAGTGTTACTGGCTCAGCTTTGTTCCAAAAAATGTTTTTTTAGGCTAGTGTCCTCAGAGCAAGCGAGGAGAAAAACACACAATGGTGATTTCTGTAGCCTGCCAAGAAATATTGTCAATATAGTAGTGTTAAATATGGCTAAACCCAGTTAATTTAGAAGTTATACAGATGATTACAACATTTTAGAGGAAAAAAATACTAAAATCACATCTTAGTCCAAAAACTAAGTTCAGCTGTCAGTCTAGTCACAAGCTTCCCTTTTAACTCCTGGCAAAATAATCTATTTCACAGCGGTATTACTAGATTACAGTACTTTGTAGTGACTGTCAGACACTCTGATACTACGATTGCAATGTGCACACAGACATTAAACTAAAAAGGAAGCCTTCTTGACAGCTGCTAAATTAAAGAATTAAACTCGTCAGAGATTAAGAGCTGTCTTTGTTTCCAGCCTTCAGCCCACTGCCTATAACTTTTAACTATGGGGCAGGGGGAACAAGCCCTGCAGTGCAATACCTTGTTTTTTCTTTTCCTGGAGGTTTAGCGTTTTTCTCAGCAGGTTTGTGTTCCTGCTTTTTAGAGACTCTCATACCTCCAGCTTTGACTGCAAGAAGAAAATACAATTTATGTAAAAATATCTACAGAATTATATACTACATTACATACACTTAGAGAAGAAAATGTTTATACCCCAGATAATTTTTAACAAGAAATCATCTTACAATATTTAACACTATGCTTCACTTTTGAACATACACATACACAGAAATATGCCAAAGAGATCCAACAAAAACTTTAAACTTCTGTGTCATAGCATACTGAAATCAACTTCTGAATACTATAATCAAGAAGTCAGAGGGGTTTTGGTCATTGCTAACTATATTAAATCTTAACACCTTATTATGGTAATGGGCATTCTTCCCCCATAAATCTCAGATGTAACAGCTTCCATTACAAATTTTAATAAGCAAAATAAACAAACCTCTAAAAACTGTCAGGTTTACAAACAGCCTGACTAATAGCAATACAGGTTTCATGATTTGCTAAAACTATTCTAGAATAAAGCTAATAATGCAGGTAAGAACCAGCTGCATACTTATCTTGTACTTGTGTTCTAGCATGTTTAATTATATTTTATTAAGATATCTGCCAATCACAAAACCATTTGGCACTAATTAAGCTACAGACGACCTAACAATGACTATTTAAGTTCTGAGGCATGTCAGAAAATTCAATTCTGAACAAAGAACATGTAAAGTTATCCAAAGCATCTTGTTGAAAGAAATACTTTCTCCCTGTTCATGCGGGTACTTTAAATTTTAAAACTGCAAGAGTAAGAAAGAACAAACTTAGTATGCATTTCTCATTATTTTGAAAAAGTTGTTTCATCTTACAGCAAGGTTCCTGTTCTTATAATGAGTAACCAAGACTAGAGTTTTCAAACTCAAGCATTTGGGGGTGGGAGCGAATAAGGAATGGAAGAAAGTTTCAAGCCATTACTCAGCTAAATAGCATGAGAAATGTATTTAGCCATTTTTGGGGCAGCAGACACATCCACCTTTTTTTACCAAATCTGACTACTCACCTTGTATTTCCTGGTTGCAAGTTTAGCTTTAGAAACAAGAATTCTCCTTCAGCCATGTCCAAAGCAGCCTTACAGTGCTGGAGTTCTGCAATATCTAGAAGTGTCTTTTCTTTTCTTTTTAAAATTACATACGTACAGTTAATTATACTGCTGTATAAGCAGCAAATGAATCACCTAGCCATCTTACAGCTACAAATACACTAGAGATCTAGACTGAACCAATTCTTTTGGGAGTCTAACTGCAAAATGGAAAGTCTCCTCTGAAATGGAAGTGCCAACCATTGCCAATTATCTACCAGTAAAGAGAATCAATATTCTAAATACCCTCAGCTCACAGGGTGTGAAACTAATCTGTGTCAGCAGGAGATGTCAGAGGCATCTTTAAACAACAATGACAAAGGATTTAAAAAACTAAACAAAACAAATAAACAACCCAAAGCACCTCAGAATATTTCAAGATTTTAGACAGATGTCGTCTTGATATCATGTTCCCTTTGTAACAAGTTCATCCAGAACACCAGTGAAAGTTATCCCAAGTATTCTTCCACAGTTTATTAGGTACTTAGATTTTTTTGACTTTTTGGAAGGAGTTAAATTGCAAATGGGAACCCAACTAAAATGTCAGAAGTAGATAAAAAACCATAACTGAACCCAGATCCATGACTTTTGGGTTGGGACCATCACTAAGCACACAGGTACAGGATTGGTGATTTCTAGCTACAAACATTTTTTATAGTTTTAAATTAGCAAGGTGAAGAGATGCAGACACACAGGGAGGCAAAGACATTCTAACATGATGAATCTTTACAAAAAGCATAGGGGTGAGCTGAGGTGCTGGGGGGTGGAAAGAAAGGAGAGAGAGGGAGAAACAAAATGCGAAAAGGCATTTAAACGCTAAGTGGCCAATCAGGAATTGTGTCTACTACCAACAAGCCCACAGAATAAAGTTATTTATAATTATTATAAATAATGCAGGACTCATTTCAGTCTTTTCACGGACTTGAAAATAGCGGCTAGTAGCAGCTGTCAAACCTACTCATACAAACCCAGTGGAAGCGTTAAATATGGATGCTTCTGGAATGCACAAGAAAGCTGTTTGAATTTGGTTTTTTTCAAAGCAATTAAGTGAGATGTCAAAGTTTTAACATACGAGTCCAATTTTTTGATTTTTTTTTTAAGTGCCTTGAAAGCCATGTAATCTAAGAGTGAAGAACCAGGTGCCAACAGATTTTAGGGGTGCGGTGAGACGCACAAGTTGTGCCTTGTGCTCTTCAGTCGCTGCTCCTAATAAACCGGGGACACACGCGCCCTAATTGCCTCAGAGCAAGGAGAGGCTCCGCCGCAGTTGCGCGGGCCAAAGCTGCAGAAGCTCCGCACCCGCGGGAAACAAACCGAAACCCTGCGTTTTGAGACCCCCGCTGCGCAGAAGTCACGGAGAGACAGGCGCAGGGGCGGATGGCCGCCACCCCCCGACAATCCAAGGCACCAGCCACCCGCTCGTTACGGAGCCGCGGTGGGAGCTCCGCGCTGAGGCTCGCCCGCCGGCGCTGCAAGGCGCCGTCTGCTCGGGTCAGGAACTCCGGGGGGAGGTGGAAAGGGAAAGAAAATAATTTTCACGTTCCGTTAAGAGGCGAGGAATAAGACCGGAACACATAAATAAACGCCACACAGGGACGAGCCTATCCTGTCGGCTCCGCCGCCTCGGGCGGGGCAGGACAGGAGCCCGCGGAGCGGGGGGGAGCGCCGGCTGCTGGGCAGTGCGGCCCGGCCCGGCCCGGCGGCTCCGCGACGGCCGGCACTACCCGCTGCCGCCTCTGTCGGGAGCGGTTGATTTCGGCGGCCGCGCCCCCTCAGAGCCCCGCCACGCTGCCGCTGGGCCGTC
>VXBO01005938.1:380679-391964 GCA_013400135.1 Rhinoptilus africanus | reverse complement strand
GGCCGTCGCCGCCCGGCGGCCCTCGCCCCTCAAGGGGCAGCCGCTTCCCTCGGCCTGGGGAGCGCCCGCGCGTGCCGAGGAGCGGCCGCCACGGAGCGGGAACGGCTACCGCACCGCTTCCCGCGCAGGGAGCCCGGGAGGCCCCGGCCCCGGCTCCTACCTGCAGGAGAGCGCCCGCCCGGCGGCGGCAACGGCGAGACGCGCCTTCTCCGCACCATGGCGGTGCCGTCTGCGGCGGGGGAGCGGCACCTGAGCGCGAGCTGCGGGCGGGCAGCGGGAGGGGCAGGTGGGCGGTGAGAGGCGGTGTCGGTGAAGGGCGGGAGCCGCGAAGGGCGGTGTCGGTGAAGGGCGGGAGGCGCCAAGGGCGGGGGCTGACGGCCCGTGGCGGGGCCCGGCCGGCGTGCGGGGGGCGCCCCGCGTGCCGTGTCCCCGCGGCTCCCGGCCGAGGAGACGGCGCCGCGGCGTGAGGGCACCGTGTGGGTCAGGGGAGGGGGGTGAAGGAAGAAAAATGACTCTCTGAGGAGCTGGTATTAGGTTGAGCGCTGTCCCATCTCACTCTGGTGTAAACCGCCATCACCTCAGTCCGACCGCATCCAGGTCGCCCTGTCTTTATTCCTTTTTCCTTGTTTTGTCATGGCTGTTCATCATAGACTTTTTAAATTACTGCTATAGGCCCAAAGTTTCCTTTGTGGTACTTTGCTTAGAATTTTTCTCACTTGTATGTGTCTCAAGTTTTTTATTTCTCTTTTTTGGAATTTTATCATTGCTTTTGTTGATTGTTTTTCTTCTTAACTTTCTTTTAGCTGGGTTTCCTACAGGATCCAAGGTTACACATTCAGATCCTGTGTTTGGATGTATTACTTCATGTGACTGAGAACTTTCGAACCCCCCAGCTGCTCTTGGCCACATTTGACAGCTTCCCCCCCAGCTTTTATTGCTGAGCACGCTGCCGTGTGGTCTGGGACATCCCTTGGTCGGTTGGGGACGGCTGTGCTGACTGTGTCCCCTCCCAGCTCCCTGTGCCCCCAGCCCATTGCCGGAGAGGGGTGAGGAGCAGGAAAGGCTGTGGCTCTGTGCAAGCACTGATCATCAGTAATGAAAACATCTCTGTATTATCAACACTGATTTCAGCACAAATCCAAAATGTAGCTCCATAGTAGCTACTATGAAGAAAACTAACTGTACCCCAGCCAAAACCAGCACACTTAATAGCGAAAGACAAAAAGGCACATGCCATTGGGGAAACAATTTTTTCTTTCTGCTGTGGTAAAAATGGCCGAAATACTACATAGAAAACAACATGGAGCAAAGTAAAACACATTCCTTTGTCAGGAAATGCTGTAGAAAACACTGCTGAAGATTTGAAGAAACGGGTGTTAGCATACATGCATTGTGGGAGGTTGGCTGAAAGTACAAGTATTTCTAGTGTTCAGCTTACAATATTGCTAGACTTTCAGTAATGATGTAGAGTAGAAGAAATCATCATAAAATTTGGCATTGTTGTGAATCTGTCAGTGATTATAATCTTTTGTATTAAGATAATGGTACCTTCAGGTCCCCAGGCATTATGTACAATGGTGGGCAGGTAGAGCAGAAGGTAGTTCCCACTCCATTCTTACTCTGTCCCTAACCAGACAAGGCAAAAAAAAGGCGAGGTGGTGGTGTATGCATTTGTGTGCCTATGTATGCATGTGTGCTGGGAGCCAGAATAGAAAGCAATAGCAGAGTACTAGCAACACATGCTATTTTATTGTGTTGCAATACTCGGTGGCTTAAAAAGACAGCTGTGAAAGCATTGCTTACAGTTCCCTGACGCATGCAAGAACAACCTCTGCCTGAGTCAGAGAGCAAAATCTGCATATATTGTGATGAGACTGTGAATTTTATCTGCAAGCAGTTGCTGAAACCATAATGCATAATGCCGAAGAGATTTTTCTAGAATGCTGTAAACCTGTTCTGTTTTGCTGTGCCAAAGCATTTCATCACAAAAATTAGCTCTTTTAGAGATTCTGAAAGCAAAACATGAAAGAAGAAAAATTGTTAGTCTCATGTTTTATTTGGGATTTTCTTATTCTCGGATCTCAACAATTAAAACCAAAAAAAAGGTGACAGAGAATGTAAAAATAGGATGTGATGAAGTGGAATCAGAAGAATTGGAAATGAAGTAGAAAAAGTAGAAGAGAACATGGTGTAAGAAACCACTAGGGATTTAGAGCACAGCAGCTCTTTTATGGAAAACTACTGTTGGCTGGGATTTTTAGAGCACAAGTGTAAACCAAGGCATGCAGTCTAAACCAGATCAATTTGATTTTCTAGTTCTGTATGTATGAGGCAGGAAATAGCTTTGAAATGCAGCAATTTCCTCCCTAGAGAAGCAACTTACTTTGCAAATATTAAAGTCAATAGTACTGCATGTCTCTGCCAATAAGTATTTTAACTTCAAACGGATGACAACAATTTGGATTGGGGAAAGAAATTCTTTTTGATAAAACGATCTGAAGGAGATATAATGAAACTTTTTCTGAAGTATTTGTTCAGTAGTAAGGGTTTTTCATATTAGTGTTACAGAGAAATATTTCTTATCAGCAGAGAAATACTAATTTTTCAGTTTAGTTACGTGAACTTGGGTATGCTAACCCCCTCATATCAGAGCTGAATGATTCAGGAGCTTTTCCTTAATACAACATTTATTTTATCTCCATCTGCTAATAACAATGAGAAATTAACCGAAGTCAGTGTCTCTTTACACTGGTTAGGTATCAGAAGTTTTCTTTTTTTCTATTTGCATGCAAGTCACTATTAGGGATTGTCTCCAGGTTTCAGGCCTAGAATTGCAATAGCAAACCTGTTAAATCCTTATATCATTCCTTCTCCCAGCAGCAGCGTAGTTCTCAGGCAGACATTGTAAAAGAGCTTTGAGCTTTCATATTTCATTAATGACATGTTTTGGAAAGTTGTGGTGGTGATTCCCATCCATGGTGCTTTCATTTCAAATTTAAGGCCCTGTTAGAACTTACCTACTCAGATCAGACATAACTCTCCCCAGTGGATACTTTTTGTAAATAGCTGTTGTTTTAGTGTGCTCACACAGCCTACTTAACTTTTTTGGAGTGGACCTAGAATTCACATAGGAAAATGAGGTATCTTGGAGATGCTGCTGAATCTGCTAGCAGGATAAGGAAGAAATAGATCTGAAAAAAAGTGAGAGTGAGAAAATTAAAATAAATAAAGCACAGAGGGGCAGTCTGGGTGCAGACACAGAATTTTAACTGTGATAAAGAGACAACAGTCATTGGAAATTTTTTTGACTGGTGTTCGTAGTGCTCTGGAATGCTTTCACCTTTGGTGAGAATTCCTCCTTTATAATCTACATTCTACAGGCAAGTTACTACCTGATTGCAAAGTTTGAAAAGTCACTTGTCAGAATCGAGAATCAACATGTTTCAGAGCAGACTGTCTGATTACTTGGTCTGATCCAGCTAATAGTTATTATCATAATTATACATCAGGCATAGTCCACATTTAAAACAAACACTTCAGCACACAGGCATATGGAATATCTTTCTCATGTATCACGTTTTAATTCATATATCTGTGTTGTTAAGTCTGTTGTTCATGAGACTGCAGTATTTTCCCTTGTCCACCTTATCTCCATTATTGCTCATTTTCAAATGTCAGAATTAGTGATTTGTGGCTGCTGATATAAACCAATACTATTTTTACACCTGGTAATTGAATGTGAAATACTATTGCTGTTTTCTGAAGCTCAGTTACAGATAGGAAATACATTTTTCAACTTAGTCAACATGGCTACTTGTAAATGCTGCAGGAGCATGGTGGAGACAACAAATATTCTGGTGCAGGTATACGACTTATTTTTATTAATCCATGCTTTAAATTTTTTTTCCCTCTCTCCTGGGTTTTCAGTTCAGTATAAAGTTAATTATGTTGCAAAGAATGTTCTTGTTAACTATTTAAAGCATGGAGAAGACCAATTAGTGAAGGCAGCCATATGTTCAGTGATTTTTATATTGGTATAATTGTTCACTAGAGCATATATTATGCATCTGACAAAATCTGTAGGAAGTCTGCCTTCACATCTATAAATTTTAGGTGTTTTATCCACCTAAATGTCCTTGTTAAAAATAAATATTACTGGGTAGTGGAATAAGTGCATAAATTCTAAAGAATAAAATTGTAGCACACTAAGCTGTATGGAAGCTTACACAGATTTCACTATTTCTGTCCTATCATAATCCTATCANGATTCTATAACAGCACTTGTTTCCTCAAAGGTTAAACATGGGACTTCACTGTATTGTGTGGCTGTTGATCATGGTTTTGGACCTTCACCTTTTTTGAATGGCGTAGAGGTGGGAAGCAAAGGAAAGCAAAATATTGTTAGTGTCTTCCAGGTTTTACATTTCATGTGATATTGAACTCTCTGGAGCTAGTCAAATGCAAATTACTTGTCAGCGTGTCTATTTTTCTGACCAGGTATACAAAAGTAGCTTTTTGTATTGGAGTGACTAGCCACCAGAGGGCATGTGGTATTAAGTAATTTGATGATAATTCTTTACCATACATAATTTCATGCTAGACCCAGTTGTAAAGAAGAAATTTACCTCTTTTGTGGTGGGTCGAAAGGGATTCACATTCTCCAGTAACTGCCATGGGAATAGCAGCTTTCTGAAGCAATAGCCCCTTGGAAGCACATCAGGAAGGTAGCAAATCTAGGGAGAGAATTGCCCCTGGTCTTCTTTGGCTCTTTATCATGTATAGCTGGGCTGGGATAACATCGTAGTAGTGATAGGGATAAAATGTAATTGCTCTGTTTACCTAGAGGAATAAAAATGAAAGTTAAACAAGAAGAAAAATGTTATAAGTGATATTCTTTGAATACTGTCATTAAAATGATACAAAGGTGCTAAAATTGAATAATCAGCTTTAGTATACCCATTTTTCTTCTGTTTGTGTTGTTACAATAGTTATGGTGAGGTTCCTTGTGAGCTGGACGGCAGTCTTTCCTCGTTTGAATGGACAGGTCAAGGGTGAGGATAAGTGAACTGCAAGTCTCCTCTCTAGTTGGTACCCGATCAGCTTTTCCAGAGGTGATGTTGTGTGGAGTGGGTTAGTCCTGCCTTGTGAGCTGCCACTCAGAAGAAAACAAAGAGGAAACAGAGACACAAGGATTCCTCTCTCCCCCATCAGACTACGGAGTAGGATCAGCACATAATGGGCAGTAATACGTATTATAGTATATAAATAATATGTGTTGCAGACTGTGGAAACAGAAGTCTTGGGGAAGCACATCCTCCTTGTGATCGTGTTTACATGCTGCTTGGAAGGTGCGGGAAGTGATTTGTCTGTACTGTGTTGGCAAGGAAACAAAAAGTATTTCATGCTCTCATAAATGTAACTGTACAGATAAACTGCCGCTAGGTGGTGGTCAGGAAGCAGAGGATTTTATCACTTGTAGGACCAACAGAGCTGCAAGCTGGAATGAGCTTTCTCAGCCCCTCCTATCTCAACACAGCGGCTTTGTAAACTACAAAACTGATACCCCTGTACATCACCAGGGCATTTTCATGCTATTTGAAGAGAAATCTTCATCTTAGTACGTTTGTCTCCATAGCAGGACAGCAGCTGTAAGGACACTTTGTCCTTATAGCCCTACAATTTCCAACCAGTTTGTCGCTGTAGCACTATAACAGGACAGTCTTATCTCCATGCCACCACCTGTGTCATTGGAGCAAACAGGCGTTATGGTCTTACTTGTTAACTGCCCCATATCTAGCACGTTATTTGAAAACCACTTAGGTTAGGGAAGACAATCACTAAGGCAAATAAAAATGTGAGGCAGCAAGATATGCAAAAAAAATATATGGAGACACCTAGTGAGCGTTTTCAGAGTGATTGGCTGTTTTGTGCAATTTGTTAAGTCAGTAGACACTGCTGAAGACTATATACTTAGGTTTCAAGTCTGGTTTCAAATATTTTCAACCTTGTTCAAACAAATGGACTTCAAAATTTACTTGTGTTATATGTGAAAAGTTTTAAAAAAAACAGCTGAGCGTGGGTTTGCTTAGTCTTTTACAAGCTTAATTGTCAAAATTTGTAACTGGTAACCAGTTGACCAGGATGGATGTTGAAGAGAGTTACAGTCATGTGAAAGGAGCACGGTTATAACAGAATTTCCTTTGTAGCCCTTGGTATGTCAGGCATAAAAGCAGGGGCAGCATACCTATAAAATATAAAAGATTAATTTTTTTTATTTATTTCCAATGTTTGAATGTTTAATAATGTTTCAAGGTGTTCAAGGCCAGGTTGGACTGCGTTTGGAGCAGCCTGGGCTGGTGGGAGGTGTCCCTGCCCAGGGCAGGGGGTGGCACTGGGTGGGCTTTAAGGTCCCTTCCAACCCAAACCACTCTATGAATATCAGCAAGCTAGATGTATTCAAAGCGAATGCCTTTTTGGGAATTGATGAATAGCCTCATCCCTGTTTCACTGTATGGATTTATAACCCTGTGCAGTATTTGAAATTAGATAAATCCTCTTCTAAAACAATATAGTGGGTGAGTGACAGCTTTAAAGAGGATGTGGATCAATAGGAGTGCTGGAGAATTTACAGCCAAACTGAAGGAATATATATTTTGCTCTCTTATTAAGCACTCATATACGAGGATTGGTTTTTGGGCAGAAGGGAGATTGTCAACAGTAGAAATTCAGTGTTTCATGTGATAATGGTGATCTTGGTTACCTGTGTGTCTCTGGCCATTCTGGGGATGCACTAGCAGATTCTGGCTTTACTTAACTGTTTGAATAATTTCAGGACACAGTTAAATGAACTGTGCTACAATGCGGTGACTTGAGTATAAGCCTTTGGTACTGAGCTGGAGGTCTTTTGTACTTAGTCCTAATGGAGATCAGTCTCTTCTCATAGTATGTGATTACTTTGTGCTGAAGGACAGGTGGATAATTCATTTCACACGCTTCCTAGTCAAGAAAATCAAACCCACATATTACTGTAAGAACTAGCTGGAAATTACCCCATTAAATACCCTGCTGCTTGTGTTATTCTTTTACACATAATTCACATGAAGTAGAACAGACTACAAGGTGATATTTAGTATTAAAAAATGGTATGTATAAAGATTACTAATATTTAGGGTGCCCTGAAGCAGTAAGGAGATGCAGTGCCTGAGATGATTGGCCTGCCGTAGGATTCAAGGTAGACAACTTCATGGCTAAGGAAATATCTGCTCTGCTTCTTACAGCACTATCAATCTCTATAGGCACAACAACAAAAAAAAAAAGCTGAACTTTGTTTCTTTCTGTGGCAGGATAGTGCTCTTTGCACGAGCCACCTGCAGGCAGTTGGACCAGACAGCTCTCGTGACCTTCCTTGTTATTTGCTGCTGCACACCCATTAAATTCTTTTATAACCACTTTTATTCCCTAGACTAGCCAGAGAGGCAAGAACTTTCTATTTTTGCAATGTAATAGCATAGCTTGCCAGTGAACACCGCCTTACTGTGTACTTTTCCTGGTCTGTGTTCAAAAGGGGTGTGATCAACACCTGGAATTTCATTTGTCCATGTTAACTGGTCTGCCCTCGCTCTGTGGTAGCATTCCCCATACCTTTAAATAAAGTGTAGGAGTTGAATCAGCTTTTCATGCAGTTTGAGCAGAAAGAAATGCTTTGAACATATAAAGAGCTTTACCCAGCTGCTTGGGTAGATTTTGCAGCCTCCACTGAGTTCCACATTATCGAAGATACACATTTAACAAAAATCGAAGTAGACCTAAGCTTTAGTTCCCAAGCCGTGCCACCTGGGCCTTTGAAGTTATTGAATTAGTATTAAGTGTTTTAGCAAAGCGTGTTGTCATGACAGTGTTTCCAGTTACACATATGAAGAGACAGATTGACAAGCAATACAAGGTACCAACACATAATTAACCCATCTTCCTGATCCTTCCCTTAGGGTAAGACACACATACAACAATCCAATGTAACTGTGTTATCAGTCTGTTAATCTATTTCAAATATTCTACTGAAACTTGTACCATGTTTGTGGAGACACAAACACCGTCCCACAAGGACTTGAGGAGGGGCTTGATGAAGCCAACTGCCAGTGCAGTAGTTGAGTAGTTGGTACACGCTCTAAGTTTGTGTGATACTTCAGTTTTATTTATTTGGGTTCTTTTGTTTGTTTTTAGCAATATGGTTTCAGAACAGATGTCTGGTGTGGAAAGCTCTACAGCTGATGGTGGATTTGACTGTCCTACACCATGTTCACAAAACCCGGTAAGAACTTTTTTCTGGGGTTAATCTAAAATTCCTCTACAATACTCTGGTTACACATTTCAGGCATACCTGATTAGGTTTTATGAAAATATCACATCTAGAATGATTAGACCAGCACAGCTGATTATGATGTAATTATCAACTCTACTGTTAATTAAAATGCCATAAAGAAAGCTAAGTAAATATTCAAAAAAATAATTTGATAGCCTGAAAAACCTAGTAAGAGCAAAACGAAAACTCCCTGTTTTGTGAATATACATGCATTTTAAACTGATGAATGCCCTGTGAGCTGTATGCATCTAAATATGAAATATTTAGAATCTCAAATAACGTAATAACATCTTTGGATAAAGGAATTTACAAAATACCACTTTGATGGTAATTGTGAGCAAATGAAGAACCTTGCTGCCGATTTCTGGCTTCCTTTGCAAACTGTGATTTCTCCCACCTATGCCATGCACTTGGAGAGCTGGTTTTGACCTCGAGGAAACTGCCTCAGATGAGAAGCAAAAGTCATTCCATCACTCAGTTGCTTCCTTGAAATGACTACCCCTCTCTTTTTTTGAGAGTTATTAGCAGAGTCAAAGAAGTAATAAGAGACTATGACCCTTTAAAGTCTATTATTTTGTTATCTGAAGCCAATTGAACCCTTCCCGGGACAACGGAATCCCCAATAAGTGTATCCGTCTCAGAGCTCACCACCATCGGTAGGTGACAGGCACCCCAGGGACTCCACATTCGTCTGCACACCAAAGCCTGCTCGGGACTCTGAAAGTAGCTGGAACAATGAGGAAAGATCAGTGGCAAAATTATTGCTACACAAAACAATCTTAAAGTCAAGCATATGGAAACTCTTTTTTATCTCAAAAGGAAAAACAATGCCTTCTAGGAGAGAGAAGGCAACACCCGTCCACTGCTGGTGCCCAGCAGACACTGCGCTGCAGCCAGCGAGAGTGGACCAGAGTGTATCAGAACTCAACACGTTTACTGCCCCGCTCACCCCTTCAGTTCTTTTCCCTTTTACAGTCAGGGGGATGAAGTAGCCCAACCAATTAAGGAAAGTGAATTTGCCTTATAATCTAAACTTGGAGCAGTTCTGCTTACCTGTTCTCATTTCACTGATGCAATCGGGATACTTGGAAACACTGAAAAACCAAAGAAAAGTGCAATGATAGGGAACAATAATTATGATTACAGACAGTATAAAGTTAACAGACTCTACGGCGTGAGCAAACTATGGGATTTAGTTACTTAAAATAATCAAAGATTTTTATTGTAAATAAAACCAAGCAGAATGTAGTCAAAACAAAGACTATAATATGTCTATGAAAGCAAGATCATCTTAATTTTCTTGAGGAGAGCAAAGGGTGGAGTAGGAGTGATGAGAAGAAAACAGGACAGAGTTCTGAAGTATGTTGGATTGCCCATATCAAAAGTAAAAATACTAGTCTAAGGAGTAACAGGAGGAAAGTGCATAATTTCACACTTTGGTCTGCCAGCCTGACAAATTCAGAATATATGCACTGAAGAAAGCTGGGAAAATGGCCAAAATGTATTTAACCTCCCAATTAGGCTTCATATTCATGGCATTTGTTTCGAGTATCACACACAGAAAATAAAAAACAATGAACAGGGAACAGCTTTCCATGGATGAGACTTCCATATTTATTGTTATTCCATGTGCATAGAAAATGGCAGTGAAGTTTCTTATGAAACAGGCAGGGAATGGGATAGGTGGAGATATACTGGACTGGACTTTGTGCTTCAAAATTACACTAGTCATTTTTAAAAGTTGTCTTTTTTTTTTCCTTTTAAAATTTATAACATATTTTCTTGGAATTTTTTTTTCCACGATGTTTCAAATTCCTTTTAAAATGACACACTACATTACAAATGGATGGCACTTTAAACCAATGTGGCATTTCCATATTTACACCAACGAAAGAAATTTACAAGACGGAATAGCGTACAATCTTGACATTTAGTAATAGCAATAAAACAAGGGCATCCATTTTGTTTTTTTCTGTACAAACTATCAGAACAAGACTTTTATTCACATAAAAAAAAATCATCTTTAATTTGCTCTGACCTACACGCTTTCCAAATTAATTTTACTCAATTCTCAAACCTTTCATCACATCGCCCACACCCTCACCAGACTACAGGAGCTACAAGTAACTATACCTAACATCTAAACAGAGCAAAAAACCATCCCTTCCAGTTTTTCTTCCTGACAATTCCTCACTCCAAAAAAAAATTTAAAAAAAAAAAATCTTCCTTGTTCCTTCTTTCATTTCACTTTCACATTTCATAACCAAAACAGCAAATGAGGCCATTCCATTTCTTCCCAAGCAAGAAGAGAAATACACTGTTGTTTTTCCTCTTTGATGCTACACCCAGGAGTCAGGTGAACCCGGGTACTGTTCTGCTCTATAAGAAGATCGTCTGGTGGAATAAAAGTCTACATAATTTGTGGCTGATTTCAGTCCATATTGTGTCGTGTAATCTGAAGTAGCAGGAAAGTGAACTCGGTCATCAAAATATGGGTCTTCATAGCTATGTGGGGACTGCAGGTAAAATCTGTATGCATCATAGTTTTTTCTGTTGGTGTCTTCTTGACTGTAGTACAGTTGCTGATGCTGTTGACAAAATGATAGAAAAATAAGCTTTCAAAATAGAATTAGCAGAGATAATACTTGTTTCTCAAACTTACACCCATTATACAGAACCTTTCCCTACAGGGTGCAGCTCTAACAATGGTGATAGTAACATTAAGTTTCAAACCTCCATGAAATGTTTTTAAATTAAACTAAATGGAAAAACCTCTAAGCCTGCCCGCATGTCTCCTTCTGCATTCACTGGGAAGCTAGTAATTCTCCAAAAGTAGTACTTTTAGAGCATAAGTAGAAAGTATGAAACCTGACCATACCTACCAAAAAAAAAAAAAAAAAAAAAAAAAAAAAAAGAGCAAGGAAAG
>VXBO01005938.1:335959-380641 GCA_013400135.1 Rhinoptilus africanus | reverse complement strand
AAAGAGAGTCAGGTCAGAAAAGTGGTCTCAGATCCCACCATAAGAAGAACACACTAAAATATGTGATGAGAGAAAGCAAAAAAAAAGGTAACAGAAGTAACAGAAGTACACAAGCAAGTCTCAGTTTAAGGCCACTAAAGCCAGTAATCAGTTACTATGCTAGAGATACCCTCTATAAAAAAAGCACACTAATATTATGAAGTATACGCAAGCTCCCTTAGGTTCCATGAAACACCGTCTATGTTGAGTTACCAATGTCATTTCAAAATAAAATTTTGGAGTTACCTGCAGTCGTCTATTTTGTTCTCTTGCTGGTGAAGAATAGGAACTGATGTAAATTGGTGATGGTTTGCTGGAACCTGTGAAAAAACAGTTTATGACTTAAACTTTGGTCTTTATTCTTTGATCTGTTTCTATTTGCTTCTATTTCACTTAGAAGAAATTATATAGCACCCAAACAAGTCTGCAGATTTTAGTATCTACTAATAATATAACACAATAAAGGCAAGTTTTGTCCCTCAGCAGTAGTTAAATTGAAACAAAAAGACTTTTTTGTGTTGTGTTTTTTGTTCTACAGACAAATAACCTTTAAAACAAGGAATTTCCTTCTCTTCGGTCACTGACACCTCTATTGTTTTGCAACTTGTGTCAAATAGTAAGAAGGAAAAGGGAGATCAGGGAAAAGACAAAGTCTTGGTATAATTCAATAACACAATAGTAATATTATTATTATTATTTACAACCATGTGTTATTATTTATAACATAATATAATAATAATATGTAATGTGCATTATAAAACAATTTTGTGTAATATGATTTTAAATAAAAACTCCAAACACCTCTCACCTCCCAATACATAAACAGATCTTCTCTTATTCTGGTAATGTGTGCAATTTTGAAGAAAACAGCAGAGACAGATGAAAAAACTGCCCTGTTCCACATGCAATAAATATAATGAATAAAAATGGAAAACAACATGAAGTAGTAACAAGGCTGCTGACGCAACTGGCGACATTATGATTGTATAAACTCCTCATATAAGGAATATTTACGTATTCCAGTTGAAAGTCCATCTAACTGATAACTTACCAGTATATATGTCTTTATGTGCAATGATATCGCCTTGGTTATTATAATACTGCATAGACGGTTGCGTTCGATCATATTCAGAGCGGGGTTCTCTAATTCCTAATAAAGCCGGTGACGAGGACGTGCTGCCAACTGAAGAAACAAGAGAGATTATCAGTCAGCCTTTCCCACACCAACCTCCTCTGTCCTCACCCCTTTCTCCTCAAGGATCCACACGACGGAGATGTGGGTAGTGGATGAAACGAGTACATACAGACTTCTTCCTGCACGAAGAACCCCAGTCACAAAAGTTTTCACCATCGTACCACGGGATTACAGTGTGATACTACAGTGGTGAAGCACTGCCCTATAGCGCCTACAACTGAAACAAGAGGCCAGACCCACTTCTCTTTGCACATGACGTGACTTGCTGGCATTTAGATGATGATACTGCTGCTAATGTTTATGGGTTTATGAAATTATACTTAAATAGAATGTTGTATGGCACTGGACAAAGGACTCAGTCCTGCGTGTTGTGCTGTGGTGGCTGAGAGGAACTCTGAGCATGAAGGACAGGCTTGCTTTCCCTTCTTCCCACGCTACAGGTACACTTCTCGTAGGAAACCAAATCCCTGCTCAAGTCCCTGCTTTTCAAGTCAACCATGCCTTGAAGGAATGTGTAAGCGTCGTTACTTTCACATAAAGAAATAATTAAACAAAGAGTATTGTAGGAACCAGTCTTTTATTTTAGCAGTCATAGTAGATAGATATTTCTTGGTATTAACAGAGGTCTATTCACATAAAATAGAAGAGTAAATTGGATAAAATAAAATGCCAAATGAAGACAATATACAAGGCTTCAGGTAGGTTTTGTATTGTCCCCCTCATGAAGATCTAAATCCTGGCACTGAAGATGTTAAAGGAACAACAGCAAGAAACAAATGAGTCCAAAAAGTAAGGCTTTTGTATTTGTCATGCTCATCCTAATGGGACATTACATCATTGGGAATGAAAACAGGTTCCCTGCTATTGGTCTGTTGCTTTCTCTCAAGTACCCCTGTTCTGTGAGGCTACAGCTACAACAGCAAGTCACATCGAGTTTTAGATAGAATTAGTAGGAAGCTGACAGGCTATTTGAGTTAAAAAACCAGGATGGCAGGTACCCCTTCAGTAAATCTCTACATTTCTTGACTGACCTGACTGTATGACAGGCGACATCTGTTGATTTGTTGTTGATAAAGAAGGATGTGATTTGAATCTCTCTCGCTCTAATGTTGATACCGGTGTAATAAAATGACTTTGATTCCATCCATCCTGTGGCAAAAAGAAAAAAAGCCATCAAAATAAATTGCTTTTCATTAAATTAGGAGGTTTTGTAGAACTCCTTTCCAGTGTAGGACTATTTTGTAATTTACCTTTTTGTAAATGCTACGGAGATCTCGGTATTGCCATAACGTATTGAGGACCTGGGCGGCTGCCTTCACAACTTTCAGTGACGACCTAAGGCAATAAAGAATATTACATTATTAGAAAGCCACTTAATCCCACTTAAAAAGAACAACATTCCAGAGCTCCAAAACAGCCTAAACCTTGAGGCTGTGGAGCATGCCAGGTCCCCTCCCCAGGTCCCAGTCACTCACTCCTGCGTTGCCCCAGCGTGACAGACCTGGGCCAGCAGCCGCGGCAAAAGGCTGGGGCAGAGCCCGATTCAGGCCCCACATCCATTTGCCTTGGCAGCCGAGGCTTTTTCTCCTCAGGTCACCCAGGTGAGGGATGGGGACAGAAGGGCTGAAATAGCTACCGACATTTTCTGCAAGAATTAAAAATCATAAAAAGAAACATTCTTTTTAATGCATAAAAATTGAGACTATGTACTTTAAATCACTGTACAAAATTCCTAACAGTAGAAAAAGAATAAATAAAAAAGCTGGTATGAAATGTCTCCAGACATTCCCATAGTGAGATTTTGTTCGCAGCTCTGTGTTGTGCTACTGAAAACTTTTATTGGTTAGGAAAACACTTTGCCACTCTCAAGAGCAAGGCCATGGAAATTTCTCTGCTATTAATAAAAATAAAACCATGCCATCTTTTGAAAGAGAAATGGCAGTAAGCTGTAGTGGGACTGCAGTAGTGATTTGATATTAAATGCCACAGCATGACATCTGTGTTAAACACATGCCTTTTTCTGTCACTGTGAACATCCATCCAAACACAGTTTTTGAAAGAAAAGGATGAAAAAAATTGCAGTTGATAGTATTAATCAATGAGTAGACACTCTTAATTGTTTGCAAGATTTTTAATTTTAGTGTCCCCTGTTGCCTCATAACGGTAAGTGCAGATGCACCTTTACACGTCATCTCCACAGACCAATGAAGTCGTGGAAAGCATCGCTGCATTCACCCCTGCAGCTAAAATGAGGTCCCTTGAACATATACAATATCGTAAATTTTGGATACTCGGTTCCCTTTGGAGACAAAGACTTTGTTAACAATGTGCTATGTTTAATTCCCACTGACCAGCTTCTCTGAGATGAGGTCCTTTTCTCTCCTTTGCTATCTGATGGAGCACGGGGACAGTGCCTGGGGCTGAGGGTATCCCTCGCCTCTGCTCTCCACGGAGGAGACCTGTGATACCCTGGTTTATACAAGTCCTGCTGACACAGTTCACAGCCGCCGCATTGCTGAGGAGCAGCGATGCCGACAAAACCATGGGCTCCATGTGCCTGCACCACTGCGGAGCCGTTGCATGTTCCTGCTCCTTGGTGCCCAGCTGCCCAGTTCTGAGCGGTTTTGTACCACTGAGCACAAAGGTTTTGTACCTGGGTAAGCCCAGCACCAAGCTGGGCTAACAAAGCCCCAGCACAAGGGCCAGCACAGCCAGAATCCAGTAAGTCTGCAGAGAGCTGGGGCTCTTTGTCACCACTTGCTTGGCAGCTCTGCTCCAGAAGATCCCACTGGTTGGGAAAACTGCTCGGTGGGCAAGTTTCCCCTACAATGCACCCAACAGCCACACTAGGTACCATTAATAGCTATTGTGATACATCCTGACAAAGGTTCCAATATATTCTGACTTTGAAAAGCTCTAAATATTCTATTAATTGTGTAGGTATTTAAGAGAGGACAATTCTTTTTTTAATACTAATTACAGAATCACAGAATGGTTTGGCTTGGAAGGGACCTTAAAGATGTTCTAGTTCCAACCCTGCTGCCCTGGGCAGGGACACCTCCCACCAGCCCAGGCTGCTCCAAGCCCCGTCCAACCTGGCCTTGAACCCCTCAGGGATGGGGCAGCCACAGCTTCTCCGGGCAGCCTGGGCCAGGGGCTCACCCCCCTCAGAGTGAAAAAATCCTTCTTGATATCCAGTCTAAATCTCCCCTCTTTCAGTTTGAAACCATTACCCCTCATCCTATCATTACACTCCTCGATAAAGAGTCCCTCCCCATCCTTCCTGTGGGCCCCTTCAGGGACTGGAAGGCTGCTATAAGGTCTCCCCGGAGCCTTCTCTTCTCCAGGCTGAACCCCCCCAGCTCTCTCAGCCTGTCCCCTCTGATCATCTTCATGGCCTTCTGCTGGACCTGCTCCAACGGGTCCATGTCCTGCATTTAACCTGCATAGGCCCCATCAATGTGATTACTGCATGTACCTGTAAAAGTCTCCAAAAGCTGTAGATAAAGAACACGCTGGTACCAACTGCCCCCTCCTTCCCAGTGCCATTCAGGCTTTGTTACCTACTCAGATCAGGACCGCAAAAGCAGATCCCTGTTTTACTCAAAAAACCATTTCCTACATCCTTAAGCATTTTAAATGGAATAGAGGAACAGTTTAGGTGTGAACTGTGTTGCCTACTTGCCTGTCACCTCTTCCTTTCGTTATATTCACCAGCTTTTCTATTCCTCCAGTATCAGCGAGGGCTTTGGCGTTTTCCATGTTCTTACTGGTGACCTCATGCAGAGCGCAGCAGATCGCTGCCACCGTCTCATCAGACAGGATGCTTGGACCGTTGCCTCCTGGAAGGCGATTAACCAGATCTCGCATAGCATATTTACCTATAAAAACCCATCAACAGGACCAAGTGAAGAAAATACATTTTGGTAGTTAAGATTTGAAATTATAGAATTCATCACAAAACTGCATCTGAAAGCAATAAGATACACAGGATCAAATCCATGGAAATCTTCCAAGAATTCACATTTTACACAGAGTCAAGAGGGACTAGAGATCAAGTTTTGTTCCTTTTAGCTTAAAAACTGTGAGAGTTGCATTTTTGCATTAGAACAGGAGCATTTGTAAACAGGAATTATTTCGGGAAAGCAGTATCATTTCAGGAAAAGCGTTATGCTGTTTATTGTGATGGAAGGAGAGCTGCACATTCCTAGGATTCATTTATGGGAAGGTTAAAGAAACCCCTACAGCAAGTGGAATTTTTTTCCTTTCAGATACTCTGTTCACCTTATTTGTTACTGACAAGAGATCAGAACTCACTCCTTCAGCTTCCAGTTACTGATGCATGGGAATCATCACACTGCAGACAAGGGAAATGAACTAAAGCCAAAGCGTTACGTTTTTCCTGTTTAGGCTCTGCTGTTAATTGAACAATTAATTGATTTTAGTGAAGACATGTATTTGTACGTAACAATGACTAACGAATAAACTTTACACAAAGCCATTAAGTATCTATTTGCCTACTGTGCCCGAGGAAAAAAAAAAAATCCAAACAGGAATTCTGCAAACTAAAGGAACAACTTCTCAGACACGCTGGGAACCGCCCCCCCAGCGCTGTGTGCAGCAGTGCCTGTCACCGCCCGCCCTGCAGCAGGCTCATCAACACACGCTTCACATACCCATTTGTACTGGTATTTGTTGCACTCCTCAGTCTCTAATTTTCTTCAGAGTTTAGACCATGCAGACCTGCTAATCCCTGCCCCTACCAACAGCTGTAAAGTTGCATAAAATAGATTAGTAGCATGGGGTAATTTATGACACATTTTGTGTCTCAAAATATTTTCTACAAAGATTACTTTCAGAGTATATCTGGAAAGCCAATAATCCTTTCATAGCTCAGGCTTTGACAGGGAGAGGGAACACATGGAGGTAAATTCCTGAACTGAAGAGTTCTGCCTGGAGGGGAAAAAAAAAATCCTGAAAAGAGAATATTACCTGAGTATGACCTGTATAGAGCTGGTGCTATAGAAGAGAATTTTCTTTTTACCAATTTCTTATGTATGCAACCCCTACCCTGCAAGAAAACAAGTTCTGAACATCCAAATGTAAAAGCTTCAGAAATAGGTGATAAAGTTCTGTTCACCTGCGCTTATCTTTTTGACAATAGTGATACTCTTATCTGTATAAATAGCTGATATGTACTTATCCCACTAGTCTACAACACAAAATGCTTCTGTAACAAAAATGAAACATTTTTAGATCCTGACATGTGTCAGGAGGGTTCATTTAGGCCACAGCACTCTGGAGTCGAGGGTGAGGCATGTTCAACAGTTGCCATAACAGACTCAGATCCCTGATCAAGGAGGAAAACATGTTGTTGCTCTCTCAGCCTTTCCCCATAAGATGGAGGAGATGCTCCAGTCCCTCAGTCACCTAAGCTGCCTTTCGCTGGACTCGCAGTTCCCTGTCTTCCCTCTTGAACTGGGGAGCCCAGAACTGGACACAGTATTCCAGTTGTGGCCTCACCAGTGCAGAGCAGAGGGGGGAGAATGACGTCCCTTGACCTGCTGGTCACACTCTTCCCTATGCAGCCCAGGATTCCATTGGCCTTCTTGGCTTCTCTCCCTCTCCAATACTGTTAAATAAAGTATTTACTGATGTGCTGGCAGCAGAGTTGTCCTATTGTCTGAGGATATGTGAGGGGCTCTGAACCTTCGGAGGAAGTTGCCGTTTAACTCCAAGGCAGTAGTTGTGTTTTCCACCAGATTTTGTAGTGGCAGTTTCCTGTCCAGAGCAGTTTAGCCGAGGTGACTTCCACCCATGGTAAAGAGACTGACACGCACGACGTTCAAGAAAAACTAAAATGTCACTATTACTTTGAAAAGCTACTGCTGTCAAAAAGATTAATTCCTATGACACAATTGGCATGATCAGTGCAATCCCATACGCTATTTCTACTGCTGGAATCTCCCCTTGGTGTCTTTTCAGCACAAGGTCTGACACGTGGGTAACGGCACACTCTTCAGCACAGGCTGTACTCACCAATGAGCTCCTTGTTACGCACGTCCAACGCCATGTTCCTTAAGGCTGTGGCCACGGAGGAAACAACTCGGTCGTTGTCCATCCTCAGCAGCTCCACAAGGATGGGCAGCCCCTTCTCCTTCCTTACGGCAGCTCGGATGTACGCTGCGAACTACAGTAAAACTCTAGTTACTCACGGATCTACATTAACTGAAATGATCTCTGACTAGATTGTAATTTTAAAGTATCTTAGGGGATATTTTCCAAAGAAAAGATGCCATGTTAGAAGTAAAATTACTAAACAGGAAGTTGGTCCTGTTCACCTCAAACCAGGACATTAAACACGTATCTTTTCTATTATTACAAAGGGTTGTCTCTTTTTTTGTTTTTCACTCATTCCTCTTACAAAGCAATGTTTAAAAAAGTGGTCTAACAGACAAAATACCTTAATAGATGACAAATTACTGAAAAGGAAACACTGTTGGTTTTGTGGTTTTTTTTTTTTTATAATGGTCATAAAATGAAAAAGTCTTAGTTGTTTTTCTACAAGCAAAGGAAACAATTAACATTTCTGTTTTTATCTCTCCATGACAAACACATAACGTTAATCAAGTGTTCTCATGTGGTCCTTCTTAACATATAGTATGGAAGGGCCACAGGCAAGAATATATGGAAATAAATAATACAAATAATAAGGCAAATACAAACAATTTATTTATGCTGGTCTTATTTTGACAGTACCTTCCCACCAGAACTCACAGGTGGAAGATGACAGAAGATTATTTTGACTGAATATGCAACAGAAGAAAGCCATTTCTGTTTATTTAAAGTAAATGGTACCAATTTCAAGGCCAATTTCCATATTGCTCCTTCCTGTCTACCATCTGTGTCATTGCTTTTCACTGTGGAAATATCACTGCAGCACAGAAGCACGAGTGAGACACACTGGAGAGGACTGGAGAGGAACGCTCAGGTGCACACAGAAAATCACAGTACTAGAAAAACACATACTAGTATGTTATTAAAAAAAACCAGTGAAAATAAAGTAATAGGAGGAAGAGGAGGACTTGACGAACCTTCCAGTTGCCAGCAGACAGGTTCTGGAGCGATCCTGCGGAGCCCTCCAGCGTAGCCGGATTGGAGCTTTCTGCCAGGAGCGTCAGATATGGTTTTACCACTGATGGGTGCCATAGCATTTCCACCCCTTTGGGGGACTTGGAAAATCCAGGAATGGGGCCAACTCCATCCCACTGGAGAATGAACACAGATTGGCAGCTACGTGAAACTCACCCAACATATCATAGTTTTCCTTCAAGCTATGTACTCCCCCCCACCATTAGCTAAACTGCTGTTGATATATTTGTAATACAAGGAAAATGGCAAACCTGATCCTCCTGTGAAGCTTTTTTTTTCTTCTTCTTTTTTTTTCCCCAGCAGCTTGGCTCTGAATCTTTGCTAGGCGATTCTTTTCCAAGCAAGTCATCCAATTCGTTGATTCCTAGCAGACGTGCCTGAGGGACCTCCAGTTCCAAGCGGTAAGAAAGGTTCCTCAAGGTACACACACAGTTTTCCACTGTCTGAATCCAAATCAGAAAGATGTCATGTAATTAGTTACTTTCTTACGTGGTGATAAAACAAACCAAGCAAATTAGGTAGAGGTCAAACAAATTAAGTAGAGGCGAAAAGGCATTCCCAGCACAAGCACTGAATTCTAATTCTGGGCCTTGGTCATTGCTTTGTCTGCTCTTCTGGGAAAATTGCAATCTCTCTCCTGATACACTCAAATATGAAATTATTTATAACAGTAATCTCCACTATTATGGCTCATTTTTTAGTATTCCAGAAATGAAAAAGACAAGAGCTTATTATTATTTTATTGAAGAATGAATACTTCAAACACTGATGAAATGAAAAGCACAGAACATGTTGCACTGCATTATGCAGCAGAATTGGATTGTGTGTCAGTAAGCTGGGTCTGGGAGAGAAGACCAGTTGAGCTATCCCATCGCAATGCTAAATTACACTGTACAAACCCCAAAGCATCCTACCAGACATGTAGTTTAGCACTAAAAATCCCTTAGGAGAAAGGTGCACACACCTTGCTGTCGTAATCAGAGGTGTTGACGCATGTGTGGATCACGTACAGCAGAGAGTCAACCAGCCCATCGCAAGACCTCATCTGCTTCCGAGCCTCTTCCCCCGCGGAGCTCAGGTTTCTACGGGGTAAAGTGACGAAGGAGCACGGTGTTTGCAGACAGACATACAACTACTCTAGTACATAGCCTGCAGAAGTCTTTTATGCAGCTGACTGAGAAGTTAAAAGCAAACATATCCTTTTGTGCAGCAATGCACCCTCAATTTTTATAAAAGATAAATGATTCAAACTGCAATTTCAAGACAGAGCTGGCTCCCTGCCAAAACTGGCCACCAGCAGAACCCCTTTCCCACAGCCTTGTCCGTCCCAAGCCCCGGGCTGTACAAGCCCAGATCTCTGGTTTGCAGGTGCTGTGGTTGACGGCCAAGCTGGTCACTGCTAGGAACACCCTTCAGTGCCCTTTTTCCAAAGGGGACCCTTCAGTGATCTGTTAGCGACTAATTTTGTACTTTTCATATTTTCCTAATATGGGAAAAAACCCCAAATGCAAAAACTGACTGAATGACAGAACTATATGTACTTTATAGAATGCAGCAACTCTCTTGCTTCAGAATTCCAGTACAAGAAGGACCTGTTGGATAACAGGATTACTCTGTCAGAGGGAGTCTTCTAGAACAGCAGATTACCTCAGGCATCCTGTAGTATTGCGCAGAACCAGGGAGGTCTGAAATTTAATTTTATGATCATCATCAAAGGAAGAACTGTTCCATCCGGAATGTGGCACTATCACAGTGTTCGTTAGTGTTGACAGAGCATCTCTAATGATTGTCATCTTCACTGCATCACACGAAGACAAGTTCCAGAGAACCCCTTAAGAAAGGATTTCCATTGCAGTAAAGTCAGAAAAGACTTGGCAAACAAGTATAAAGCAACACTAACAACTAAGAGACATCACTTAAAACAGGAGAAAGATAATTCACCTATGCAAAACCAAAAGAAATATAATTATTCTGCATTGTAACTTTAATATTATTCCAGCATTATTGGTTGATAAGTAGTCAGCAAAGTTGCCATTAAAAGATTCACTTTACAGACTGAAATCAGCATTTCTCAACTCCAGATGACAAGCTGTTCAGCAGCTGTCACTCCAGCTGTCTGGCTGCCATCTAGCTCTTTGATGGATGAGTCGGAACACAAGATGATAATCGGAATAACCCTAACAGAGCAGCAGCTAGGTTTCGCACACCACTGGGAAGGAAAACATGCACATCCATGAGTAAACACTCTTCTCAAGGACAAATCCTGAGCAGAAACACATGCTGACTGACAGGAGATGGTCCCTCCTTTCTCTCCTGAGATGCTGCCATGGTGGTACCCGAGAAGCTCCTGCATTGCAGGAGCCCTGAGAACATTCCCTGCAAGGCCACAAACTCATCTCAACTGCACAACACCTTTCCGTCTTTCTGAATCATATATGCCTCGAGCTCACTGTATCTCTCTAATGCCAGTATCTTAGCTATCTAAAGATCAGTCCCACGCTGACTACTTGTAATGGGAAGAAAAATCTCTTTTGGTAGTACCCAGGCAACATGCCACATCAGTTACAGCTGGTATAAACCTGCTGCAGCAGACACTTCTGTTCCTAAATGGATTTGCCAGACTAATTCAGCACAAAACTTCATATAAAACAAAAAATAGAAGTAGTTTAGTCATTTACTATTCACTAGAGTTTTATTGATGTCTGCTTTTATAAGCACATCTGTAGGTGTGACCCTGCTCCCCGAGTCTGCCCAGCAGCAGAGGCACCCTGCACCACTAGCTGGTTCCTCTCCCGGAGAACTCCAGCGTAGAAGGAAACCTGTGAATATTTACATGAACAGAAAAAATATCTCTGAAGAAAGCAGCTGCTGGTAACCTCCTTCCATAACTGTTGATGTGGACATGACAGGTAGGGGTGAGGTGACCACCAGCAGCAAGCTCTGGACTAGCAGAGGTGCTGTGGAGGAGGTCACCACTGGAGCTGTCGTGGTGCTGGGGGAGAAACATGTCGTATGTTGTGCTGCAGCCAGCGGCACAGCCTCCTGTGTAAGGGCAGCTACAGCTCAAAACCAAGAATGCTCCTTACAGACCCACGTAAACTGTGTGCCCTCTGGGAGCATAACCGACCCCCAGCCCTATGTTCATCTGCTGCCCCAGTCGGCAGGCTGAGATGAGAAGGCACATTTATCACAAGAGATAGGGCATTTTCCTGAACTCTTTGTCCTATTCAAAAAAAGGCATGAACATCTGACCGCCAAGAGGTGAGTCTTCAACAACCCTGTAAGAAAGAGATTTGGAAGAGGGAAGAAACAGATCATTATCCTGATTTGTATGAAGCTTGGAGATTAAAGTTATTAACTACTTCTTAAAAAGGAACATGGAAGAGATTTGGCAGTATTCCTAAGAGAAAGATTGTTTACATTTGAAATCTCTACAACTTTACAGGTAGAAGTTAACATCGAAAAGAAAGGTCATACGAATACAAGAGCAAAAATTCAGTGAGAAGAACTCAAATCTATGGACACCATGGCTGAAAGATCACCAGCGCTTTGCAAACATGAGATCTTGTGGAGTATTTTCTGAAAAAATGACAAAGAAGGAAGATTGGCAGATGGGTGGTGGATATTCAAGAGTTTTCACCAAATTTCCTGAGTGTGTGATGTGATATGATACTAGATCAGGGGGAACCTGGAAGGCCAGCATCCAAAAAGGAGGAATGCAAGATTAACAATGGAGAGGGGAAATGGTTTGGTTTTTCCAATGATAAACATGGGAAGAATGGCCTGCAATGACATTACTGCTTTCTTGCATTGTATGCCTGGGATATCAGATACTTAAGTGCAGAGCTGAACATACAAGAGCTCATGTAAAAACCCTACAGAAACTTTCTTCATGGAGACTAGAACAAGAAGTGGAGAGTTCACCTTTTAGTCAAATGAAACTGCTATTGATCTCTTATCCTCAGGCAGAATTCTCTAGTTCCCTCCCCTGCTTCACTGTCTTCTTACAAGACATTCAGACGCAGAAGTATGAGATCTGACATAAATTATCAGCAGAACTCTATATGCAAGTAATGTGCTAAATATGGCATTTAGACATATTTTTCACTATGAAACACAGCTTAACCTGCATGTAAATGCTCACCAGGTACTCATCATACTCTCAATATTTTCCTCACATACAGTATTTAACAATTGTAAGGTAGTATAGCTGCGTACACTCAGCAAAACACATTAAAGAGCATTTCCACAATAGCCCAATAAAATTGCTACTATAAACCATATGGTTTTCAGTTTGACAAGGTCTTGAACATTTAGTTTCCTCAGAAATAAATTACAGGGGCACAAGACAGTAAAAGCTACAAAAGTTTACAAAACCAAAAAAGTTTTTAAAGACAGCAAAAGTTTTTGACACAGCCACACAAAGATAATAAAAATCTTTGCATGAAAGATCCTTTTTCTCTTCAGTAAAATAACTTAGGGGGGGACAGATACCTGAGGAGGACCCGGCTGTCCTGATTTCCAGTTGTGACACAGGCAGCCTGGTACTGAATGTGTCGCACAGTGGTTCCTAGAGATTCTGACCTGAGCAGCACAGAGCCAGAGCTCTGCCGCAGCATGTCGCAGACCCTCTGCCCACACACCCTTCACTCTCCCGGGACCGCGCCTCTCCCGGTCACTTAGGGACCTCCTGTGTGACAGATCACCTGCTGAACAACCCGACTTCTTCCTTGTACCCACTGTCTGGTTACTTATAATCACCAGCTATTTCACAGAAACATTACTTCTGTGAAAATCATACATTTCCTTCTAATAGTTTGACATAGAACAAAAGAATAAATTAATTTGTAAACAGCAAACTATCTCCTTGGCAGTCTGATAACCCTGAGGAACTACAGATGAAAAATCTACAGCAACGGATACATCACATGTTAAAGTGTTCAGAGATTATCGATACTTTTAATGCTGTCAAAGAGCCATTTTAGAGCCACATTAAAAGTATTATTTATGACTTTTGACTCCAGCTCCCATACAGCAAGACTTCCAGTAACAAAAGAGAATTGATTACAAACCAGGAAATAAAAAAATAATTTTTAAAAAAGCACTCTTTAAAGTTGTGTAGGGTTTTTTCATAAAAGTTTTGAGTGATTCCCAAAAGCTGTTTATGGCTTCACCAAACTTTGTGTTGCACCACGCTTACACACTCAAAATAAGATGAATTATTCCTCAGGTTTAGTAATTCGATTACATAAAGCAAGCTATTTCAAATCCATATCCAATTTCATGCCATAAATCTCCTCTTTAGTGAGTGCTTACAGCCACAGAAGAATAATACCTCATGGGTAACTGAGAAATCTAAATGCTTCACTGGCCTAAAGCATTAAGTTTCTGAAACTTTATTTCATGTAATTTGTGATGCAAACTAGAAATGAGATCTCACCTAAACCTCCTCCCCGTCCCCCAAACATTTGTTGTTAAAGCAAGTTATGCAAGAGAAAAATTCTATTTCGAGCCTCAGACTACTATTAGTTACCTAACGCAGAGAGGGAAATAGCACGCTCGACTCTGTGTGACCCAGCTTTGAAAATCTCACCGTCTGTTACTCCCGCAGAGGAAAGCCCCCAGCCTTACAGCACGAACTGCCTCTAAACGCCGTCTGTCCTGCAGCTGGCGGCGGAGCCGGGGCTGCGGGCGCTGCCTGAAGCGCAGGGGCAGCAGAAGACGCAACACCCTGCACCTGGGCACTGTGGCACCCACACAGTTGGCCATGGCCACCTTCGGTCCACCCACAGGGACAGGGCACCCCCTGCCATGTCCCAGAGCAACACCACCTCAGGGACTTGCGGAGAAATCAGATGAGCGCAGCCAGCAGCATTGCTTTTTCATGTAGGGGCACGATGGCACAGAAGAGACCAGCCACAGGACCCCCCAAGCTCGAGCCCTCCAAGAGGCCCGTGACACTTTGGCCATAGTGACTTGTCCGTGTGGATCAGCCTGGGAGCATTCCAATGGCAAACCACTGGAGATCACTGAGTAACTACATCAAAACGTGCCCAGAAGCTGGACTCTCGAGGAGGTAGTTTGATTAAATGATTAATGATTTATTACCCCTGCGGTCATTATGTGAAGGCAAAAGCTCTGACTAGGACATTCTATTTTTTAATTTGGGAGAAGTCTTCAGCTCTTTATTTTACAAAGTAAAACTGTGTGTTATGCAGTCCTTTAGTCTCCATGTTAAAAATGAGAACACAATCTCAATATTTGCATAGTGCTTATTTTAAGACAATTGGGACCAAATGTAAAGCTTCTTAGAAATAAACCCTGGAGGCAAAGGCAGTTATAATTTGGGAAGTTTCCACTGAAAGATAAGGAAAATGGTGGTAGGAGCCAGTACAATGCTGTGTTAAGGTCTAAGAGACTTCTGGAATTACAGTATAATTTTGTATGCCATTTAAGTAACGGTTGCCTTTTTATTCATCATTGTTGTGGAGGCACACTTGAAACAAGTATTTAGCTGTTACAGAATCATCTGCCAAAGTCCAAACACTTTGAAACTGCAGTCAGAGGATGAATTTCCTCTGAATGTATCTTTCAATTTTGCAGCTATTAGCTGCAATTTCCCTCATTCTGGAAGACTGGTGGACATTCCATTCAAACAGCTCTGTGCGCAAGAAGTGCTGAGTCCGTTCCCCCACCCCAGCAGATCCCTACTGTCCCCAGCATGTCTGGGTTTGAATGAGAGGAGCTTCTGCATTCAATTTTGTCATTTCAGCTACTGTTAATTAAATTTAAACCCCCACATTCCTACTGCTTTCTAACTCCTCTAAAACATATTTGTGCCATTAAGCCCGCCCCCAATATTCTAGTTTTTCAGATTTAGCGGAGTTAATCCCTACGGCATGTTCCCAAATAATTTCTGAGGTTAAAAGATTGCTTTTGACTAAGTAATTCCTCATAAATTTTATACAAATGAATTAATGTGAAAAATATCTGAACAGATTGCATGAAGTTTGTTATTCTAATTTCACTTATGTGGGATTAAGTTTTCATCTAACTGCATATTAAAGTAAACTGGATGAATTTCACTTGTGATGACAGCAGATAGACCTGTTGTTTTTCAAAGGCAATTGATACTGCTAACAATGAAAGCAGAATTCATTGAGTGAGGAAGAAAGACCATCCTGAGGAAAAAGAAAAGCATTGTACTTCGTCAAGAAATGTTACACTGGAAAATCCACTTTATATGAAAAATTATGAATGAACTACTGCAGTAATGAATAGTGCTAATTTTAAACTAGATATCAGACATTAGTGTTTCTAGTGGCGTACATTGATACTAATTTATGTGTATCTACATTATTTTAATCTGGGAACACAAAGTAAACTGGGCGTGGTTTGCTAGTTTCAGTTCTGACATAGGTGGAGTTTTTAAATTATTGAATAATCATTGGATCTTTCCCACTCCTTTTCTTTATATTGCTATTTATAGAAGCATTTAAAAATTCGTAAGCTCCCCAAATCTGCAGTGGATTCTTCTTAAGCTTCCAGCATTGGTCAAACTCTAACAGAAGTCAACACCACTGACTTAGCCAGAAGACAATTAGGCCAAAACTTTGCATTTTGTTGTAGCTGGTTAAAAAAAAATTAAAATATGTGTGTTAAAAAGAGTCATTTTTTCTGAAGTAGTAATCTTTATTTATAATTCAAATTAAATACCATATTTATTTGAAAAATCTTTATACTTACAGATGATGTGCTATATCTTCTTTGAAAGATAACAGAGTAGAGGCTTTGGGGTTTTTTAGTAGCAACTAAATACCTTCTTAATTAAGAATTTGACTTTGGCTTTGTCTGCGGAACCATCTCTAACATCTTAAAAGCACAAGTATTTTAGATACATAAACATGAATTCTGTAGAGCAGACAAAAGATCTAATGTGTAATTCTAGCTTTAAGTATTCCATTTACATAACTTCTTAAGAAAAAACTGTGTATTTCTAGAGAACATGGAAGCTGCAAGTAATCTTAATGCTTGCTTATGTGGAAAATACTTAAGGAAAACTGCCTGCATATGAACTTAAAGGCTTTGGATACTTGCTGTGCAGAGTCCTCTCGCTACTTAATAGCTTTTCTGAAGAGAACTTGGAAAGACTCCCAGAATGACACCTCTCTCACCTCTGACTCCAGCCCTGTTGGGCAGCTTTGTTTAGCAGGTAAGTAGTTAAGCTTTGGAGCTTAACAAAAATCAAACAAGGGAGCTACTAAAACTGGAAAGAAGAACTATTTAAAGAAAGAGAAAACCACTTTTTTCTATCCTCTCATATTTTTCCATCCCCTAAAACCTTCACAGACAAATCACTCCCATATTAAAAGAAGGAGATAGCAGCTGTATGCAGTACCAAACAATTCTACTTTGTTTTGATGGAAATGAAGTGCTTTCATGTGTTAGAAGTGCAAATTATTTATTATTTCTGCATTTTCTGTGTGCACCAAGTGCCAAGCACGTTCATGGGTTATAAGCTAAATCTGCTGCCTCACACTTGTGATGCTGGGAGTGCACACGGTCGCTTGCCATCACTCTGCTAACAGTCTGCGCACGGAGATGCTCCTATAATTTCCATACTTGCAATTTTCTGACTGTACTTCAACATACACTTACATAGTCTGGGTACATCTTATAAATTCTGCAAGATCTTCCTTAAAACTGTTGTCAGCAGATTATAAACAAAAACCCTGGAATAAAACAAGGGTTAGGAGTAAATAAAGAAATATCTGTCTGACACTTGGCTACGTACATAGGAGAACGACACCAGGGGAAAATTTACCCTAAGTGGAGCTCAAGATTCACTTCTCCCAGTGAATCTATACCTTTATGCTAATACTTTAACTGTCAGTAATCAAAATAAGCGATGTTGTATTCACAAAAAATACCAATGCACAAATAAAAATCCGGTCAATATACTCAATTCCAGTCACTTACCTGTTATTCCAGCCTCATCCACTTCAGAAAAATAATCTGTATTATAGTTCTCTGCCTGTTTCTATTCACTACTTACCTGTTACAAGCTCTTTGATTTCAGCATCAACAGATTTTCTCAACAATCGTAAAAGGGCAGGTATCCCACCAATATTTTTCATTGCTATTTTGTTTTCATCAGTAGACTTGCCGTAAACCAGGTTTCTGAGTGCGCCACACGCATTCTTCTGAACTTCCAGGACTCTGTGATCCAGGAGATCAACCAGGTGCTTGATTCCTCCCAGCCTACACACCTAGAACACAGAATGTCGGGAACATCAGCACCCAGCGATTCCACACATTACAGATCTAAAAGGCTTTTATCTTTATAAAAACAGTACATTCTGTTCTACTTCAAGAAGAAATATTGTTGGTAAATCTTAGTAACTCGATTTTTTCACTGTACTGAAAATTCCCGTGAAGTACTCACATCCTTGCTGGAAACGACGATGGACACTTTCAGCCACTGGCTGCGTTCAGAGAAGAATTGTTACTGCTGAAGCTTTGTTTCCCAGTAATGCAGTTTTTAAAGTAATTTCCTATACCTTGGAATGTCTTTGTAGAGAATATTAGAATTCAGTTACAAAGATTTAAATGCAAACTGTTATACCTAACTACACACACACAAATCAGTTCAAATTAGCATATAGCCAGTCCTATTGGCATATATGAAGCTCTTTTTAAAAGGAAGGTCTACTCTGCAGAAATTTCATAAAACAAAAAGAAATTTTTATATTGTTTGCTTTAAGCAGGTTAGTTGCACTTCGTCGTTTTTAGGCCTCTCTTTAAAAAGTATATTTTTCAAAAGGAAACCTATACTTACACACCTAGATACATCTACCATGTAAGTTACAAGTCATGGGAATAGAATAGCGATGATCAATTAGACACAGCATTGCCACGCCAAAAGCCAGCAGGAGTCTGCACCTAATGGCATTCAGTTGACATTCAGTTGATTCACCTGGCAAGATTTCTGTAGCTAGGGAATGAATATTACCTTACAAGTTATGAATGACAACATAGCTTTATCATTTTTTCAATCTGTACTCAGCATTTGATGAGATACAGTTTTTGTGTATATAATTCAAAATAAAACTGGACTAGAAATCCATTCTTAAGATTTGTACTTTGCCGAGTCATTAACTACTTTAAGATGAAGCAGCTGCAAGTTTGAACAGACATTTCAATTTCTAAATTGAAAAAAATCAGAATTCTTGTAAAATCAGAATTCTTGTAAAATGGTACATTCATGGACTAATATATCAGTATTGTATGTATTTACATATGGATATTCATTACATGGAAGTGTAATTTATTTGTTCTGTGTAGTTTCATAGCTAATTTAAATGGTAAAGATTGCCGCCCCGAAGCAGTTCCTTATGCTTACCTTCAGGTTTTAGCAATGCAAGTATTCTAGTTCATTTTGCTAGGCTTTTAATATCCTTAGTACTCTAGCAAATTAATCTGGTATTTACCAGAGCAATAAATAATAAATGTAAATAATGAATGAAAATACAAAAGCAGTCCTCAAATAAGGTTTTACCAAATTTGTCACTAAGATAATTATGATCCTTTCCCATTCCAGCTAGTTCCTTGTGATGGCCTCATCACAATTAAAGCAGATATTCCATAATTTCCAAAACAAATTCTGTAACAATGAAAATCGAAGCAGTGAAGAAACGCAAGATCTCCTGGTAGATTAATATTTGCAGACAAATAATAATCCCAATAATTCCTAAATAAGCTGTCAGGTCCCTCATAAAATAGTAAGACTACCTATAAATCTGTCTACTCGTCATCACTGTGATCATTTACCTTCCAGCAGCAGTGAATTATGTCGGGCTATCTTCTTATAAAAGTTGCACCAACATTTTATGAACATAAATAACATTTATAATAAAAATAACAGATAACACACACATACGATACAAATGAAAAAGCAGATTCCTTCAGATCAGTAGCTCATAGCTGCTCTGCAAAAAGAGTAGCTCTTCCAATGCAAACAGTTTCTAGAAATTTCAACAATAATCTGAATTTTCACTCAGATACATCCTTCCTCTATATCATATTGACATAAATACTACCCTCTAAATATTTCTAGGGTTGGATTTCTTTCCTTTGTTGGCAGTTCACTCTTTCCCTACGATGCCTTAAAATATCTTGATCAAAACCAGTGGAAAGCCTTCCAGAATTCCTGTTTTCCTTAGTCTCCAGTCATCAGCAGGTTACACAGAAACAAGCTCTGATAAACATACTTTACAGTTCTGCTACGTTACACAATGTGAATGTAAAATATTTTCATATAATTTCCGTGCAGCCTCTTATGACAGAAAAATCTGTGTGTGTGTGTAATTACACACACCTAGCCTAGGTACCTCGATATTGTCATACATCTGGTACAAACATAAACCCCAAAGGGTCCAAAAGACTGTGTTATGATGACAAAACCCCCAAGTGGTGAGAGGTCTAGTTTTTCCTTCATGGATTCCCCAGGAAGAGAAAGGCACTGGGCAGAGTACCTCGGTTTTCACTTTGTTGTCTCCGAAGCAGAGATGCTGGAGGTAGGCAGCTGCATTCGCCTGCACCGAGGGGAACTGGTGCTGCAGCATGTGAATGACTTCAGGCAGCTCTGGATCTCTCCAAGCAAACTCCCTTCAGGAGATGAACACATTAAAGAGAGGGCATTAGTTACAAATGGGTGTTTATAGCTAAGTAGAATTACTAGAGCCTCTTAAGAGTATTTCAACAATTCTGGTTTTGTTCTGGATTATCAGGGCTAGGAGGAAAAACAGGTATATTAGAATAACTACGAGCCACATCACCTTTTACCACCATCACCAATTGGAAAAGAACACTATATTCTGTTCTCCACTTAGCTTGGTTGTTGATCACACAAACATATATATACTAAAGTTATACCAACCCAAACTCTGAAACCTACATAAATCTCCCAAAACATAAATATACAGTGCAACAGATACCAACTTAACAATGTCACTTGGGGATATCACGCATTTTTTTCTCAGTGCTCAGTGTCCTTCCTAGTCAGAAGTCTATTACACTTCAACAAATCTGTGCAGCCTGAAATTTCATTCTCATGAGCAGATGTAGGAAGTTTGCATAATTTGAGTTACTCAGCGATTATAAACTTAAAATCATTAAAATCATACCTCCTTCATTAAACAAAATGATTTTCTGCAGACAAATCCTGGAAAAGTCATTAAACACATCCATGCCAAATTCACAGATTTAGATATATACCCATTAATATTTGCTGGGCTATTTTCCTTTTGTAAAGGAAGATTGAGGGGAGAAAAAAAAGTAGTATCTAAGTTTTCCCATGCTCAAAAATCCACGTAAATTAAAAAAAAAAAAAAAAGGATGTTCCAAGACTAGCATTTTGGGAGCTATTAAAAGGCCCAGCCAGTTGGGTCTCCCCCAGTTCCTACAGTCACCAACAAGGGAAAGTTCAGTTATGTGCCTGCTTTGAACTGCTCAACAACTTAGAGGTTTATTTCTCCATACTAATGACAGGAATAACGTATGGAAAACTGCCTTTCTAATAAAACCAGTAGCTTTCTGAGTGCTCCCTCACTGTTACTCTAGAGCAATGTGCTCTAACAGCGCTGAGGCTCTGGTAACACACTAACCCAACCTCAGCGATGGCACCATCTGCAAAGCACAAAGTGGAACAGATTAAAACGTAAGGTAAAACTATTCCACTGTGAAATTGCAAGATAAGAAGGTGCATCAGCAATGAAAACTGAGCCAGAATTTCTTTAAAGTTCCTTGTTATGAATGCAAAGCATCCCTATTATAAGTAACTTTTCTTGTAAACCCCACCAGAGTAGGCCAGCAGTAGCATGCAGCTGGCAAGCGCTACTCAGAGGTAAGATTATCCTATTAGCATCATTTAGATGACTGTACCCTTCAGTTAAATTAGATTAATCCAGTCTCTCAGTATCTATTTAAAAAAAGAAATATATTAATTTCCACTACTGAGCAGAACCACAAGATCTATTAAAGACAGTGCTTTTATTTTCGAGACCGAAGGGCAGGGCCAAACTAGAGAGCACCTGAATTATGCTATGAGCCATTGGAGCACAGGAGGCCCCAAGGATTTCAGTACCAGACTCCAGTCTGCCATAGCTATTGGCTCTCCTCTTTCAATGTGTACTTGGTGCCCCGATGTTCCCATAGGAGCGCCCTGAGTGCCCCTGGAGCCCATCCCCGGCAGCGCGAGGTGCTCGGCCCCGGGGGTCTCTAACCCGGCCCCATGCTGTCAGCGCACGGAGCCTCCAGAAACCGCCTGGATGGAGTAGGGGTTGGAATTTCTAGCAATCACATACCACGCTGAAGATAAGCAGCACTGGAAATCCCTCCAAGCTTTGCTTGGACTGCGTTTTGATATTCCCATTTTAAAATACAAAGTTTTAATTAATGGTGTTTCTACTAAATTGTAGCAATAACATGACACTTGTCACATGCCCACACCCTTTACATACACTTATAGCATCAAACTAGTAACTGTTTTAAAAATATGAGTGTGTATTCACTTTCAAAATGGTACATTTGCACATAATTTTTAAACTTAATTTGTTCAGAAACTTAAGCAGGCTGCTCACAAAAAATTCATTCGAATAAATCAGGTATGAACTTTCTAATGTTCAAATACAGATTCCCATTCCCATAGAGAAAACTCATGACAGTATTACAGCTTGCTCTGTAGAGTTACCCAAAAAATATTTGGAATAATCCAGTCAATTCTCATTAAATTTGTAAGTATTTCCTGTAACAACTTCTACATGAAAATAAACATGGAAGAAAAATACAATAATAACTAAATGCATAAAAGTTGCTATTTCTTCCTGTAAGAAGTAGACTGCATTTATTACTTGGGCTATAAAGGTATAGACCTTAATACCTAAACTAGTCACGATTGTTTAAACAATGCACAACTGGAATAGGTGCAAAGTGCCAAATATATTTGAGGAATGTATTAAAAATCTTATTGCAGCAAGTACGTATGACTCTAACGCACAAGAGGACTTGCCTGGGGTCCTTCTGGATGCTGTCTATGGACGGAGATCGTGTGGTGCCCTCGTCGGCGGGCGCTGCATGCTGCAGCCTGCTGTAGCTGGACTCTGCCAGTCGATACTGCATTGACCTGTAGGGTTCCGCATAGGTAGCTGTTGTGTTCAGGGCATAATTATTTCTTTGGTATGTGAGTGTGCTACGCTGACTGGATGATCTTTGCAGATTTCCGACTCCTAGTATAAAATCAGTATTAAAACAAACTGGGTAACAAATGCCTATTGAAGAGAAGAGGCAATACGTAGTTAAAAGTGTAAGCAGAAAAAAAAAAAAAAAATCAGTCTTAAAAGCGTGTACAGCACTCAATATTGAAAGCTCTCGGCAGATTTCAGGGAGCAGCCACTCAATGTCCCAGGGAAGATAGAGAGGTTAGTTACAGAACTAAAGGTTTGGTGCAATCAGGCTTATGCTTCAAAACGTAATTGAAGTAAAAACGCATCTTGTGCCGGTAAGCAGAAATCAGGATGCAAAATGTTCTCAAGATTTGTAATAAAATTAAATTACTGACATTAACATCAATTTCCCAGTTGTACTAAAAAGAAAAAGGAAAAATAAGTAAACAAAAATTTATGTAGTTTAGATGATATTTTCCATTTCCCAAGTACACATGCATTTTTTTCTGACAAAAAACTAACAAGAGGATGATTTCTAAGATTAAGTTGACTGTTTCAAAACCAGGAACATGTATCTTCCTGAATTAGCAGAGCTGTTGTGGTAGCGTTTGTTCTTCCAAGGTAAGTGATATTAGGTAGACAACTAAACAGAGAATCCCAGTTTCTAGCCATATTTCCTCATCAGCACATCCTGACAAACTTGTTTACTCTAGGTTGTAGAGGACAGGAGGACCGCAAAAACTGTTGCCTCCTCCAACGTTCCATACTCTTAGTATTTCAGTTACATTAAAAAACATCAAAAAGCAATTTTCAAATGTGTGAAAACATGACATAAGAATCAGACACTTCTCTACAAATATTTCTAGAGAACTACTTGGTTAAATCACTCTAATATTTTGAGAGTTTTTGAAAATTACTCCACTATAAAAATGATTTCTCTTTACAGAAAATCAGTTCTAATACTAATCTAATGTCTTTGCCCTTCATAATATATGAGTAGCAATTCTATGAAATACTATAGAAATATTTCAGTTTCAATATACTATCTTCACATACAGTACTTTAACATTATCCTTTGCTGAGAAGTTGCATAAACCCAGTATTTTTACTGTGAAAGATGGGTAGGTAGTTTAAGTGTGTGAGCTATCATTTTACTGTACTGATGAATAAAAAAAAGAACTCAATTTGTAAGAGAATGCTGTACAGAAAATGCAAGAGAAAGCAATAAATTTTTTGTCACGAAATACACTTTGCTTGGAGGTACCCAAGTGTGCAATATCAAACAGAAAATTTTCTGACCTAAGCTGACACTGATAAATAGTCCCAAGTACTTCTTGCAAACATCACAAAAGCTTTTTAATTCCTGCTGGTTATTTTAAGTCCTTCAAACCTAATTTCTACCTCCATTAATTTATAACATCTAGTTTTTCCTTTTAAACTGGCACTACGTATCTCATGTATGTTCTCCTCTACGCCCTAGGTTCCAGCAGAACTCCAGAAGGTGAATGTAGCATGACGCTGGGACACAGCCCATGGAAGCGTCTGAAAGCCCTTCACCCACCTGACCCGGTTCGATACAGCGCTGACTGGGATCCCTGGTGGAGCTCGATGGTTCCGTGATTCGGACTACGGTAGACTGGACTGTAGTAAGTTCTGCCTTCATAGATAGGGGTGATGTGCAAGTCCGGAGATATGGCTGATCGCAATTCTGGTCCTAGCTGACTGTGCTGACTAGCGTAGGAACTCCTCAGGCCTAAAACCAAGAAGGCAGAAAGATGTACACAGCCCACATCAATGAAAAATAATAAAGCTCTCATGTTTGAACCTTTCTTCTTTTAGCCAAGAAAAAGTGTTAGGCATAGCTACAGTTATGAAGATTTATTCATTAAAGTTTTCTTTCCATTATTAAACGATCCATACTGAAAGATTGATTGACAAAGCAGCATTTCTTTGATGAAAAGTTTTGTCCATACACTGACAACTTTAAGTTTTCCAACTCAATTTTTTTAGCAGCATTCACAGTTGAAAGTCTCAAACAGAGAGTAAAAGCTAAGTTGGCATGCATGGTTCACAGATGCAGCAATGACAAGGCAAATTGTGAACCTGACAGAAATCCAGTTGTGAAATAGGCACAGCCTAAAGCAGAGTCATAATCTTGAAAATGGAACAATACGTACCAGTGAGAGCAAAAGTCTTCCTGGTAGTGGCAGCAGAGATTTAAGCACGTGGAGAAAAGGTTTAAAGAGCCCATGATATGTGTATGTACATATATATATATAAAAAAATATATATAGCTATGCTGCAGCTGTATGAGAATCTCTTCTTTCACCTTGCCTTTCAGCCCTCCCTGGAGTTCCTTTTAATTTCTCTCTATTTCATTTAGAATCATAGAATCACAGTATCATCTAAGTTGGAAAAGACCTTTAAGATCATCGAGTCTAGCCATCATTCATGTTGCCTAGAATTTCTTTCCACACATCCCAGTGTGTTACTGTATTTCTGTAACCAGCAGTGAGGTATCTTGCCCTTTACTATTTTGCTAATTGAACTAGCAACCAATCTCCTATTAAATTCACTGTTGCCATCCTGACTAGGAGGTTGGTGATACAGTCTTAATCCTGTATTTCTTCTTTTTCATCCCTTGAAGACTTTTTGCAACCATATAGGAGCACCCCTCCCACTGATTTTCTCATGCACACTTTGGAGATGCTCTGCTTCCTAGCACTGGAGTTGTAGTGCTCCTTCATCTCTGAGATTTGCCTTGCCATGGGGTCGTCATCCACTCCATGTCCAGTGGAGCAGAAAGCCAGCATAATTTTTGGTTGTAAAAGATATTGTAAAAGCAATTTTATAAAATTAATACTGTTTTGTCCACTTCAGTATTAACATTGTAGGCACTACAGCTTTAGCTTTAGTAGTGATATGTAACCAGATCTATCCTGCATTTGAGCATTTTCCCCCACAAAATCACAGACCTGCTCTACCACAGTGTTTGCTAGGGAAGCTAAATTATACTAGAAAATGTACGAGTTTTTTATAATCCTGAGAGATGCCTACTGATAGTTTGTAACATAGAGCGCAGGAAAGTCAGACCATGTCAAATTTCCCAGAAAGATTATGGTGGACATGGCTATAAAGTAAAATGCTCTCTAAGCTTGACTACCACAGTTGCTGATTACTTCCTTAATACTAAAAGCATTAAATGTAAAGCATCTGTTTCTGAATTACTGGTTTACTACCTCAGTAACTGCCTTTTTCTAAAGATGTATCAGTTCACCTGTTTCGACAAGGTGATATTCTCAGGTAGTGGTATTTTTAAAGCACCTTAATAATACTGTAAGAGTACACTATCACTGTTACATCACAAATTATGCAGCCCACTGGACTGCGTTCATTTCAACTACTGAATCACCTTTTATGTGAAACTGATTTTCGACCCCCCCACTTGGTAGAGTACTGAGTCTTGCAAACAGAGATGAGGGAGAAGACACCTTACAGTTTTGATGGGGAAGAAGAATACTTTGGGATTTCCTGCAGCGTAATAGTTTAAAAGAAAAAACAGGCATTGCAGTCTGTCCAGAAGAGCATATGGTCTAACTACAAAACCACCTTGTCTGTGGTCATTTAGATGAAGATCAGAATAAAACCAGCAATGCACATGGAACTTAAAATGTAAAATAACTGTATTTTAATAAGAGCTGCCTCTCAGACGAGTAAATTCTACCTTTTAGGGCTTTATTTCAAGCTAGTATTACAATGGTTACCCTACATTTAAGCTGAAATACGTTGAGATAGCCTAGAAACTTTAGGTAAAAAAAGACAGAAATTCAGTGGTACTAAGTTACACGTTTTAAGAAAGAACTAGACTAGTTCCAGCCTAGTATCTTCTACTTTGTGTATAAGCTGGACACATGTTTAAACGTAAGACTCAGAATTTCACTTAGATACTTCAAACATACGATTTAATTTAATGCATGGCTAGCAATCTAGTAATTAAAGAGAAAGGCAGTATTCACTGTGAACTTACAGTATGATAAATACACAGTGTTTGACATCAGTATTTACTAGTGATTTGATACATCCACCACAATTATGTGCTAGTGCTACAACCACAGTGTTCCATCCATAAAATGACCATGGCATTACTGCGTTTTTACAGCTGTAGGTTTGTACCAAGTTTTAAGCTGCGTCTTTACCTTTTTACTAACCTGTAAGGCTATCTGGCCGTGGAGGGACCATTCTCTCATAGATGTCATACTGCTGTCCGTATTGTTCAATGTCATGAACTGTTCTTTGCAGCGTTGTTCCCAAATGCTGTGGAACCGCAGTCATGCCAGAATGCTTCGGGGAAGAAGATCCCAGCTGAGTTTGGGATGGAGAAGCGACTCTGGTCTGTACATCAGCAAGGGCGAGAGGAGAGCCAACTCTGACTGATGTTTGGTACTGAGGAGTCCCGCCAGGATTTGCTGTCTGCCTGGAGGTAACAGAGCCGATGCGCCTCACCGCTGTCGGGGAGGCAGGTCTCTGGGCAGCATATGGGGATGTTGCCCGCTGGACTGGCAGGGTGGTGGATGAATAGGCGTGAGAAGGAAGGGATCTTTGCTCAGTAACCGATGGAGAACCATACCCGCTGCCCAGAGACGCTCGCAGCGAGCCCCTTGAGGGGGAAAGACCTGTGCCAACCACGTACGAGGGGGACTGTGCTCTGGATGGGACTGAACTGACGCGCCTCATGACTCGGTTGGTAGAAACAGGCTGTTTAAAACCAAAAACATATATTAATTTTATCATTTAGGGCATGTAGTAGATACTTTCCTCCTGGAAGACAGAGAAGTCAACAAGAAAAGCACATAATTTAACAATATATAAAAGCAGCTGAAGAGTAGCTCTTACCCTAAGCATAATTACTTCAAGTTTTCCTATAACTTTTTTATAACCAGTATTTCTTAATATATAAAATGGCAATTCAGCATTAAAAACCGATCTGTTACTCATTCTTATTTGGCTTTCTGTGTTAATATGCACCTATGCTTTCTTTCCTCACTACTCTACCAATTTGTAAATTCAGGAACAGTAAAGCAAAGAGTTCTAGTATAAGCTAATAAAAGTTTTGCCAGTTACAATCTTACTGTCATTCCAATTAATGAAAAAGGAGGAGAAAAAGGCCAGAAACAGTAGAAGGTACAGGAATACAAATGCCATCTTCCTTTAAGCACTATGTTACATACAGGCTATTTTCCCCAACATCACAAATGAACTTTAAGCAAGTGATACTTTCTTGATATTCTATTAGCAGCATACTCTGCAGTCAGGGTCCACAGAAGTTTTACTTGATCTCAGCTGCAGAACAAAGCAGATCACATGCATGCTGATTTCAGCAAACACGTCTATGTCTGCTGCAAGCCATTTCTGCTTTTTAACCAGTGAAGGTGTTAAATAAAAGTGCAATTTAATAACACTAATTCCAGCCTATACAAAGGTAGGTCCAGCTACACAATTATTGTCTTTTAAGCCTGCGTTACAGACAGAGCACAGAGAGACAAAGTGTGCTATTTTGAGCATACCTGGACTGATGTCTGCCCTTCAGCTCGCGAGGTTCTCACCAAATGGTTATTAGTGGTTCCAATAACAGAATGCTGCTGCCTGTTTTCTGATTTGGTCAAGTTTTGGCTGTTATGGAAACTGCTTACTTCCTGGTAACCACTGTCAGAATAAGAATTCATTTGTGTGGAACTTCTTGAGTTACCTACAGACCCTGCAGATATGAAGCCAGCAAAAGAAGAAAGGCATTGAACTTCACAAAAATAAAATACTATATAACTTTGTTATTTGTTGCATTAATTATTACATTTTTATACAGTCAATGCAGAAATATATTCTAGTATTTAAAATGCACACAACAGACCCTCACTTTCATGGAGAGATGTCTGTTCTGGTGAGTAGAGGTTCCCTTGCTCTGGTTCTGTCCTAATTTCATAGGCATTGGTGTGAACACTCTCTGACACTCGGGCCTTGTTTACACCGGTGGTCGGAGGATCTGAAAGAATAAACTAGTTAGATAAATCCAATGTTTCAGATATAAGTTTCCTGAAAAAGCAGTAATTTTCTCACACACACTAACGATGAAGTTAATTCCATCACAAAGAGAGTCTACTGATTGACAGGTATCATCTACCAAAATAAATGAAAAGAACACCAATATTATCTGCTAAGAATCTTGTTTCCCGTAGTTTTGATGTAGTTCTACAATTCAAATTTTTCAAACGTACATTCCGACCTATTTTAATGAAGAATGTAACTGATTCCCTAGTAAGTATACTTCACAGAGTGCAACTGTGCTGTGGTGCACAGAGGGCACCCATCACTTGTTGTAAGGTCATGTTATCTCAAGAGCTTCCTAAATAAAAGGCTGAGTTGAACTTCATCCCTGTTTGTGTAACATCAACAGAACTCACTGCAAATGTTATACAGTTTTTACTTCATATACGACTATCCAAATGTTTATTTTTTAACAACTCTTGAGCTAACTTCAGTTCTAAGAATTTTATCTGAACCTTATAGACAGCAAAGGATAGCATCTTCATACATAAGAGAAAGCGAAGGAGACATCACAATATGACTATGAAGAAAGGAAAAAGTTAATCATAGTCTGGGAAAAAAAAGACAAAGATGAGGACAGGAAACAACAAGAAAAAATGAATCAAAATTATTTTGGCAGAAATATTAAGCTTTCAGTTGCCAACACATTACACATTGATATAGAACAGGCGTCAGAGATGCAGCAGGAAATGCAGATTTCATTAGAGGTAACAGCAGATACGTAAATTCTTGCTGAAGAAATGTATGAATGAGCCTAGAGTGGAAACCAGAAGAAACATGCTAAGAACGAACAGTCTGGTAATAACACCTGCAACTGCTTCACATCAAAAATTGCGAGTTGTGGACAGTGAAGCCTGTTAAGTGCTCTTGAAAATGAATATAACAGCGCTACAGAAAGAGGCAAAACTGTTAGGAGTTTGCAGAACTTTGATGTTAGCAACTTAGGAGTAAGACGGAAAAAAAGGCTGAAATAAATTCTATGCAATAACTAACGAAAACTCTCTCCAACTGACAGAAAAAAATACCCCACAAAATCAGCAAACATGAAAGAAAAATCTGCCCATGAACAGATGAGCTATTGGAAATTCTTTATAACAGCTGTTACTACAGTATACTTTTCAAAAGAGAAATCAACACCATAGAGTACTTGTGCCCATCAAGCTGTAAAGAAACACTCAGCACAGAAAATGCTGGTGTCTCACTATTTGTAGAAGTAGCCATAACGGAACACTCATTCTGAAAATGTTATTCATTATTTGCTATTATAACAAATGTTTGAACCCTACTCAAATACCAGATTAAAAAAAAAAAGTAAAAAAAAAAATCAAGATATCCTAGAAATTACAGGCAGTCAGCACAGCTATTTATCAGTAGTATGTTCTTAGGTCAAAACCAACAAGTAAAATTTGATGCTGATTAGCTTACTATAATATAAGCATTATGACCACATTTAATATGCAGTGTTATTACATTTCCATAAACTTAAACATCATTATCCCCAGGAATGATACAGGTAAACAACACTGAAACAACTCACTTTCACAGCTCCTGTTACACTAACTCAGTAACAGATCACAACAGACAGGAGTCGGTATTATACGTTCTTTAGAATAAAAGACTTGTGGGGAATGGGACATTTAAATTACTCTATAATTACATTCAACTTCAGTATTTTAATCTTCAACCTTTTTTGTTCAAATAATACAAGGCCCTGTTATTTTAGTTACTTGATATTACATGATACAAAATCAATGTCAGGCTGACAAATAATCAATTTTGGGAGCAGCACAAAGGCAGAATAAAGTTCAATTGTGCAGTGCCTACAGATGTTCCTAAGCTAGAGGTCTGAACCCCAACCTCACTCACCACCAAGCAAATGCTATCACAATGTGAAAAAATAAAGATTGTTTAGGCTCCCTAACAAAGGCAAGAATGCACAATAAGATGAATTGTTGTCTTTCTTTCTCTCTCGGCTCCTATAAATCATGAGGAGTGCCCTGAATAAAATAATAGTCTTTTTATAAATGGCTGCTGATCTAATATTCTATTTATAAGCATCTGCAAAAAACCATCATTTTATACTTCTGTTAAAAATTCTGTATAATTCTACTGATGCATAAAGCACTTTCAGCTACGGTCACATCACACCATCTGCTGATGTTCTTTGATATAAACTACTATCTGCTGTCAGGAAAAAAGGTGATTTAAGGCACTATTTTCATTCATCTTTAACTTCAGTATTTTTCAGACCGCAGTTGGTAAAGCATCACCTAGTGACACCTCTTTAAAATAAAACTCAAGAGCAAGTCTGTAAGTAAAAGCTACAATCATGCTGTAATCACAACATAAATGTAAACATTAAGTGAAATGTATATCAGAAAATTCTAAGCAAAAAATGTATTTTTTTCAAACATGCTCACTTATGACTAATTACTCCAGAAAAGCCTTACTTTAGATACATAGAGATGTGGACACATACATCTAGATTTATACTAATGCATCGAGTATTTAAATAGAAATACAATTTTTTGCTGTATATCAAGTGACTTCTTAGGGGTGTGCAGAGGAGATTTCAAAAGAAAAGAAACACATAAGTGGGAGGAGAAAATTAAAGAATAAAAAAACCCCATGCAGCTGGAGAGATGGAAAAAAGAAAGAGAGGAACTAATAGAAAGTCAAGGAGAAAAACAAACTATAGACAAAGAATAAGTTACAGGAAAAGCTGAGGAGGAAATAAAGAAATGGAATGCAATTGGATGAGATAAACAATGACCGAGATCTGTCAGAAGCTATCTTTACCAGGCGTGAACTGTCACTGGAATATTAAAGAACCAGAGGAAATAATGTATTTAAAAAAAAAAAAACCCCACAAAAATAATTTTCCCATTGAAAGAATAAGTAAAACTCATTTCTCAATAACTTGAAAAATCGAATTTGACTTCTGTTTAAAAACGTTGCTAAAAGAACACCTGAAAAGCATCACCATGACTAGCAAAATTTAAATGCCGAGACAAGTTGGCTGTTGAGAATATTAGATTTAAAAGAAAGGAAAAAGCTAACATGTGCTTCACCTCAGGTGAGGCAATACCATGATGGCAGCTGAAACCACGTAATACAATTATACAGAAGTTTCAGAGCTTAGTCTCTAAACAAAACAAAAAACAGGAAGGGGAAAGGGAAGTAGATAGTTTGAGAGACTTATTTACCTAAAATAGTCACAATTAATCATAATTATAAAGATGCTTGAGTGAACAAGCAGATAACAATGATGTGTTACTCTTTGTAGAGCAGAAACTGGATAGCTCTTAAAATGGCAAGTATCCTTATGTAAAGATATGTAAACACTATGCAGAACTTGGTTAATAAAACTTTTAACAAGCTACCTAAAATTCTAATTGCATTTTGATAACATGTCCAGTTTTGCTCACTATGATATTCTGTCAAGAGTCCGTGGTTGAATAAGAGAAACACAACGCAGTGCAAAAAGCAATTTGCCAGGAGTCACCATCCCGTTTCTGGTGATGTTCCGCGGTTTGGACGTGTTGGCTTCTGCTCATACACTTCATCGTCTAACGAGACGACAGCTGTTCAGAGATTGACTCTTCAGTATTGAATATTTAAACTGATGCAAAAGTGAAATGATGACTAGTGAAATGCTCTAAACTCTGAAGGACAGGCTGGATTACTTCAACAGACACTTCCGTGTTACTTTTAATATATAGTCCTACCTATCACACCTAATATACTCAGGAGTAGATGTAGATGTACTACAAGACAAAAGTTTCTTGTCTGGCAAATAAAGTTCAAGGTGTCCTGAGATACAGAAATAGAAACAGCACTCTCAGAAAAAACCTTCACTTACTGGAGATTTTCTCAATGAAATAAGAATATCTATAAAAAGAAAATCAGTCTTAAGCTCAAAACATACTATATTTTTTCATGATCCTTACCTGCCAAGGAAGAAGGATTTTTGAATTAATTGCAAAGGAGACCCAATACAGAAGATTTTTGTTATGGTCACATCTCACACAAAAATTCAAAGGCAAATAAAGGTGCAAGAAAAGTAGCTGCAACTACCTCTAAGCCAAAACAACCTTTTACAGCAACAGAGGAACACACAAGTCTCTTCATGTTTGAGAAAGAGGATATTAACCTCATACTTTAGAAGAGATACTTGAAAAAGATACGTAACATTGTTGCTAATGTGCAGTTTACTTCAAAACAAGCAATGAATGACATGAAAATAAAGGGGTTTTTTGGGCTTAAAGCAAAATGTACACATAAAAGGTAATACCTGATGATCTCCAAGGAAATGACTTCTCAGTAGAGCTGCAGAAAGAAAAAAAAAAAAAAAATCACAAAAAGAACCATGTGGCTAGTCTGGATTTATTTTTTATTTTTTTCAACCAAAGCATACAAAATTGTACAAAAATCCCCTAGCAGATAAAGTTTCAATAGCCCATGTAAGTAACGCTCTGCAGCCCTTTACAGCTGACAACTGAACCATTGGTTATTCATTTTAATTTTGCATTAATCACTGGGCATTCCCTGTAACTCACTGTATGGCGGAGTATCCAGCAGCGTAAGCTATGGCATGGGCCGGGGGAGCGGGAGGGAGGACAGGGACATCCCACTGAGGGTATAGTGGCACAGGGGGGCATTCGGTGTCTGTCCATGGCAGGGAGCAAGTGGCCTCATAGGCAGGGCTCCAGCACGGGAGATCTGGGAATCACAACTCCAGAGCATTGTGCTTCTGCAGAGAATGCGGTTTGAAAAATATTAACAGAAACAGACCTACAATTTTTACTGCTGTTTCATTTTGCAGTTTTCCAGAGAGAATTCTGATCCTTTGCACATGAAGTGAAATCATCTGATATACCAAAGCATGTATGCCTCTGTGCAAACACATCACAGATTTTACACTGTCAAGGTTAAAGAGATGCCTTAAGAAACAGCTATTTCACAAGATCAAGCGTTTGGTATCAGTGTAAACCCCAACTTCTCTTGTATTTTTGCAATAACTATTTCATATCAAACTACTGTAACTATGTTGTTTCTTCTACAAAGCAATGTTCCCTCATGTGTTGATATAGTATTGATGCACAACTACCTTTGCAGACAAATGTAAAATTCATCCAAGTATTATTAAAATTAGATACATTTTTCCATAAAAATTAGTATTTTCTTACTCCACATACAAATTATCAAACTTGGAATATTAAATTATTTTGCAATGATTATGAGCTGCTATTTTCCAACCCAAAAGCTATTTAAAGTAAAAATAAGCAAGTCCATCAGATTTTATGATGTCTAAATATCAGCATCAAATACTGATCTTGTGTAAGAGGTATCTATTTCTAAATCAGTACTATTTATTTTACTTCTTTCTAACACCACTACCAACTACAATAAGCTTTAGCGCAGCAACAAAAACAATACTAGATACTTTATTTCTAAAATACAATCAACCATTTAGGAGTCTTTTTTGAAAACAAAAGTATTTGCGTATAGAAGACTGCGAAGCTTGCATGCTAATACAAACCAAACTACAATTACCTTCAAATTTAGAGAAAAAGGAGAATTCAAGTGAAGGCTTCAAGTATCTGAAGGCCAACTTCACGTCTAGGTAGTAACAGAATTTCTACTATGTATTGGCTGTTCTTTCCCTCACTTTATAATTTTAGTGTCTTTTGGCATGCTACGCTATTTTTTTCTTTAGAATGTATGTAAAGAGGACTAGTTAATCAGACTGAAATTTGGTGTATGGAAACTGCAGGTGAAGAGCTGAACTCCGGAGCAATTGACCCTCAGAAGTCTCGTTGTGCACCACTGTGTGTTTGAGATGCTCGTGGAGAGAAGGGTGCTCACACACACGCTCCACCAAACGCAGATGCGTGCCTCGGCTTTCACAGGTATTTTCTCTTTCCTGAAGGACCATCTCATCCAAGCTCAGAAATATCTTAAGTTTAGCCAAAGACAAAATCACTTAGCAGTACTTGAACACAAGTCCAGTATCAGCACCACTAATTAAGTACATAAACAAAATCAAACTACATACCAAACCAGGATAAGCAACCAGTTCCATTGGATATCATCCTACTGGGGGAGATGAAGAGCCTGCCCTACAACAACCACCAGCTGCCTTCCCCAAAGCTCGGCTACTGAAACCATGCAGGTTCTCTCATTCCACCTGAGCGCGAAGCCTGGTGGATTCATTTAAACCACCATTGGTGGTATAGCTTAAACTGGGATTTAAACAAACCCAGACTTTCAATGACAGAATGTGCTAAGGCATATCAGGAAAGAAGGTCACAGCCTTCGGCGAACAGGTGGCAATGAGCAGCTACAGATGCTTATTTCTTAAGCTATTACAGCTTTCTCCAACAAAGCGAACACGGTGCACAACTAGCCAGCTCTGTGAGAAACCAAAGCACCTCCAGACCCCTGGAATTGTGCAGAAAGGAACCGCTCAACTGTCACCCAGCCATTCAAGAGCAGTAAGCAGTGCCGGGACCACCAACCCTCCATTTTTACACAGCCTTGGGCTAAAGTTCATCCAATTTAAATAAAAAGTTTAAAAATAACTCTCATTTCTAGTAGATTACCCTTGAATCCAACGAGTGCATTAACTTCAGAAAGTTTCATTGGTGTATTTTGGGGATTGTAACAACATGACAAAGTAAATTCTGTGCAACTTTACTGGCTTTTTGCATGCAAACTGAGCCTTATAACTATTTTGATGCAACATTTAAAAATATTTCTATTGTTAAAAATTCATGAGAAAATTTGTACCAAAACTGGTATTGGATTCATAAGAATTTACATTAAACTGAATGAACATTATTGAAAGATGAGTTCTGAATGTCACCTAATCTACACGAATTCTTTAGAGAGTATACTCCTTATACTTCATATATAGAGTATATACTCTTTACCATGAGTAAACTTGAATATAATGGGTTCTTTAATCAATTACTGTTAGCCTATTCATTAACACTCTGCTCCGCTGAAATGAAGAAATACGAAGATGATTTGATAGATACTGTGAACACTGGCCCCAGAATCCTCATGCTACCTGAATATCAAGTCTTCCCCCCTTCACCTCTTACTTTAATCCTCAGGCTTTCTGGAAATGCAGTTCCTTACCACAAGATGACATCACGCTGTGGTGCTGGCGAGGGTAGAAAGTGCCAAGCAGGCAGAAATCCTTCACTCTGACATACACAAGACTACAAAAACCTCAAACGTATCTCCTCCCAACAGCCCTGACTAACTGAACTGCTTTACCTGTACAGGACTTACGAGTGATAAGGGTTGCTCTGACAATGGGTCGTAGGTAGAAAGCTACTTCATGAACAATTAAATTGTTCAAGACATTAACTTGATTCTTATTATTTTTGCAGAAGTTGAGCATCTACCACCTACTGACTTCATCATCAAATTTTGTCACCTTACAGATGAAATGCTTTGAAGTTACCAAATCCTTCAGCTTTGATAAATGCATTTATCAGTCCAATGCAATATATTCCACCATTTAAAAAACAGTGAGGACAAATCCTGCACTACCAACGAGAAGCCGCTGCCATTAATGGTCATTATGCTGCCTCTTCCCAACATTAGCATGTAATACACCCAAAGAGAGCCAGTATGTGTGGCATCGCACTTCTAAAAATACTTAACTTCAGCCCACTAATAGCCTTTAAAAAGAATTAGGATAGTAGGGCAGACACACAGAAAATACATTTTTCTTTCAGAACAGTTTGGTATAACCTATATAGTTTTAAACTGAAGAAGTTAGAGATAAATATTATTACAGTAGAGAAGCTATTTTTAAACGCTAAGGAAGGAAAGCATACATAAAATATCAGACATATGGTCATGTACACGGACAGAACTTTCTCTTCCCTTCTCAATCTGCTTCGCAAAAGCACAAAGAGTAAGTGAAATAAAAACATAACTCTACACTAAGTGCATATAAAATACATACACCAAAACACTAATTTTTTAAGCCAGTAACACAAATATTTGTTAAGTGAAGATGGAGCATGCATACAAAATCTGCTGAAATCAATCCATTTACTTCTTTTTTTTTTTCCCCTATGCTTTGCATTTTGTTTCCGCACTTCTATTTCTTAAGTACTGGATTTTTTTGTTTGTTTGGGGGTTGAGGGTTTTTGTTTGGGTTTTTTTCTTCTCTTTCTTAATTTCACACCTTTCACATCTTACAGCTTTAGTTCAAAGCTGATGTCTTAGGCACAAAATTGAACTTGCTGCCAATCTGGAGGAAAAAAGTATCTGATAAATGGAAAAGTTTCACATGAAGTCATTTAGAGACAAAACATACCAAGTCCCGTTAGTGCCATTTTCCATCCTTCAAGGACAGCTCTCCAACAAAGCCCATCCCGCTCTGGATTTCCAAGTAAGCAAAGGCAGGTAGCACTGGGCCGGGCCAGCTCAAGGGCTCGGCCCATGGCAGGGGCAGAACCAGCTGCGGCCACAGCAGTAAATGGCACCCACCGTCAGCCCTTCAGCTATTACAGCTTTCTCCGCAGAACAGGCTAAGCAAACGTGGCACACGAGCCAGACCATTCCTAGCCCATACCACTCTATGGGAACCAAGGCTGAAGGAACGTTTAAGAAAATTGCAGATTATTGTTAAGATGTCTAAAGCAATACTATGGTTTTTAAAAATTATGTAAACACAACTACAATCTTCAGTTTCTAGACTGGACAGATAAATTCTCAGGGCTACACACAGCTTCTGCAGGGATTATATGACATGAAACAGTTTAAGCCTATTATTTCAGCAAGTATTTGATAAGATGAAATGTATTTCTGATTTAAACAGTTATCACTTGAGAGAAAGGGAGCACTTTCCATTGCCTGTCTTAACTGCTTGAATATACCCCTGTTGTCATCAAAAAAAGGCAACAGTGTAAAAAATTAAGTATTATTTAGCAAATATTTCTAAAGTGGTGAAAAGCTGTAAAAGTTAAATATGTAATTCTGTTGAAAAATTATGTACTTCTCACATATTTCTTCAGTGTGTTCATTTACTGCTTGGTTAAGCTTCCAGCGCTGGGATACATCTGTGCTGTCAGGCACCCGGTAGCAAAGGGGTTATTCCCAGGGATCCGTGCTCCTTGCTCAGGCGGAGCTGCCAGCTGACAGCAGAGCGCCTGTTAAGACTAAATGTCTTGTTCTATTGTTTCACTTGTCCTTTACTTTCCATTTAAAATACCTACATCAAGGACATGTTTACAATTATACGCAGTACGAAGGCTTGAATCTTTATGTAACTGTAAATTCTTGCTATAGAGGGATTTTTCTAACAAAATGGCATACATTAAACTCCATAAACTTGCAATACTCATTACAAGCAAATAGCAACCACCAAAATCAGTGTAATGAGATTTCATATTTTTGCTTTTCTTATTGATACAGCTTAGCAGAAGTTTTCACAAATATTTTAACTAAATGAGGTAATGAATGACAACATGCAGTGCCGATACCGCAACAGCAGAATGGCACACCACCTGGCAGCAGGGTCTTCCTGGCTTTTTCATATTTGAACATCACCAAATTGCATGAAAAACACAAAATTCCTCAGTTCTACTGGCATTCAAAAGCTTTGATGGAATTTCAGGAAGGCTTACAGTGTGGGTAAACAGAAAATACAAATACTGGAGCTGGAGCTGTAACAAGAAAGTTTGCAAGTTTCACTCATTTTCGACGTAGACATGCAAAAAAAAAGTGTTTCTAAGTTTCCATGGACTCGACAAGATTTATAATACATGAAGTAAGAACTGTAACGCCCAAAACAATGACAGCATGGACCAGCTTCCAACAAGAGAAGGTTCCTTCATTCTGCAACAGAGATGGTGCCTCCTCTGAGTGTTTCAGCATCAGTAACTGCCAGGTGACCTGACGAGCAGTTATTTTATTTCACACAGCAAGTAGTTCCTAAGTAGCTACTAATGACAGAATTAATCATTATTTCTTCTAAATTGTTAGGATTAATCATTATTTCCTCTAAATTGTTAGGATAAGTAGACTATTAATATCTGTGCCCAAAATATCCTTCCAACAACTCTATGATGATCAACTGCTAGATCTTGATTTAAAATTATTTATTACTTAGCTAAATTCTGGTGAATACATTTCAGCCCCACTTTTATTGTATGCTGAAGCTCTGCAAAGAAAATTAAGTATATCTTTTCTTATTTAGTTTTAAATTTAATGCAGCCCTTAACTGATTTATTTTCAAGTTTCAGTAAGTGTAATATTAGTGTAAATAAGTAAATAAATTACTGTGATTCATTCCCTCTTCCTGGCCTGAAAGCACATATGATTCTAAAGGTAACTTCTATGGAGTCTATGATTTGCCATGAAAGTTGGTGACATCAGATACTGCAATACATGCAGGCAATTTCAAGCGTACCTTTTGGAAACGACGAAGTATTTGGCACCTGATATGAACAGGAGGAAGCTAGCTTCTATGAGGGTAATCACTGCCAGCTCGGCTCCTGAACACAGCCCTGGCAGGACGCGCTGGTGCTGCCCACTGCAGGGACGCCGCAGGGCTGGATGCATCTCACACAAAACTCAGACGACTTCAGGTAGGCACATTATTACTCAAACTGACTGTTCAGTATTTGAAGTGTTAATATTTTTTTAATTATTATTTACTGTACTGCCAAAAGGGCTTGCATTCTGATGAAATCTAGTGTGCCATTTACATACTTTTGTTAAAGTGCTTGTGACAAGCTTCTATTACGAGTGCAGTATTTTACAATTAAACTAAGAAGTATAAGCCTTTGGTTCCCACCACCACTCAGTTTTGAGGAGTTACACACAACAGATAACTCACAAAAACACCCAGTTGACTGAGAGTCACTCGTCAGCTCCCACCCAAGAGGTTGGGCAACGTGTGTTGCGGAGTCTGACCGCTGGCCCTGGCACACACCGATATGTACCTGCATCAGCACTTACTCCACCACGGCTGGCAGAACGAAACTCACACAGATGGAGAGCTGGCTGCAACTCTGGACAGACCTGTGGCTTCTACACAGAAACCCCTGTGTGTTACAGCACGAAACACAAGTGATACATAATTAGCCATTATTACATGATCATGTATCATTTCAGGCTCCGAGGAGTTTTGAAAGTGTACGGGATCCCACAAAAAATCTTAAAAGTGCTGAGCACAATACCCATTTATAAGAAAATAATTATGGGAAGAAATAATTTTAACAGGCAAGTAACCTACAGGCACACAAAAACAAAAGCTGCGTTGGAATCCAGGGCTGCAGCTGATCCAGTTCTTCCTTCTCTGTCCATTACACTACAATTGCTTAGGATCTGCCCTTGTTCTCATCTCCCATACTGCTCCTGAGAGCCAAACAGCCAACAGCACCTCAGTGTTGCTTGCACTTATACTAGAGTTGTGAAACAGACAGGTAACAGACTAATAAACCCACAGGACAAGTACCTTCTGTTTGTTTTGCTTTCTTCACGTGCACAAAACAACACAGCATTTCTTAAGGACCAGCAGTAATAGAACAGATCACCTTTCTGAAGTGAGAGTCCCTCCCAGGCTCACTCAGGCAGGTGATGGTCTGACCAGCGGTGCCTACCCCCCAAAAGGATTCACCCAGGTGTACATTCCTGCGCTCCACGCTGGGACAGTGCTTGGCTCAGGGCCACAAAGCTGCGGGTACCAGCTGCAGAGAAGCTTGAGCTAGTTTCAGGTACCGATGTCATGTTTCCCACTCCCTCCCTGGGGCGGTGCTGGCTCAGAGGGGTCACCCGAGTGACACAGAGACAGCCCGGAGCCCGCGCTCCAGGGCAGCGCTTGGTCTGCAGAGCATCACCACCTCCTGCCAGTGCCAGCTTGCAGGAATCCAGTTTAGGAGCGGGCACATGAGGGGCATTGCTACCACCACTCAGGTCAGGAAACCTTCAGCGGGACCTTGGAAACGAATGCTCCAGAACGTCGTAACCTTGTTGAAGGAGATTAAAGCACTATCCTTGACACAACGCGCTGTCGATTTCCTCAGGGAAAGAAAACTTGAACAAAGGATAAAAATAAAAAGGCATATGCATCTCATGCTTTAGTTTCGCTTGCCTTTTTAGTTTTTGTCATTGCTTTGGTTTTGATTTTTTCAATATGAGACTGTATTGGACAACCTTTATATCCAGGGAGGGGAAACATGCCCTCTCTCTCAAGGCTTGACCTCCCAGTGTTTCTGGAGCAGGCTGTGAGCCCTCCTCACCCCCGGGCACAGCGCTCCCTTCCCAAGCCTCTTCTCCAGCCCCTCTTCGTCTGCCTTTATTTCCTGTCAGCCTCAGCAGAACGTTTACATCACCTACTTTGGGGAAACACATGTATCTTTTTATGGCTACAAATTTTGCTGCTATATCTGTGTCTGCTACCATACTGCTCCAAGAGATTTTTCTACCTCAATTCTTACAACTACTTCTCTAACCACACTGGAAGCAACTGGTTGAGAAGAAATGAAAGCATCTAATTCGAATACAGAAGTTATTTTTTTCCCAGCTTCTCATACATCTCTTAAAAGGAATATCCACACGAAAGAGTAAATCAAAAAATTAACCAAGGACACACACATCTCGGAACGTATTGTCGAAGTTCTAATGCCATGTCCCTCAGTACAAAAGCAATGCAGCAGAGCATTCTCATCTACCCGGCACCAGGCGCAGCTGGGTAACAGAGTTTAGAAAAACAAGAGCAGTACTCAGAATACAGAAGTGTCTGTAAGAACTGAGAACATAATTAGGCATTAATTTTAAATGTGTAAAATATTTTATTAATAACTATGGAAAATGTATGGCCCAGAAGACAAGAGCCTGAAGAGTTTATTTAGATTCACAAGCATACTTGCACCAAAGTATACTACAAACCAATTTATGTGCTGGTATTTTCTCCACCTAAACTTTCATCAGCTTTTCCTATACAAATAAACATCATCTAGCCATAAAGAAGCAACCGAAAGAAGAAACTACTCCACAATGCTATAAATTATGTTTTCCATCTTCGTAAATGATAGTATCTGATAGAAGTACAGGACCTAATTACCATGTAAATACTGGTAATTGTACATGATTTTAAAAAATACACAATAGCAGTTGTGGGATAAGCTAACTCTGGTGTTCTCTGTATGTGAAATTCTCTGGACCTGGGATGCAGAAATACCTTTTCCTTTGTATTACTCAGGCAAATTCACTGAAAACAAACACTCCAGACTGAACGAAAGGTGGCTGGAGGCATAAAATAACAGGCTTTTTACTTATTCTTCCATAGGAATTTAACTTTTTTAGCTTTCAAAACAAAACCTGAGCAACAGCTGGAGAAATATGTGGATCTATAGGGAAGACAGGCAAGCATGAAGGATATAAAATAGTCATCTTGTCCACGGAATATTTTTGAATATTTCAAAGTTTCTTAAACAAAAGTTCTCATGCTAGTAACTATACTGTCAAATGACAACTCAGGTCAAGTAGTTTGATGTATAAAAAACCCCAGTTGTGTTAGCTGATACACTGGATTTTTAAAATTTACTTTTAAATAATCACCTCCTGTTTCTTAAGTTTTTGTAAGAAAAACTTTTCATTTAACTTGCAGAAACATTTATTATGGCCACAGGAGGAAACTTTTCAAAATGATAGCCAAGTTTATTGCCGAAAGAATAGAGAAATAAGCAGCACTTAAGGCAAGAAATTATGCTGTAACCCAAAATGCAGGCACAAATGTTTCAAAAGAGAACACATTGTTATGAAGGCTTTCAGAATCAAGAGCTACTAATCGTTTAATATGCTCGAGATGAATGAGTGCCCAAAGACATTTACAGTTAAGAAGTTTGCTAAAGAATAAAAAGTATCAGAACAGTAGTTAAAGCTGAAATATTAACAAAGTGCATTGCTATAGTTATTGTTGTTGTATGTAAAATATATTAGGTATGTTTCACACTATTTAAATATGCTAACAATACACTTATAGCAAGATGTTCCCTGAAAACAAATGTATAACAACAGAAAGTATTTCATAAAAGATGGATGAAACTAGATAATTAATTCAGGAAAATATATAATTGGAGTACTGCATTTAAGTAGCACTGTTGCTTTGATATAAATAAGTATAACTCTACTTTATTTCTCTTTGGCTGAATCTTAAAAACAAACTTCAACATATTTAAACACACTATATTGAAAAATGTAATCCACAATTAGAGAGGCCTCTTTAAACTGTCCCATAACTCTTTACAACAACTTTGCATCTTTTTTTAATACTTCACATATTAACAGGAGGTGAATAACTATCAGTGAAAATATATGTATGTAGGACATAAGCACCACTAAAAAGCCCTTTAATTTATGGGACATAGGAAAGTAAAGTCATCAGGACTTGTACCTTGTGCTGGCGATACTTGGTGATTCTGCTCCAAGCCTACATCTTTCTAGCTGATTAGCCACAATTTGCCTTTCCACTTCCAGTTCTCTGGTAAGTCTTTGAAATTGGAGCTCCTGAAATTTCAAAATAAAAAGAAAAGCATTCTTGATGTTAAAAAATGGTGTGGATTAATTCTGAAACAATCACTGTTTCATCACAATCATGTTTCTTGTTTTGACTCTTCCTTAGTGGAATAAACTATTAGAAGATTAAAGTGGGAATTTAATGTTTTTTTAAATCAGTGATTCATGCAAATATTGATTTATCACCTATTACAAAAGGAAAAACATGTTTAAGCATTTGTAGATTTTATTTCTCCTGCAATTAAAAATCTTTATATCTCCTTATCTTGCCACAATCTAACAAAATCGGTGCCTATAAAGTCAGTTTTCAATTTCGTCTATAACAGAGGCATACTGGAAAATATTGTATCCTAACCCTTCCAACTCCAAAACTTCAAATCCTAAGTTATGCTATGTTCTGACTTCGGTCTTCAAAAACTTAAAAGTTATTATTTCAAACTGGCTGAGGGTAGAGACGTGCTAATTCACCTTTTCTGATTTCAGCTTTTGTTCTATTTCTTGGTCAAAGGTACCAAATCTCAGCCTCTCTAAAAGGGTTTTGGAAGCTGAACATGATGCTCAGAGGAAGGCATGGGAATATACAAGCACTGCACAGAATGTTTGCATGTTATTAAAATCTGGAAGCACTCTCTATAAATGCAATACTGTGAAAACTATACTACATCATCAAGGGATATTAGTTATGTTTTCATCCACAGTTTGCTTTTGTTTATGATAGAAAATGATTCTATCAGAGCAATTGGATTATTTCTCAAACTGATACTCTACATCCCCTGAAGTAAACTGTTCAATACTATTTAAAAATAGATGAACACCGATATTTAATCTCATGAAGCAAGTCTTAATATACAAGTTAAATACAGCACAGAAGCATTGCTTTAACTTTAAAGTGCAAACTACTAATAAGGGTGGGGTTTTTTTCCTGAACGTAAATCATGCAATTGTATGCCTTGCATGCAAAGTCACCTTCACTCATAATTATAGTTAATGCAAACTATTCCTTCACACCTTACATTACATGGAATGAGGCTTAAATATTTCATTGTCGTTAATGGTTCCTGAAAGAGCTCTCTGTTTCTTGCAGTTTGTACATCTTTTCAGTGAGGTGAAGCATGGCTCAGCAACACAGCCATGGCTCTCGGCAGACTGCAGGTACCTCTGCCTCTCACAGCTCCACACCAGGAGGCCTTCTCAGCACAACAAGAGGGAGGTCAGAGTAACAGTGTACTAAAAAGCTACTCTAAAACCAGGATTTACCTTGCAGAAGTAGGGATCAAGTTTTTTCTACACAATAAAATTACCTCCAAGAACCTCCAAACAGAGGGCTAATTAGCACTGACTTCCTTGAGAAGCCAGCTGAGGGATAAGTCAAACTGCAGCTGCTGTACTGCCACAAGTACTCTATATTATATGACAAAAAAA
>VXBO01005938.1:302599-335932 GCA_013400135.1 Rhinoptilus africanus | reverse complement strand
AAAAAAAAAAAAAGAAGAGAAAGCTACTTCTGCAAGTCCGATTCGAGCTCCATACAGCAAACTGCCCTGGTAAAGATAAGCCACACAAGCTCCTGCCCCTCCCAGACGATATAAGGAATTGTGGACATTTCAAACATGTCTCCGAGGTCACTAACCAAACTGAATAAACACACCTTAGTACTCCAAATATTGGCCAGCAAGACTGTGCCGCCAGGATGTGGAACTCACACATCCTGCCACAGGACAAAGCCACCTACAGAACAAGACTGCATTTTTCTACTATTGCTCTAGTAACAACAGTTTAAGAGAAAAGAAAACTCCGTAGTTCTGTTAAAAATAACTATGCAAACAACAGGAACAGCGGGAGAGAGATGTGGTCCTCAACTTCCCCCTGGCCACCGCTTCCAGTAGGTTGGCGTTTACTGTCATGCTTCAGCATTTTAAAAGGTTAGCACAGTCAATGCTAAAATGCTCTTTCAAGTCTGAGGACATATGTCCTAAACTTGGAATTTATTAAAACCTGCTTCTAGACAGAATTCTAAAGTTAAATCCTTTTAATTCTGAGACCTGATATGAAAAGACTCATGAATATGGTAACCTGTGGACCACAGCAAATCTCTTGGGCCTGTATATGGAATAGAAAGAATGGATAGTATCCGAAGGCTTGTACAACATGTAAGTGCATCCAGCAGCAGACCCAGCTGTCAGTCTGAGACCAGGTCCTGGCACGACTCAACTTCACATTACATCAAAGAGGTACCCACGATCAGCTCACCTGGACGGTTTGTGTTTTGGAGAGAAAAATATTAAAAAGTGTATTAAGCAAACAGTCAAAGAAACTTATAAATAAGAATTTATTTTCCAGCTTTAAGTCTGCATACAGATAATACATCCACCTAAAAGCTGATTCACCAGCCAGTCATTAACGTGCTAGTGGAGAATGCCATGATTTCCAAAATAACATTCAGATGCTGAAGCTCTGCAAGTTTTGAAGCAAATGTCAGCAAGACAAGCTTTTTCCCAAGGAACACATGATGTAACACAAGGAACACATAGCATGTAACAAACATAGGTCTTTAAAATAAACAGTGTTGCACTGCTTATTTACAGAATAATATAAAATGTTTACACTATGTTTAAAGCTGTTTCCTGCTCCTTAGTTTTAAATCAATATTTAAATAGCAATGTCATTGATACAAACTGTGAATTTGAACACAAGACTCAAATTGCCTGTTGTTATTTACTGATCTTTTAATTAAATGAAAAAAATCCCCATATGCAAGCTTCCATTCAACCAGTCTATTATTTTGGCTTTTCATTACATGCAGAAGCATTAACGAAAATAACAATACTAGAAAACATACTCTTAATAGCTGCTATGAATACATACTCATGAGGGCTCTCTCCTCCCTCTACTGTCTTGTACTTCACACCAGCTCACATCTGTTTCTGCAGGAAAGCATCTAGATACCTACTATCACTAGGTAGCTTTTGCCATTTTGTGTTCCAGAAGGAAAAAGTTACAGTGAATTACTATATCCTACAAGAAGGTTGACATTGTCTAGAAAGACTTTTTACATAAAGTAAATCAATTAGAAAGGAGCACATAACACAGGAAACAAGACAAAGCTCCAGTTCCAACAGTTACAATGGCAGAAATCAGAGGGAAATAAAATCTGGGCTTGTCAACCAAACTTACATCTACGCAATCAGAGCTTTATAAACTAATTTGTCACACTCTTGTGTCCTAAAGGTGTTTAAGAAATGAACCAGATAATTGGGATCATCAGAAAAATCAATAATGATTTACATTTTACAAATGTAAAACAATTACAGGTTTAGAAGACAAAAAAGCCACATTGAAAGTAAAAGAATGACCAATACAAGAAGAGTCTTCTCTTAAACACTATAAAAATGTAACAGCTACAGAAAATACTGGGTTTTTTTCTGCAGAGAAAAGGGATCAAGATAAAATACAGAAAGAGGAAGTTACACTGTATTTTTCTCATTTCACAGTGTACTTTCTTTATACAGTAACCATGATGTTTATCTGTCAGACAGTATATGATCTGTTTCAGGAATGTATCTGAATGTGTTTCTATAGCCAGCTTTTCTGCAAGCAGTGGAAGAGCGTGCTCCTCGAACAGGATGCTCCCATACAATGCTGGCTGCTAGCAACACAGAGAAGCTGCTGCCCTAGGCAAAAACCACAATTCACTGATTTTTATATAGCTGGTTTGTGACAAAATGACATGATGGGAGTCAAATAAAACAACTTGTTTTCATTTGCAGAACATCTGTGGGGCAAGAACATACTAAATTTCTAGATGCAGATTACAGAATATGCTGCCATACCACATCAAAAGGACCAACCAAATCTTCTTAATCATACACACTACAATGCCTCGGCCAGAGCTACCTTTTCTTTTTCCAAAATTATTCAATACACATTGAGGGAAAAAAAGTATCCCTATAAGCCTATCCACCTGTTTAGCAGTAACTAATTAATCACATTATAAAACTACAGTTTATGTATGCATAACCTAAATTCCACTGCAAAACCACAGACTGTATTTCTTAACACAAAGCTACAAAAAATACAGCTCCATTTAAGGAGCAGGAAGCATACACATGGTTCAAGAAAGAGAAGAAAGCAACTTGCTTTGGCAAGGCAATCATAACGGCTGCAGGCAGACAAGCTTCCACAAGTGAAACCCAAAAGCTATCAAATTTTATAGCTGTATTATTTCCTTTTGGATACTGAAGTTTCTGTGGATGTCAAAGTGTATACCCCAGCCGACCAGTAACAGCTCTTACTTGGCAAGCTCTGCATGCCAAGTGGGAATTCATCTGCAATGACATTGAGATCTCACTCAAGAAGACACTTCAAGATCTTTGCTGCCACAAGATACAAATGAGACGAGTTATCCCAATCCTGAAGACAACACACTCACTTGAAAGCTGAGTACCACTGACACGCTCGTGGCTCCCTGGCAAGCAAAAACAATCGCCAACACTCTATGCTGGGCTATTAACAGCAAGTATTTGAAAACATGTAAGTAATCAGAATGTAACTTGTATGACTGACCATAAAGATCGTCATCCTCCTGTTGCAGGCTTTGGAAAACAAAAAAAGGTTTAGAGGCAATTCTGCGCTTTCTACCTGCATCCCTCAGTAACACGGCTGAGAACCAGGAGTCTACATTCACAATGTTGAAAAATTAAAATTACTTTCCTCCTGCCCTGTTGTGATTGGAAAACCTCTGGAAAAACACAGGTAACTTAAAACTTTAAACAAATAGTGGTTTAACTAGCTAAGTGAAGGTTTTCTAGTGACAGCTATGCAAGAATCGGCAGCGATAGCACAAGCAGTGAAGACAACTCACAAACTCTTTTTGAATAGTACATGCCTGGCTCGTCAGACCAGGATCAGGCAAGCTGGGACATCTGAGAGAGACAATGCCATTGACAGAAAGATGAATCTCTTAGAGCTTCTTGGCTTCTACCAGTTCTCAGTGGCTGCTGAGAACAGGGCTAGGACAGGATGTTATTTCAAGTTGTAGTAATGCTGGGATATGCTAAGGTGCTTCAATTGCCAAATGCCACTATCTTTGTGAAATATTAAGAAGGCACTTGTAAGCTGAACTATGAAATGCTTTCCTAATTATAAAAATGTTGCCTGTCGAAAAATTCAGTCAAGCCTCTTCCAGTAGTTCAAGTTGATCTAAGAAAGTGTAGCCACCATTTGAGAGGAATACTTCTACCTTGTTTTTACTGTTTCTCAATCAACTGCAACAAACAAAGCAGAGCCACACAACTCCCACTGCCTATGAAAGTTCAAATGGTGCTAAAAAAGGCAATTACACTTTGGACATTTCTATGACACAAACGTGCAATGAAGACGACAAATAATGTGAAGTTCATTTATGCCTCTTTCATGTTAACCTCCTGCACTGATCTACAGAGATCACCATGTTTCCACTTACTGTAATTCTAAGATAAACCAAGCAATTGACTAAGCAGGTTGAATACTGTATTTTTCCCAATACGAATATCATACTGTAGTGACCCAATACTTAAAATTTCTACCAGAACCTATTAAGAAAGTACCCTGTGCTTTTAACTAACCATATTAGATGAAACTCAACATTTTCTGTAAAAATAAAGTTTACTCACGCACACAACTGCATTTGCATGCTTTCAGTATCTCAGTATCCTCCAAAATAGGACAAAAGATGAAAAATTGGACGGGGTAAAGAAAATCACAGATTACAGGATGTGAAACGACACAGCTACAACTATTGGCTGATCACACTTACTCTCTATTCAACAGCAGCAGACCATTAAAGCCCTTAATACTTTTATGTCTGCATTGTTCATTAGTCTGGTAAAACAGGTTAGTGCTGCTCTAGCTGATGAGGGATCAAAATTTAAGCAATTCATGGAAAGCTTACTCTTAGTCAACAGTAGGAAGGAAGAATGCCACTTGAACTATTTGCTGACTACATTTGAGCAGCACCCTCTTTGGAAACTGTTACAACGCTCTTAAATCGGTGCTGAAGCTAAGGATCCTGTTCTGCCGGCTGGTCATCCAAGTTCAGTTGCTGATGAGTAGAGAGCCTCGTAACCTAAACATAAGTGTTACAAAAGGTATAAATAAATACTCCAGGATATTTCAGGGTTGTCCATAGTTCTAGGCAGGCTCTTTTTCAAGGGGAGTTTCTCCACGGAAGATTAACAGTACATGCTAGAAAGAAAAAATAATTTCTAGACATTCATATGAATAAAGGAGTACCCAGAATTTTGATTAAGGAAATGAGTTAGTCATTTCATCCGAGACATAAGCTGTATACATTTTGTCCCAGAATAAGAGCCTAGGGAAGTAGACTTCTCAGACTTGGTTCACCAAAACTGGAAATGCTTGCAAACAGCAGAAACAGTTTCAAAGTTCTGAGATTACATAGGGAAGAATGGCCTAGGCAATTGAACACAGTATTAAGAGTTGGAAAAATCCAGTTCTTCCAGTAATTCAGAAAAAGTTGGCAAAGATTTTTGTTTCGCTCACAAAAAGTTTGGAAGTCCATTTAATAAATAGTACAGCCTTCATTTCAGAACTGATACACATTTTTACACTTATTGATCACTAGATGCATGCAAATCAGAATTTCAAAGTGAGACTGTTCAATATTTGTGTCTAATTACTGAAAGTGCATTTTGTAAGTCTTTTTCTCATGTATCTTGTTGAAGCAACATGCCTATGCAGTCAGATTGCATAGTACTATATATAAAGATATCTGAATCGGTAAAGAAATCTCCCAAACTTAATATCAAAATACTGTCATTCTAGTAAAGATGTTTTTAACCATGCAATAATAAACTCTTTGCTGTATGGAGAATGCATTCCTTCCTCCACTTCCATCTGAAAAAGATAGGGTTTTGCCTCCCCAAATCCTATAAAAACATCTCAAGAACTACATGAAGACTTTTATAATTAAACTATGAAGAAGGGCAAAAAGTAAAGAGCACAGTTTCTAAGTATATGATATGGTCCAATACAGTTACACAAAAGGAAAAGGTTTTGCTGAAGTGTTGAACAAAAGCAAACACTTCTATGAAAATCCGAGATTTATGATTATTCATCCAAAAGCACATCCAATCATTCTTACTCTATTGTCACCTATTTACAAAAGAAAAGGTGAAAAGTTGTCCATCTTTAGGTGTCAAAACCAACTAGACCAAGGAACCAAAGAACAAAGAAACTAAAAAAAACCAACCAAAACCTGCCACTGTTGCAAGACTTTCTCTTGGTAAAGAAATTAAACCCAGCATATTCATGTTACTTTTGGAAACTAGATGGATGGGTAGTTTTTCCCGTGAGACCTTTTCTCTTAGCCCAGTCACCGAAAAGAAAAACTAACATGCTAAGCAGGAAATTCACAGCTCCAAATGATCCCATTTAATCTTGCCAGTTCAGCAGCAACCCATTCCAAATTCAGCAGCATGGAGTATGGGCACGTGGAGTAGCAGCGATTTCATAAATCTCTCTGGAGTAGCTTGCAACTACCTGCCCCCACACTTCCCCCCCAAGTTACTGCTACAATGCTGCCCTAATAATTCTTTACAACTTTTTACTTTAGTATGAAATCAATTACTTTTAATAAGGCAAGAGACTCCTAACAGAACTCAACTAAACTTTTACCCAAACACTCCAAGGATTCAGAAATATAGACACATATATTTTAATGCTTTAGTTTTACTTAAAACCTGTTCCAGCATTTCCTAAGATACTTCTGTCCTTATCGCATGGAAACTTTGTAACATTTTAGAAGTGAAATACACATTTGGAAAACAGAAACCAAAACAACTCCCCCAAACAAACAACACAAAAAAACCCCCACAAGCCATCATCAAATCCACTAGAAGAAAAAAAAAAGAGAAGGCCGAAATAGGTTTCAGCTTCATTACAGTTAGCTTTAGGATTTCCCTGCATTCAAAAGGAATTCCTCTAGCAGAGATGAAACTTACACCAGTAAGAGTCAGTCCTTCCCTTGATTTTCACCCAAAAGTACATCCACTAGTGCACCCTCAGACAGACTTTACCTGGTAAAAGAACTCTCCCCCTGCCCTAGTAAAAACCAGTGGAGGTTGTGGTGGTAGCGGTGTGTTTTCACATTGAAACAAAACCTGCAGTACTACAAAGCTGTAGAAATCTAAGTTTCTTCAAAGATTACACTTGTTCTGCACGTGTTATTTTACAACACTAAAAGTGAATTGAAATGTTTCTTTCCTCAGATATAATCAAGGGAGAAGCACACAGCTGTCTGCCAATTTGGCCTCAATGAGAGACTGCTCAGAGTTCAGGGGACACTCTCTATTTCAGTAAAAATGTTGCTTTAAACTGATTTGGGGTCATAGGAAAAAGAAAGAAATGGAGAGTTTATTTTAAGTGGCTTGTGGGCTAATTAGCAACTTTTTATGTAATTGTACCTACGCCACTACTGTACAAAGCTTAACTAAGTAATTCCATAAATGTATCTGCTTATTGCAGAACTACTGTAGTAATTTAAAAAGTTTTAAGTTAAAATCTTGCACAATTTGACAAGCAAAAATGAAGTCTCTTCTGAATTGTCTTTCCACTGTAATAAAAGTTTCTGAAGTAATGAAGCTGAGGTGCGGCAACACTATTTTACAAATACAGACTTACTACAGATAAAGAGAGATTCCTGTATAAAAGGAAGTTAGGCCATAGCAAACAGCATAGTAGTTTCTGTTCAAGCTTAAAGTAAATAACTGCACTGGAAAATATTCTGTTCTGGGCTTTCTGCCATACAGGAAGGGTGTTGAGTATGTCAGTGTCCATAATTATTATCAACAGAAAAACACCAGAAAGCAACAGTTCAGCTCTTAATTCTTTCACATTATCATTTTCAAGAGTGAAGTACAATTTATATCTTCCCTACCCCTTGTATTCCTCTAAATTCATTTTAAAGTTAGGCTACAGTTCTGATGTTTGTCTTTCACTATTAACACAATTTTATTTTTTCCTTTCATCAGAATGGAGTTACTCATTAGTCCACATATTTAATAGTCTTTTTAGGAATGGAAAGGAAAAGAGGTTTTAGGCTCCTTTTTAAAATGAAGAAATATTCCATTACCATTTTTTCCTCTAAGAACAAGATAAAAAACATTTCTTGGGTAGGAAAGGGGATGTTAACAAATGCCTTTTTACTGTATACTTTATCATGTACCAACCCAATACAGACAATGCTGTCATAACTGTATGTTCAGTTTAAGCAATCACTATTGCATCAAAATTGCAGAAAAGCAATTCTGGAGACTAATCACAGCAGTACAATCATTGGCTGGTGCTCACTAGCAATTACAGAACTGTCATTTATTGCGATGCTGCTTACCAACTAAGCTACCATTATGAGCATATTCTTTGTGCATTGCAAAATAAAATGGACCAACTTAAAATCATCACAAATGTACATTAAGGACATTAGTTCTAATTGACATTTGCAATAAGCTAAGGTGGCATAAGGCAAGCTACTGTCTCAGAGGATAAGATGTGACTCAAGATGACTTTAACTCAATGACTGCAATTACTCCCATTTCAATAGCCTCCAGCATTAATATCCTCCACATTGTAAGGTTTAATATTAGTTTTAATATCCCTAAGAAATTATTAGGGTTGCTACCATCATCTTACAAAACTTTTGAAGCTAATAATTCAGGCATGAAAATAAAGATCGAAATTTCATCATCCTGGAGAAATATTTTGTTTAAGAATGAAATTTCCGTGGTTATAAAATCCATTGATACCAAGACCACATAATCTAATTCTCACCTTTGTTTAAAACATTAACATGGGACAACATACAAGAACTAATGCATCAAGTGTTTGCATACAGAGTTAATACCTTGAATCAAGTACTGATTTATCTTTAAAAAAAGTTCTGAAACACAGACAGAAAAGCAGATTTATTCTGAAATTCAGATGTTACAATTTACATATTAAGCCAAGATAGATAATTATTTCTAGTTGTGACAATGAAAGCCAAATTGTTACTTCTTTGTGGGTGTTGTTTGTTTGGGTTTTTTTGAAAACCCAAACAAACCCAAAAACTTCACTTACAATGTTTCTTTGTTAAACTGCAAGTTTTTTGCCCTGGAATGATCTTAAATTAAGGCTGAACTTGATTTGAAACACAATTTTGATTTCCCTGTAGAGACTAAAATATATTTTCCCTGTAGAGACTAAGATACATGTCCATAAATGTGTGGCAGATTTTAAATATGTTACTACCTTGGTACTGACAGCGGAAACCAAACTCAAATCTGGAAACCCGTTCTTTAACAAAATACAATTAATCATACCAAACCCTTTATGTGCAAATTTCTGTAACACTGTACGCTGCTTTGCAGAAAGTACAAAAAGGACTGGTTCTCAACATTGCATCAATTCTACACTAGCTTTTGTTTTTTTCTTTTTTGGAACAATAAACCTACATTTCAAGTCTGATTTACAACAATAGTGCAGACATTCCAAGGGATACAGAATGCCATAACGATGCTTCTGTTTGGTGCAATTAAATGAACCCTTTATACTGAGAATCTAACATTTTGACCTACAAAATACACTATACCAACACTAGGCAACACATTTTAGGAACAATGATTTTTTTTCCAGCAGTAAAAGACACCGAACTTCTGAATTGCTGAAAAGAATGCACATACCTGTTCCTTTACAGAAGCCAAAATGGTAGTGGCAGTGGTCTCTGGTTCCATGCCTGGGCCTGTGGAAGTTTCCTGTGTTGTCTGCTGCAGCGCCTCCTCCACCATTGGGGTCTGCTCAGGGGCTGGCATTTTGCCTACAATAATAATATTTTAAAATAGTTTACATTTTGAGCCACTGATGTTTAAGAAAGTTCAAGTTTTCAGGATTATAAATTCTCTTATCTTTTTTCTAAAACCTTTCCAAACTTAACCAAATTAGCAGAGAACTTGTTATTATTAGTATCAATGTACGTTGCTATTTCTGTGCTTCACCTTTGCAAACTGAAATCAGAATTACATACAGAGCGTGAGGGTTGGGCAGAAGCAAGCAGGCAGCATGACATTTAAATATTATTTTTAAAATACTATTTTGTTGTAGTTACGAAAAGTAGCAAAATCCAAGATGTGTGAAAAATACGAGAACAAATCAAGAACACCCAGGATCAGTAAGAGTTTACCACGTGTGCAGTTTTTAGCATAGAAGAACGACATGTAAAAGCAGAGTCCTTTGCTTTTCAGAACAAATCATGGAAGAGACTAATTATGGTAATAAAAAGTTAATGGGAATAATGCTTCTGGTGTTCTTTTCGCAAAAGAGTAAATTAAAACACTAAAGTTAAACCAGTTGCCCTGGGCCGTGGATAGCGTGGAGAGGACAGACAGGATTAGTGCTCAAGAATCCCAAGCCTCATTATCGCAGAGGTATCACACTAACAATTCCAGTACATGTGAAAAAGGCAATTCATTTGTTTAACTATAGAAGTCACTATTAACTAATATTAGAGATAGCTATGAAGTGTGTTCAATACTTTGAAAAGAGCAAGTAGTTGGTATTGATGTAGTTTCTGTACATATTCCATGCTTTTATCTATGATGTGCCACAAAAGTACTATAAAAATGTAGCGCCAATTCCTTGTAAGTGATCACTTTCAAAGCATACTGTCTAAATGAACACTTAAGACTAGACCAACTAGAAAGCTCTAGAAAAATATGATATAATGAGCAGAGATGCGAGATCATCTCAATTTGTCTTTTGCATAATTTTATCTGCCATTCTCTTCTCACCCCAGCACTGAAAACAACCCTTCAACCTATTTGCAGTATCTTTCTGTAACCAGTCAAGAAAATGTACATCTGAACTTGTTCGAAGGTATGGTAACTTCTATGAACAGAAAATGTAGGCAATATTGAGTCTCTAACAACAACACTCAGATGAAAACCAATCAAATTAATTATTAATGAAGATATCAGTGTTAAATGTACATGTATCTCAGTGTTAAGAGGTATAATTAGAGTGCTATACCCTTCCACACAGGCAGTTGTTTTAACACATTTCTAGCAAAGTTACTAATTTTATAATCTCGATTTCAAGATTAAACAACTGTTGGCTTTGATCCTACAAACACTTACGTACATACTTAAGCTATCGCAAACTAGTATGCTCCTTCCCCCCGACCCCTGCGTGGCCAGGCAGTGGCCAGGCACGAGAGCTGGGGTGCCATAGTGCTGGAAGGAATGGACCGGACCTCCCAGGAGATGCCCTCTGAAGCCCAGCCCTGCAGAGGACCCTGGCCCCACCACCATGCCTCTGTCCAGGCATGCTCTTTGGGGAAAGGAACTCACAAAGTCAATTTAGATGCTTGTATTCACCTTATGGGAATAAAAAATATCAAATGCGGGATTCGTGAGAGCCTTAGAACCTGGTATGAGTCAAACTCGGGAGGAGCTAATAAGAAAACCTCTTTCTTCCTTACTCAAGACTGGGATTTACTGTCTGAAGATACTTCTCAAGTTGTGTTACTCACTCCTTTGGGTATGGATAACTGTCTTGTTATTGGAAGGCAAGTAATCAGACTTCATCCCTCAGAAAATAAAGTCCATAGTTATATTGCCTGCCTCCTGTGTCACCGCCCAGCAGTTAGATCTCACCCGGAATGGCAGACTTTGTCCTACATCTTTTCTTATCCCTCCAAATCTTCATCCCCTACAACCCTTCACTGCCGTACCACAGCTATGAAGCTGCTGCCAGGAAGGATGTGGGACTGCTTCCTACAAATTTTAGAGGTGGATGAATTGGACAACATGCACTGGCACCATTTATAAATGCACCTTGAAGCCTCCTTGTATTCATTTCTTTTAATCCTCACACTGCTCCTGCACATTAAAGACACTGAGATCTATGTAGCCATAATGAAAACTCAGAAAATATGTTTTACTGTTCTGCTGCTTTGTGCAATACATTTCAGCATATCTTATTCACATAACTTCTTGAACTGTAAGGATGTGCTACTATTTCCTGTAGATTTTAGTCTCTGATCAAAATATTTTCAATAATTTCAATAATTTTTCAGAAAAGTTGTGAAATGCTTCATCTTGTAGTGTACGTCTGAGAAAATTCTTAACACCTATGCTGAATTTTGAAACTCTCTACTTAAAAGGCAAAAGAACAGAAGCTATGACAATCTAGCTCTAGGCTGGCCTGCATTTACATTTTCAAACCAGATGCAAGCGTGCAAGGAAAAAAAAGTAAAGCTGTTCAATTTGAAGCCTCTAGCCTAAAATATCCTACAATAATTCTGAAAATAGTGGTTTTCCATCCTCTCTACCACGGAGGCTCACTGAAATGGTTTCATCAAACCACGTAGCAAGTCGATCAGAGCAAAACCAACCCATAAAAAAAGGAGTTATCTTTCAATCCCACACCGTGGGGCACAGACTATCTCTTCAGGCAACTGCAGGGATTCGCTGGAGTAAACCACAATTAAACAGCCGCTTTAACTGTCTCTTTAGTTAACACCTATTGACTCCACTATGCACAATTAGCTTATTTACATCTAATACACAAAAGCACAGCCTCCTAAAAACCTCACAGATGTTCTCCTTTTGTAGAAAGGCAGCAGACTTCTGAGCACCCCAGCATGGATGCTGGGGCAGATTCACCAGTTTGCTCGAGCAGCGTGCCAGTCCAGCTTTTGCACCGTTCCTCTGAGCACAGCAAGGCTGTAGGTTGCCAAAGCGGGAAATGCTTTCTTTTGTGGCTGATCCAATGGTCAAACAGCTGCAAAGCAAACAGGCTCTGTGAGTTCATCTGACACAAAGCTATGCTTCTTTTGCAGTGGCGGTGGTGTATTTTTCTGAACCAGCCAATCTTGCAATGTACAATCACTGATACAAGGAAGGAACAAGAATACACAGTTGAGAATAAATTAAAGAAATCACTAAAACTGAGTGTAGGAAACCATGCTTTAATCTTCATTCTTGTTAGTCTCTACTCCCCACTTTCCACTACTCCTCCTGTTATTTTTTCAGAGGCACTAGACAGTTTTGCCAGGACCGAGTAACCCCTCTCCGCATAGTGCTGGGTCCACAGAGAACCCAGGCCTTTCCAGGCTCCCTGCATGACAGCAAAGGTGGTGCTTTTCCACAGCTTCCTATTCACTTCCCTTCATATTCCTCTCACCTTCCTTACACAGGTGAGGCCCCCACATTTTCTCCTTACCCGTGTTCTCTGTTCCTGAGCCTTCCATTGCTGACCTGAAGCCAGTAACAAAAGTCACTAGAGTAATTCACACTGGAGAGGTAATATAACTCTTACGAACACTGTAACTAGGATAGGCTAGACCCTATCTATTTCATGAGGGAAACATGAGAAAAACAATGAGCAATATCTCATCACTAGAAATCCTCGTATTTATCTAGCTACAAGATTAACTCAAGCAGCAGGAATAAATCACCAAGGACATCAAAGCAATACTCATTAGTAGAGAAGAAAAAAGCTCCAATAAGTTAAAATCAACTTGCTGGGACACTGACATGTTATTTATTATACAAGTTATTCTTATATATCTACCCTTAAGCAACACAGCACATCTCAGGTCTCAGTCAAAGACTTATTTTTTTATTGTTTACAGTATATGTGAAAGCAAAAACCAAACCAAGACTTACTACATTTCTACAGTTTTTAGATGAAGACATGATTAAAATTTATCTGATTTTTTAAATTACTTCACAGACATGTCCATTCTGCTACGTGGACGGAGCGTTGCTCGCCTACAAACCAGGCAGTGATTTACATTCTCACAGTCAGCGCAGCCAAGGGACTGAACTCAGACAGACTCTGCATTGTGCCTACCAGCCTGCAGTCATGTGCTCGGATGAAGAGACAGCAGATGACAACTTATCGCCTTGTAATGATGATGCAAACAATTAAAAATGGATTATGTGAAAGGTGGCTCAAACGGTTACATGAAAAATAGGTTTTAAAGTTCCCAGATACAGTAAGTCATGATACTTCAAACATCACACTACAGGCTAAACATTCTGTTAATATATCACTTTCCTTTACGGACATCAGTAGTGCAGAAGTTTTGTTCGCGTGGACATAAGGATGAAACCAGGGAAGTAAATATATTACCTGATGAAAACATGGAAGAAACTGACTTCTGTAATGACAGGATAAAGAAGTCCCACCTGCATATAAGAGAAACCTATCTGTAACCGATACTCTATGTGGGAGATGCGTGCAACTATCTTAGTGCTACATTTACTGTCTTCCTCATCCTTTTTTCTCTTCAGGACACATTTTCTGCTCCCACCTCCCCTTTTTTTTTTTCCCAAAATACATACAAGTTCAAAAGGCATCTGGTGCTATGTCCTTTTTAAAATGTTCAAAGTTATTGCCCTAGCTTTTGGATAAATGTTTTTGTTTTTTTTTTTTACAGCACCTAGTAAAAGCCTTTTTTTTTTTTTGGCCGATGGCTACATACTTTAACTCCACTCTAGTAAGCAGGCAAGAATCTATATCCGCAAACATCCAGTTGTAACATGCTCACAAGATTAATATTTTTATAGCTTTCAAACCATCCAACAGAAGAGATCAGACAGGTATGGAAGACAACCATTTTGAATACAGGCATATTTATGACCATATCCTTCAAGGCCTGAGGCACCATTTGTAGCTCACCTTAAAGAATGAAGAATCTTTGTCATCTGAAGGGTGTCTGAAGAGTGTTCACAATTCACAAATATATGAAGTACCACAAGCTAATTGGCAATAAATAGAGTTTTCATTAGTTTAAGTAAACAAGGCTGTGTGCCTTGAAAACAGAAATGACAGACCCTAAATCTGAACCTTTCCTTTGGACCATCCAAGTCTATTGCTCTGTCCCACGGACACCTCTGGATCCGCTGCTGTTCAGAACAATCCCACTGGAGGAGAGTGTTCCGAACCAGTTATGCGAACTGGTAACCAAACCACAGGCTTATCTCAGGGAATAACGCTTGGTCTTACCCCAGTGCAGAGACAGGGAGAGGGATATGTAGTGTTGCTGAAGGATTCTAGGTTCTCCATGCAGACCATCAGGTGACAAAGACATTCATCGTTATTCACTCAATCATTCACAGAAGGACAAACTCTTAGTTTATTTAATATGCACTTATAAAAGTATGCTTCTCAATTTTGTCATATAGTATATTGGTAAAAAAATATTTTAAAACTTATTTTACCAATGATAAAATTAACAGTTACAACCACAAATGTAAGAGATAGCTGAAGGATTATAGCCTTCCACAGCTCCCCCTGTTTCGCCAACACAAGTTTTTGAGGGATGCGGTGTAAGGTGTATCCCTGAGATGGTCTGGAATGAGACACCAACAACCCCCTGTTGCATCCTGCCTTTTAAAAACTCCCAGACTAGATGAGTGGTGTATTTCACTTGTAACGAATGCAGACTCACATATTTCTATTGATTCTGCAGTCTCCATCTCTGCTTTGAGAACTGTGGTTCAGGAATGAGTGACCAACGAGCAGCAGCTTAAATTGGGTTTAGCAGGGAGAAAAATCCAACTATGCCCTTATAAAATTTTGAAACCGATGATGTTAAAACTTGTGCTTTTACTTGGGATACATTTGTAAGTTATTTAATGCAAGCTATGGTTGTTCCTGCTCAAATGACTACTACAGAAATGTCAGATTCTGGCATACCATACAGACAGACCGGGACTGCTCACTAATAAGCACGGCTATGGACTAGCAAAAGGAGGTTTTTTTGATAAAATGAAGTTTTATCAATTGCTAAACTGTTGTTTACTCTGAAACAGAACTGCACAGCAAAAGTCAGTTTGCTGCTAAGAATGCTTTATGTGCAAACTTCTAAATTTAAGCAAACTAGTTCTGTTCTCCAAGCTAGAAGCTAAAAAGAAAGTTGCACGTAGTAGCAAACTCTAAATGAATTAGACAAGCGTCTGGCTTTTAAGGCTAAAACTACCAATATTTCAATCAGTTCTATGCTCTTTGAAAAAAAGATATATCATTGATATTATTTTTCTGAGGTATATTTGACTTTGCTTGCCCCTAAAAACCTGTAAGTACTTGTAGCAGGTTTACACATAACTCTCTACAATAGAGAGAATTTAGTATTTCTACTAATACTTTATAAAGAGATGAAGAGCTGTGAAACACCAGAATTTACAAGTGACGTTACGATTAGAGGAGATCAAAGACAACTGAGTAACTTGAGAAAACCCATAAAGCACGGTAAATGAGCTAATGTTGATAAATACACAATTATATGAATTATTCCTATCAAAGTGAGCCATATGCCTTCCCATAGTAGGGGGTGGATGATAGAAGCGTAACTATAAAGTTAGGCACAGTTCACTTAAAATCTTTGGCTACGCATTAAGACTTCTTGCAGAAGTGCCATAAGGGAAAAAAGTCAGGGTAATGGTACATTAGTGTCAACAATTTTAACCACACTCTGAAAGATGCCCACAGTACAAAACGTAGACAATTCCGTATACAGCAACAAGAAAATTCTGAGAGATAGAAAGCCATATACCAAGGGAATGAAGATTAAGTGTGGAATTGGTCAAGAAGGGAAACAAATACTAAATGATGGCAAACGGTTCAGGTTTTTTACTGATGCTCAGTTACAAGAAGAAACTACCAGACTCGTGTTGTCAGGCTTCCTGCCATGTAGAAGAACTGCATCTTTATGCGGCACTCTACAACGATCCTAAGATATGATTTTCTTCTCTCAGTGAAAAACATTTATTCCAGTAAAATCTCCTACAGGTATACAATTTTTTCATGAGATAGCAATATTTTGCATCAAAGTTTACCATCTGGAGACACAATTCAGATAGCTTTCCTGCCTCAGCTCCTGTAATACTGAAAATATGACTCATGTATTCTAAAAGCTCAAATCCAAAGTTTCAAAGGAATTACAAATGCTGGTCACAACACCATCGTTCTTATTTCTACCCTTTAATTCACTGCCCCATATTCTAGTCTAATTCTAATTTCTGAGCAGGGAAAATTGAGCACACCAAAATGAGTAATGGGCACTCTCCTGTAGGCACTAGAACTTCAAGTGTTAACAAATAGCATGGACTAGTCAAGAGCAGATTATACCAAATCTACCTAATTTTGGTCTGTGACAAGAGCACTAGAAGAAACACATATTGAACATAAAGCTTCAGACACTGCCACGTGGCCTCCAAACAAACAGCCCAGAGAGCCTGGGCGAAAGAGGTAACCAACTGTAACCAAAGCAGTAGCCAAGAGTTCACGTTCATGGAAAGAAGGCCTGAAGCATGGTTCTGTCAGGGGCCCTGCCCGGACACGCTCCCAGGATGAGAAAGGAACGGCAGCACCATTCACCCTCTGTGGGCAATGGCTGGGGAGGGGAGCAGCCTGTCCCTCAGGGGTAGGGCCAGCGCCCAGAGACCCTGAACTACAGCAAAGTCTGCCCCAAAACAAACGCGAACACCAAAGCCCAGGAACACCCACTGATTTCGGATTACCTACCCATGCAAAATCCTGCCCGGTCTACATCCATGTGTACCCAGGCTACAAAGACGATGGAAGTCCTGCACTGAGGCAGGGACACGTGCAGGACAGAAGACAGCAAGACAACAGCTCTGTGGACAACAATGCGAAGCTGGGATGCCTGTAATCAAAGCACACTTTCTTGTGACAAAGAAAAAAGGAGGGGGAAATTTAAAAAGAGATACCTCACTTATCACTCGTGCTTATCTTCCATTTCCCACTGCACAGAAATAAATGCACAATCTTCCCAGTCTGCTTAGCTAAAGAAGTATATCCAGTTTTGCGCACCCAATTTCAAGTGAGATCAATTGAAAAGCCAGAAGAGAACAACCAAAGCTATCTGAATTTTATGTAGAAGGTAGATGTGTTTGGATCCAAAACAAAGACTCTGTGGAAAAGCGCCAACAGGCGAAATATTGAAGTAGAATCATAGAATCAGCAAGGTTGGAAGGGACCTTTAAGATCACCAAGTCCAACCACTACTTTCCTGCAAGTAATTGCAGGAAAGAAAAAACAATAATCAAGGATAATACTTAAAAGCTACTGCTGTCTTCTTTGCCAGGTACCAGACAACAACAATGACATTCATTATTTAAATGTTACTGTCTCTTATAAATGGGATACTGGGGTGCTCTTCCCCCCTTCCAAATTTAAACAAACTTTATTTTTTAGACCTTTTCATAACTACATCTGACAGAAAAAATTAAATGCTCAGTTATGATTTAGATATGCCTGACAATTAAGACTGACCTTTTTAAATAAGCAACTCTACAACCAGAAAATTAATGAACTTAATCAGTTATTTTCACTGTGCTTTAACATAGTGCTCAAAATGAGTGGTTTAAAACATTGCTATCAAAGGCAAATCCTTTCAGAAACACGAAGCAGTTGAAAAATTACACAATTTTAAGTCTTTAAAAACCCACAACAATTACTGTTTTAGGGGATTTCCACTTTCAAAACAGAGAAAGCCTGCTCTTGCTTGCACCGTACAAGTCCAGGAAAATGTCAATATAACAACTCAGGAAATACACTCAGGGATGACAACAGCAGAAAAGAATGCACTTCCAGAACTTGCAAGATCGCTATTTCATGTAATGCTTAAATAGTAATTGTTGTTAGAGGAACATCTCTCCATTTTTAGAATGTCTTACTTAAGCTTCATAGAAAACTACCCAATTTCAGCTAGCTGACACTGAACTTTGAGCGCTGAGAAGCAGGAGGAGGAAGCAGCTGAACGGCAGGCAGGAACGCACCCCAGGCCAAACAGCGCCGAGACCCTTCAGCAGAACGCAGTACTAAACCCAGGCCTATTTGAAACAAGAAACACCCGTATAACTACACCACAGGAATTGAAAATATTTGTTACACATATCCTTTACGCTATCTAAAATGAAACATTTCAGCAAGGTGCTTTAAGTCAGTTGCTAGTTAACTCTTTGATATTACAGACAGCAGGACAATTACAGATGTTAACAGGATATGTATCTGTGTAGCTGCACCTCTTGCCTTTCTATTTGTGAGAGACACCACTTCAAAGCCAAAAATTTTACAATGGAACTTTCCAGCAAAGGCACAGAAGAGGTTCTACAGAAGGTTTAACCTTTTTTTTGCATTTTCTTTTACAGCTCCTCTAGTACATTCTCTATTAGTTCCGTGCCCATATGACCAGGCAGGTAAAACTGCAAACGCCAGAGCAGAGCCAAAAATATGCACAGAAATCTACCTCTCACTTCTCTTGTTGAAGGGAAGTCTGTAACACTCCACTTCTTTTGTCAAACAAAAGCACAATAAAAACTTAGTTAAAAGTGTCTGCATTATATAGTCTGCATATAATTATTTCTTCAAATAACATTTTTAATGAAGCTTCTTCCTTCCAATGGCAAATACATTTTGTTACTTGTTTCTCTACAGTAGTGCTGCTGGTTAACTCCATCAGAAGGTGTGTTGAGAGTTGTGTGAACATTGTTAACATCGTCTTTTATGTGTTTTAAAAATAGACTTCAGCAAGGCCATTAATGCAGACTTCAGATCAACACATCCAAATACGGCAAGGTAACACACACACACTCACATACAATCCCATCCCATTTTTATCCGGTTCTAGTACTGGTGCTGTTGCTGCTTGTTGACACCCTCCTGTTGAGCCACCAGAAGGATATGCCCAACCATTTTGTCAGATCCATGGAATAAGCCAGAAGAACCTTAACTTATCATTTATGGTCACTTTAAAAGGTGTCATTTAGTTGCCACTGAGAGTAACATGCTGGTGTTGTTCCAAAGCATTTCTGCCCTCAGACTAGTAAGGTGGCACACCAGGATCTCAGCATTGCTGGCACTGGACATGGGCCAGCCACCAACAAACACAGCACGAGTCATGATTGCTGCAGCAAAACACAGCCACTGCAGAACCAGGCCGATGATCCAGCCCAGGGCTACCGAGGCTTCCTCCTGGGAGGATCATCCTGGCCACGGTGGCCCCAGACTGGGCAGCGGGAGGACCTCTGTGCCCCATCCCTGCGCTCCAGGCGTCAGGCTTATCTCCACAGCTGAGACCGATGCCACAGCCAGCCCACATCTCAGGGAGGCCAGGCTAAAACTCTTTCAAAACCGAGGTCATCACCACCACTACTCCTATCCAAAATAGGAATCAGAAATATAAAGCATTTAAATGAAGGAAAATGTAGTAGAACTGGCACAGGACAAAGCTCTGAAAGGAGACGGTTGCTTATTCCACACCTGTCACCAACTAAGACCTGACAGGGCTGGGTCAAGTCTTTAGATCTCATGATTATCAAATGAATCTTCATGAAACTGAAACACTTTATTCCCTGGAATGGCAATACGAACTTCAGGTTTCACACTGAATTCTGCAGAAGTGATGACCTAACCCCTCACTGATGACCTATTTGCAAAAGATGGAAAGACACGTGTCCATACCAAGTATAGCATGCTAAATGCTTTAAAATTTCAACAACATAAGTCTTCCTTAATAAACTACTGATTCAGTGTCTTCATAGCAGATTGGTTTGTGTTATTCCAATTTATTACTTATAATCTTAATCCACTGATGAACTGTAAGACCCACTGACCAAAGCAAAATTTCATGGTCATGTTACCAGCTTTCCATTTCAGAGACACATAATCTCTCTGGAGACTGTTCATTTTCATAACTGGTGCTCCTTCATTTGAAAAAAGACAGAGTTTACAGCATAACCTTTAATGCTTTTTAGTGAATCTCCAACAACAGAGAAGAGATAGCTGCCAGTATTGGCCACTCAAACTTTGGGGTGGAAGCTCTATTAGAAACAAATGCTACTGGAACTTTGTCCTATTAGACATAGCTTTTCTAGACATTGATTGATGCATGAATAATCATCATAATGGTGGGGCACAGGTATTTATTTCACAGATATGGTGATGAAAGAGTAATTAAACCAACAAAAAAAGATTACTTAGCAACGTTGAGCCTAAAAGAGAGAACAGAAAAAAATCAGTTGCCAAAATAACCATGGACCACATCGTTATGGACTGATTTAAATTTTACATGGAAGGGCCATTTAAGTAGGGAGACCTGTAACTGAAGTAATTGATTTGAGAAGAACAAATCTTATTAAATAGAAACCAAGGTGGTGAAATCAACCAGCTGAGCTCAGCAGAGCTGTCTGATGCTAGTGCCACCGAACAAATCTCTGCCTATCCAAAGCGGTGGAAGGCACGACACACAGAAGCATGCAACGTACATCTAACCAACAAAGAATTACTCATTTGGGAAGCACGCTTACTTTAAAGAGATACGAGTGAAAAAGTAGAGCACCCTGAGGGAAGAGGAGAAATCTACACAACCATGAAGTTTGAGAACTGTTGTTTTCCAAGCCAAACAATAATGGAATTATCTGAAAGTTACAGACAATCAAGCCAAGCAAGACTTGCTAAAGCAGCAAAGAAATTCCAAGAGTAACAAAAACATTTGTCTGTAGAGAAAACATGGACAGGTAATACCCTACCACATACCTAAGACAGAATGAGCTACACAGCGTCTCCATTTTCAAATGATCATGATTATATGTTCAGCCTGTTTATGGGAAGGAAGACAAAAAAGTAGTGCTAATGAGATGCTCCATCTGGAAAGAAGTTTCTCCATTAGGAATTCCCTTGTAACTGATAGTGTTTAACACTGTCAAAACAACTGGCCTTCACATGTCTTCCAAATTTGTGGGGGCTTTGGAAGGCAAGAAAGGCTCGGGGCATTAAGCAGTCGTGTTATTATAGAAAATCTCAAGGAATTAATCTTGCTGCTGTTCTTTAGCCAAGCCACAGATGGTGACCAATGACAATTTCTGTAACAGACAATAAGGTCATCACAAAGCGATTGCTGAGAAGAGTATGGACTCACTAGCTATTCTGTGAGATGGCCACAGTAATGGCACATGCATTGTAGAGTACCCCAAAAATATACTTCCAGCAGAGATTCCAAAGTGCTGCTTCCATTATAATTAAATACAAGTTAACCCAGTGCCTGGCACGGGCCTTGTTTCTCACATTTGCAGCTGGTTGTGCTGGTCTGACTGAATTCAAAGGCTACCATGATGATGAAGGGACCAAACCCTCTTTTTTGACAAGCAGACACCTCACAAAACAGAGACTGAGGAGATATTGTTTTCTACGAATACCTGGGGGTAAATATAAGGAGACATTTGAGAGAAGATCAATACGATAAAGAAATTTATGTCTATAACTATAAATTAGGAAATTTCTCAGTGTAATGAACATCTTGGAAAAGTGAAAAGAATATGCTGAATATATTACTTGAGAATAGAATTATTGGTGGCTATTTTCTTCACTGTTGTAATTGCACTGTTAGGAGCCTTAGAGTGGATTCCTATCATATTGCTATACCAAATTTATTTTTTCTTATGGCAAAAGGGCATGTTGGTATACAAATAAAATTAGATCTACCATAAGGAAAATCAAACTACTTCAATTAGACAGTTAAAACAGCAGAAAGTAGCCAGCCCCTCTGGGATGTGTTTATAGTCAGTATTGTTTTGATTCATATCCTCCTGCTTCTTTGCAACTGGAAAATGTTAAGGTCAAATCAAGGTGATTTGCTTGCTTTCCTTCTGTAGTAGAGCCATTTCAATTAGGGCTCTTGAATAAAATACACACAAATACAGTGGCTGAACTTATTAATAATCAAAGAAATTACTATCATTTAGCATCTACCCATAGCACTCCAGCAACACCAAGTACATCTGGACACCCACAGGATTTTCAGAGACACACGTTCAGGTTCCACCATGTTTAAAGGTACAAATTACCATTTGAAAACAATTAGCTCAAGCTGCTGCACCTGCATCTGCTGGCTTTATGGCAAAACTTGACATTTTGGCTTAAATTCACCTGGGATTAAATGGGGATCTGATACTGTTTGTTGAGTTTAGAGCTAGCCAAGGTGATCAAGGCCAGAGCCGCTCTGACCAATCCAAGAGGAGCAGCACAGCAGAAAGTCTGACAGTTGTAGCTGTGTCATGATAAATGATAACTTACTTGGGGGAGATGCTCAGTGTCCCCTACCCAAGTAAATGTGCACACCTAAATCACCATTCTGTTTGAAGATAACACACAAACCTACACATAAATCCTATACCGTGCAGAGTTTGACAGACACACATTCTTTCACCTAGATGAAAAAATACTGTTGTCATTGGCCAGGTGAGAGGCACAGTCACTGCACCTCCTAATACATGCTTTGAGATAAAAAAGGCAAAATGGAAATAAGGTCAGGCATTAGCACAATGTCATTCAATGTTACTACGTCCACTTCCAGTATACAGGACAAGATTAATTACATTCAACACTAGCTCTACCTTCAAGAAAAAGCTGGGGGGAAAGCTAATGTGCACTTAAAGCTGAAAAGACACAGTCTGTGTTTGTATACTTATGAAGTCATAAGTTTTAAAAATTTAACACATTACATCATGAGGCAGCATCACACCAAACTGTTTCATATTCACATAAAAAGAAATACACTGGTAAGAAGTACAAACTTTGGACCACACAAGGTTGTCCATCAGCAAGGTCCTCTGAAAGGCAAACTAAGTCCTCGATACTACTGTAAAGATAGCAGCTCACTCCACGCACTATGTAAGAGACTACTAAATGCACTGAAAATAAGAAAGCATTATATTTCAAAAAAATAGCATACCCTCAGCTACAAGAATTGTCTTCAGCTTGGACTCTCCTGTTTCAAAGAGCAACTGAAAAAGTCCAAATATCAAATGCATGTGGTAAACCCAGCTACCCATAAGAACTTCAGAAGAGCTATGCTGCATCAGACTCGAGACTCATCTGGCACGATAATCCTGACTGGCGATGGCCTGGAGCTGATGCTTGAGAAAAAAGAAGTATGCAGTTCTGCATCCCCAGGTTTCTCTCCCAGCGATCACAAGGAAACAAGTCAGCTGTACAAATGAGACAGCTTCCAATCTGGAATTACTGGATTCAGCTGAACTATAGGAATTTAATGGTAAAGAAGATAAAAAGTCCTAACTTCCAGTATCTTTTAAAAGAAGCTGTGTAAAATGAACACAGAATATTAGCTGGTTTACAGGTTTTTTTTCCCCTCATATTCTGTAAACAATCTTCTTTTAAAGCCTTTAAATACAAGTGCCAGATTCTTACAACAAAAGATGCTGAAGAACAGTAGTTTTCTGGACCAAAATCTTGATTCTGAAATACAGGTCAAGCAAGCTTAAGAGTTTTGAATTTCAACAGACTATACTCTTCCATAAGGATTTTCACACACCACCTTAGTTTAAGAATTATAAAACACCAAACAAGTGTAAATTCAAAAGACAGTGGTACGATGGGAGGGTTAATAAAAATAAAAGTTGTAAAAATGAAGAAAGTTAAGAAAATTGCCTAGTTATCACAACTATATCTTTGCTGTCCTTCTGTTTGAGGCTGTTATAAATTGCCAGAGCAGAGGCTTTGTAGTTGGCTGTTAATTAATGAATGTCAGTAGAATGCATTGCAGAGGTTTCACACTTGGTATTTAGTCACACTGGGGGAAAAAGGACATGCCACACTTGAATTTCTAGAATTAGAAGGCATTTTTACAGCCAAGATAAAAATCTCCACCGTGGCTATCATTCCATGCAACATGCAAATGGTTTCAGTCAGCTACAGGCCATTTTTACGTTGCGATACTGAAGCTAAGGCAGCCCTGGTGGGATCCTGGGCAATGAGGGAAGGACAGGAATGGAGCTCGTGCAGCGGTACATCCTGTCTCCCCTTCCTCCAACATGTCTAAGTTTGCCCATCTACAGACTTGGAATTGAGACAGACACGTCAACTATTTCCAGAGAAAAGCCTAAGCAGGCAGGCGGCTGTTTGCTATACAGACAACAGGAACGTGCTTTTACCAATTGCAGCCTTGTTCCAGTGACCCTGGAGGGGAGAGTTTGCTGAGGATCATACAGAACCAATTATTAGCTCCAAGAGAAGCAGGGAATATCGAAGAAATTACCCACTTAGTGTTAGTACTTCTTGATTGTGTAAGAAAAAAAAATTCTATACCAGCAAAAGAATCCATTCAGCTGTTGTATTTCGGAGTAAGATGACGTATTTCGGAGCTGCTATTCTGACGACAAAATGTGACTGAAGGAGGTGCTGTCACAAGTTTTCATACAGAGACATTCTTCTAAAGCATGATCAATCTCAGCTTCCAGTCACAAGGAAAAGATAATGTGTAAGCCTCAAAATGCAGAAAGTGTCTGCACAGCAAGATCCTTTGTTTTCACAACACTCCATCACAACGTGAAAGTTCCAGAACAATCAATTCAGAAAGACATTATGCAGTAAACACCAGGGAAAAAAGCCTCAACAAACACTGAGAAGTTAAGGACTTGCAGGTGTTCTTTAAAGCAACCAAACCAGCAACTTAAAAGCAACCTGCTACAGACTGCTGCACAAATGTTTATGTTGGTGACAATATTTTTATTATCTGTATTGATCTGACACTAAAGTCTACTAACCCAATATTTTTCCATCAACCATTTTAATCTGTGAAGATGTGCATATAGGACTAAGCAACTAATAAACGAGCTTTTAATTAGATGGTCAAACAAACTGTTAAAATTTGAACATGCGAAAGTAACATCACAGTTTGTGATGCCACAGAGAAAGCATTATTTTCAACTTTCTGTAACAAAAATTATCTGGACTATTACTATAGCAAAAATATTTTTGTTCAATTGTATTATGATGCCTGTGATGCTTTAAAATTAAAGGAAAACGATGGAAAACTCTGTAAAAATTGCAATAACTTGAGTCATCTTTAGTATCTAAAAAAGAAAAATAATTGTATCTTTCTTTTCTATTTCAAATTTCAGTCCTTCTGAAATATATTAATAACTATTTATATTATAGAATAAATTCACATACTAGTAATACAAGACAATTTAGTAATACAACATAAAATAATAGAATGCACTATGTCACTAAAACAGCATTTGCTCAAATTCAACCAAGGCAAGGCTTTCTAAACGTGAAGAATTACTCGGTTCCTAAAAGCACATAAATTGTGATTCAAGGTATCTTCTTTTACACCTGTTACAGTAAAAGAGATATAAAAAAATATAGTTGTTATGAATACCAATAAATACATTAAGTTTAATAAAAAGTGTTATCTTCCTACGCTGTGCAAGCAAATTTTCAGACTTTATTAGTGCAGGAGCAACTGGCTGAAGGACGGCAGTCTTCCTGCTCCTTTCTAAAAAAACTTGAGGTCTGCCAAAATAAAACTCAGCAGCTCATCAGACAAATCTAATTCCTGTGTTCAGCCTGCCTTGCTAACTCAACATATTTTAAGCTAGTGCATACCTTTGGGGTGGGGTTTTTTGTCATTTAGTTTGGGGTTTTTTGCTGTTACTTTTGGAGTTTTTATTTCAGTGTCACTACATGACTTGGAGAATTTTTTGTGTTGCTTAAAAATAACCTGTGTTCCACAACAATATTAAAAAAACTCTCAGTATTGAAGACTGATGACATCAGCCTGAACAAAAAAGCATCCCATAATAGACAGTGTTCTCTACCAGAACTTCAAAACTTCCTTAAAAAATTTCAAGTCTTTGAACCAGAGTAAGGTTTTGTGTCAGTCTTTCTATTCGGTAAAGAATTCTAAACAATGATTTTAAAAGTATCTTCTGTAAAGAAAATAATTACAATGAAATCTCAGTGTGTGCTGTTGCTTTGAACAATGCTGAAACAATGGCAAAGCTAAGAAAACACAGTAATTTTCTTCTTTTATTGGATAGTCCAAATAGCACAGAGCAGATCTTGCAGATCCATGAGCCAATCTGAAATTTCTGGGTTCAATGCTTTTCCAACTCTTATTTGAAATATAAACACGATCCCAGAAACAAGTGATGTATCATATTAATCATCTCACATGCCAATATTTTCTATTTCAGCTGCATCGCCAGCAGCNCCTTCCAACCCAAAGCATTCTCTGATTCCTGGATCACAAGCACCCTGAATGAAGGTATGCACTACAAAAAGTCATGTTCTTGAGATCTTCCCCTCCGCTTGTTTTGTCTATTTGCTTAAGTTTTGCCTTTTTTAGTTGTGAACTCTACAGTGCACAGATTTCCCCCACTTCATAGAAGGGCACACCAGTTTGGAGTTTAGGCACTATTACAGTACAAATGAAATCTCCTTTCATGATATGCTATCGTTTTGATACTGCTGCCTTATATTTTAATAACAAAATCTGGCAATTTCATTTTTAAATAAAAAGATGAAACTATTAACTCTTTTTAAGATCTGTCTCCCTATTTATCTTTAGATACCATGCAAGACTTGAGTAGGAATCTGAAAAAGACAATCAGTGGAGAGTGTCAGACAAACACAGAATTTCTCCAACTAACAGTCCAGCACTGCACTCGTCCAGAAGCCTTTGAAATCCATTGCATTACATACACCATCTTGGGTTTATTTTTGTCAAAGATACGAAATACTTCATTTTTAAGCATGCCACACTGACAAGGAAGTTAAGGAGTTACCATTTTTCTGAAATAGTTTCAGATATCAGTGAATTTTTGTTTCTAAACTGTAATTACTACAAAATCTGTTACTACAAAGTAAAAGAGTTACTTCTAAGTGGAGATATTGTATTGAATTACAGCATATTAAATGGTAACATATCCAAGCACTATCACTATATGCACAAATTGATCCAGGGAGAAATATCTAGGAATTTCTATCCTGTCCTTATACCCTATCATCAACCGAAAGTTTCCAAAGGACACTTGACGGAAAGCCACCTGGGGTGGCTGCCGGCTGACCCAGCTGCAGACACACCACATCCCGGCCCAGGAGCAAGCATCCCGACACGGCACCCCACCAGAACAGGCAGTGGGAGCAACTAAAGTTTACTGGTTTTCACCAATCACATTCACCTTTGTGGCAACAAATGCATGAATACTCAATTCACATGTTATACAACAACAGAACGTTCTGACAATACAAGAGGATGAAGAATATGTTTTTGGAATCCAAGATTTCCTTTAGAAGCACTAAGGATGTATTGCCTGCCGCCACCTTTCTGTGCAGGAAGAGGACAGAAAACCACAGAAAACAGGAAGTCTCCTGTTCACATTGTATTTCTAGCAGAGATGGTGTAAGTAAAATCACTTAAAGCAAATTAAGATATAGATTAGATGGTTTCTATTTGGATATGTATAATGCAAATGCTTTTGAGTACATTTATAAAAACAAGTTAAAAGTCTAGCACAGGTGATAGCCTAAGGCTTTCCACACCATATACATACTGTAATGAGGTTTTGTTAAGAAGGTGACGAGAGGAAAAGTTTTTGGCACCCACGCAAACAGAAATCCAGAATTTTTCTGACGCATTTTCCCTGTTCCCTTTCAGCTGAACCTCAACCGAGGGAAGGCAGTGTTTGGCACCACACACTCAAGCTCCTCCCTCTCCTAGCCTGCTCCCACATCTCTGCCACTTCCCACCCTGCCTGACACCAGCAAAACCCTCTGTTCTTTTTGCCTTCATCCCCTCCCAGGAGAGCCTCCCTCTTGCCCCGCTGCCCTGGAGAGGACTCCAGCTAATCTTAGGACATTACTGGCCTGAAGGGACGCTGGGCAGAGCTGCTCCTGCTGCCAGTGAGCACAGGTGCTCCCCAGACCTGCGAATCCCACCGAACGCTCCGAGACCTACCCTGCTCATAGGGGAATGGCGACCTGCCGCTCTAAACTCCTATTTACAAATTCAATGAACAATAAAGGCTAGCTAATTATACAACCTACACAATATCTATGAACCATCTGCTTTGCAGATCCAATAGCTAAAGGGTAATTTTATTCACTGCCCACAATTACCACCCCACAGTTGCATAAACAGTAAATACATTAAAAATCCCCCCATTGAGCTGCGATGCAGAAAGCAAGTTTCAGCTCGTACACCTTCAAAGGATTTACAACAGATTCCTTTCGTCTTTTTAATAATGAATTAATCACACTACCAATCAGAATATTAGATTAGCTATAATCTTGATTTAACGTTCACAAAACCCAACTACATCTCAGTTAGAAGACTTGGATCACAAATCTTTTATAAGCAAAAGGCCCCACTGGGTGGGGGGGAAGAAGTCTCAATTCTAATTATTCCTTGAAGAGTGGATCAATCGCTCTCAAATAAGTAATGATTTACAGCTTTATTTTCTTCACTAAAATAATAGTTAAATGATCACTAAAACATAGTTAAAATGATTTTGAAGAGCCATTAAACAGGAAGTTGAGTGGTCTTCAGTTCCTAGTGCTAGGTAAGAACTTTGCAAAATGCAATGGGAATTAAAAAAGGGGTGGGGAAGATCTGCAAGAGATGGCCATGGAAACATTTTGGTGAAAAATAGTTATTTCTTTCTCTTTTGTAACCACAATATTTTAAAATTGCAGTAATAGCAGTAAAATACATGTATATTAAAAGTATATCTTTTAAAAAATTTTCTGTTAAAAAGGCATCACATTTAAAAGTAGTGGAACACTAAGAATGGATTTTTCCCTAACTTTTCCCCGAAATGATGCTGCCTTCATTTGTCCACAAGAGTGGGATGCAATGAAGATGACTAGAAAGCGAAAGACGGCCACAGGAGGTCACTCCCTGGGGCTGTGGCTGGCAGAAGGAGCGGCAGGGCCAGCAGAAAACTGTCCCAGTGGGGTGACACCGTGCCCTGGAGCCCATAGCCACACACTGCTCCTGGGGCCACAGAGGGCTGGCTCACCTAGCCCACCCTGACAGGACAGGCCTATGCCAGTGTCACCTCCCACTGTGACACATGCCTGCTCCGCTGCAGAGCGCAGCCTGACTGGAAAGGCACGTCCTCCCGCCTTCTGGTGGCTTGGAGAGCAATGAAACCTCTGCAAGATATCATCCAAAAGGGATTTCTCCTTAGGCCTTTCCTTTTAATGACAGAGTTGTGGATTTCATTATTGAAAATAAATAAATTACTGTGAAGCTGAAGGAGCTTTTCCTCCTTCCTGAAACACATGGCGTCTCTGCTCTGCTGGGGAGAAGAGTGAGGGAGGTCCTCAGGGCAGAGAGGGAAGAGAGCAAAGGTCTGAACGCTAGTGCCAGCCACACAGATTTAACTGACAAGAAGCTGCGATTTTCCTCCATGCAAGCAAAAGCTTTGGGAAGGTCACCAGAGGCAGTTTTTGGCCACCTTGGTCCACCTCCTCCCTCTCTCTGCAAACCTCTCCCGGGAGAATAGTGAGTGTTCTGTTTGGATAAAAAGAACATGAAAAGTTACCCAATGAACGAGGACACACCACCGGGCTGAGGAAAAGCAGCTGAGAATCGGAAAAGCTCCAAAGGAGGACGATTCCATGACAGCCATCCCCTCCGAGGCCGAGGGAATGCTCCTCCATGCTGGCCATCCCTCCTGAGGCTGGGGGGGACCACTCTGTGATGGCTGTCCCCCAGCTCCACCGCCAGGCTCCTTGGGTGCAGCTCTGCTGCCAGCACCGAGCGCAGCTCGCGGGCTCAGCTGTCCTTACCGATTTACTTGCCATCCTCACCAGGGTTTGAAGGGCCCTACTGTCAGCAATGTTTGCAATCATACAGGAACAGCAACAAGCAATATTTGCAAACCATGCCCCGAACTCCAGTTTCAGCTCTGCCTTTCTGGTCACTTGCACATAAAGCTATGCTAGCTCAATTTTTTTTTCCCTCCCTAATTAATAAAATTTGAACCAGTTCAGTTTACTTTTGGGGTGACAGTACATACCATATTCATAATGATTTGCTTCTTATTTTCACTAGAGAAAAAAAAACAACCACCAATATCTAACCACAAACTCTGAAAATTACAGCATTTTGAACAGTACCAACACGAGTTACTCAGGAGATATAGACGTGCTTTTTACAGAAGATGACAAACCATGTTCTTTCTGCAGCAACTCTCACAAGTCATTTCCCACCAGAACCTGCAAATGAAGCTACTGTTCCAAACCCATGGCTCAGCAGCCCCTGGCCCCACGTTCCTGCCTGCCGGCAGCAGTTGAGCCTGTGACAGAGGGGTGCCCCAAACACAGCCCCCCTGGTCCCCACCAGGGCTGCCCTGCCGACCAACATCTCCCTGATGGTTAGAAACTCCCCTGCTTGTGGGGCCAGCAATGTTGAAAAGAGCCCGAAAGGTTTGCAGCCTCTCAAACAGAGCAATCCAACTTTAAGCTAGACTCACTGATGTGACTGAAAATCATAAGAAAGTCAATGAGAACAATACAAAGACGTCTGATAACAGGTTCACAGACATTTTTTTCCCAGACAAGTATCACAAGCTCTGCTTGCTTTTTATAGGTCTTTTCTACACCATATTACAGTAACTACCTTCTGGTAATAAACCAAATTATTCTTGATTACACTTATAACAACTTCGTTAAGCTCACCGATATCCCTGAACTAGTTAGTGCTCTCTTGCAGATAAATGCCTGCAGAATTTGCTCATTGTCAGCACTGCAACTAAGAAAAAAACAACAAAATTAAGAAAAGACTCAGAGTCCCATCTTTTGGAACTGCTTTAGCTTTCATCTGTTATAACTGTATTTAAATAAACTACATAAAGTGAAGCAGAAGTACACAAAGTTCTTATTTATGTTTCCCGTTTTATTAAATGCAGTGTTCCTTCCACTGAGGCTTCTCTCACAATGCATGCAGATTTCCTATACTAAACACCTGACACAGGTTACTAATGAAGATTACTATTATTTTCATGTAGCACATGCTATTATTCAACATTAAAAAATACCCCAAAATGCCTTATAGATGCTATTTTGCTAGTACATGAAGCTACTATAAAAAAGAAATATATCTCTTTCCATATTTACTTTGTGTGACTGAATTAATCTATTCTTTGTAAAAGGATCTTGCATTACTATCAAAAAACCCAAACAGTAAAAGGTGTGTTATATTGCCAACATTTTAAGAAAAATTAGAACAAATTCTCCCCTCTTATAGAAGACTACACTTTCACAAACTTGCTCCAACTGCGTTTTATAGTAGAATTTCTATTATTACTGCTATTTATCCTTAACCTCTAACAAGATGAATTTCCATTTTTACTGGAAAAGGCCCATCAGCTGTTCTACTTGAACTGAAAATATTAACAGCAACTTATTTCAGTAGCAAGACAGCACTTTACAAGCAATTTAAACAAAAGGAAAAAGTTATTTTAACCTGTCTTTTCACAGGCAGGTTACATTCATTTGCATGTAGTATTGCAACATTTAACCAAGATGCTACAGCATACCAGTGCCAACAATAAACTTTTGCCCCTAAACACACTCCTCACATTTTAAATGTAATGGACAAGATCGACTAAGTATATGTCCATAAGATAAACAAGTACATTTTGTAGGTTCTCATATTTTTATCTCAGTGAACACGTTATTTAGCATTTACCTCAAAAACACAGTTATTAGTTAAAGCGGAAAATGTTATCGTCGTTGTCTTCTCCTAATCTCTAAACTCCAAGTTACCACAAAATGAGAATGCTGAAAAAAATGAAAAGCTAGTTAATGAAACATTACTACTGCAAGCCCAACCACACCTCTTCCTTCAGTCAAATCTTGAAGCAATGACTAATGCAAAATTAACACAGAGCTGAAGGTTATTAAAAAAAAAGAAAAAAGCACAAAGGTCTACAGGCCAAACAGAACAAACAGAAACACTTTAGAATGACACAGTTCTCCTTTAGTGAGCTATTGATGTGTTCTGAAGTGTTAGCTGGGAGGGGAAAGGACCAGAGAGGGCTCAATTCCTAAACTAAGTTTTTCTGTGGCATTTGGTATTTCTACCTTCCACAAAAACTACAACCACATAAACATATTTTTTTGCTGAAACAGCCTCTACCCGCTGTCAGCGTTTGTTCTCCCCAGACTTCATTTCCCAGCTGTCCCAGCCCTACACAGGCAGTGGCATCCAGCGACATATCCCTGGAGATGCGCTTGCACCCTCAGCCCGCCGCAGCCTGGCCACCCCCGGCGGCACCCCGCAACCCCGAGTGTGCCGCGGCCTCGCCCGGGTGCGCTCCCACCCTGCGGCTGCTGCCCCTCTCCTGCTCCTTCGCGTTGGCTTTCACCAGAGATGGGGGGAAACCTGCTAAAAGTTACCACTTCAGCAGCGGCGCTCCCACCGCCCGCAAACTCACGGTGCCCGGCTAATGGCACACAACTCCGAGTTTAGCGGTCACACAAAGGTGAAAAAAAGAATAAAATCACAGGTTTAAACCCCGTTTAGGGAACACTGAGAAGAGGAGACGCCCGCCTCGGAGCCGGGGGGGAGACAAGAGCCCGCCCCCTCGGAGCCGGGGGGGACACGAGCGCCCCTCGGCACAGGGGGACCGGGGGCAGCCCGGTGTGGAGACACCGGTTCGGGGACAGTTTGCTCCCCGCCGCCCCCACCCGCAGGAGGCGCGGAGCCCGGCGGTGCCCAGCCCAGCGATCCTTCCAGGCGGGAGCAGGGCCCGGCCCGCGGCCCCCAAAGTTTCGGCCGTGCCCCCGCCAACCCCGCGTCCCCCGGCTGCGCAGCGCTGCGGGGACGGCGCGGCAGCGCTCCGGCCCTGCCCGCTGCGGCTCGGCTGCCGCCCGCAGCGCCGCGCACCGCCCTCACGGCGCGGCCGCGGGCTGCGCATCCGCCGCGGGCT